>OY757947.1:13576946-13594446 GCA_963585895.1 Sepioteuthis lessoniana
TTTTACGAAACAGGCATTGCCGAAATACCAATATATAATATGTATTTGCTAAGCGTAGCTTAAACTAGCCAAAGGCTACAAGAATGGTTTCGGAAAGAGATCGAACTATATACACAATAATTATCTACATTGACTTGTTTATATCTATATATCTATCTATGTCAGTTTCTTTATATCTATCTATCTGTTCATATTAGTCTATCTATATGAATCTCTTCACATCTTTCTTATTTATTTCGATCAGTTCATAATTATCTCTTTCTTGTGATCTGTTCATGATATCTATCTATCTATCTATCTATCTCGATCTTGACAGATCTATCTATCGAGATGTGGGATGGTGGGAGATAGATAGATAGATAGATAGAATATACGAAGACAGAGAGAGAGAGAACGTAAGATATATAGATAGATAGATAGATAGATAGATAGATAGATAACGTAAAATAGAGAACGTACGATAGATAGATAGATAGACAGATAGATAGATAGATAGATCTTACAAAGATAGATAGATAGATAGATAGATAGATAGATAGACCGTACGAAGATAGAGAGAGAGAGGGAGAGATAGATAGATAGATAGATAGATAGATAGATAGATAGATAGATAGATCGTACGAAGATATATATATATATATATATATAGAGAGAGAGAGAGAGAGAGAGAGAGAGAACGTATGTATGTACGATAGATAGATAGATAGATAGATAGATAGATAGATAGATAGATCTTACGAAGATAGATAGATAGATAGATAGAAAGATAGAAAGAGAGAGAGAGAGAAAAAAAAACGTATGATAGATAGATAGATAGATAGATAGATAGATCGTACGAAGATAGATAGACAGATAGATAGAAAAATAGATAGAGAGAGAGAGAGAAAGAGAGAGAGATAAATAGATAGATAGATATATCGTACGAAAATAGAGAGAGAGAGAGAGAGAGAAAACGTATGATAGATAGATAGATAGATAGATAGATAGATAGATAGATAGATAGAAAGAGAGAGAGAGATAGAACGTAAGTTAGATAGATCGTACGAAGATAGATAGATAGATAGATATAACGTATGATAGATAAATAGATAGAGATAGATAGATAGATAGAGAGAGAGAGAGAGAGAGAGAGAGAGAGAGAGAGAGAGAGAAACGTAAGATAGATAGATAGATAGAATAAGTGATTTGAATTGTGAATTGGTTGGTTGTTCATCTAACAAGGCCTCTTTTGAAATGTTCGTTTTGTTCTTCCTTTTTTTTTCCTTCCTCCCTTCCTTCGTCATAATGAGTTATTCACTCACTGACTGAAATGACCCAGATTTCCTTTCTTTTTCTTTTCTTTTCTTTTTTTTTTATATGGACCCAATGGCAGATGACTGGCCTCTTGTCATCCTATACCTTGCCACCCGTTCTCCACCCTGAATAACACGATTAAATCATAGAAATAGCCGTCGTTTGACATCACGTAAAATAACAGACACTTCAGATCTATCTTCTTTAGTTCTCTCTCTCTCTCTCTCTCTCTCTCTCTCTCTCCCTCCATCTATCAATCTATATTTCTTTCTGTGCCCCTCTTTTTCTCTCTCTGTCTCTCTCTCTTTCTATTTCTCTCTCTCTTTCTCTTTCACTCTTTCTCTCTTCTCTCTCTCTCTCTCTCTTTCTGTATCTCTCTCTCTCTTTTCCTGATTATTTTCCTCTCCCTCCCAAGATTTTCTTTTCTTTTTACCGTTTAGACTTAGATAAATGTATACTCCCCCCCTCTCTCAACTTCTTTTGACCTTCCTCTCTATATTTCTCTCTTTTCTTTACTGATATGGAAAAATCTATCTTCTCGCTATATATATATTTCTCTTTCTTTCTTTCTTTCTTTCTTTCTTTCTTTCTTAGATGAATCTATCTTCTCTCTCTATATATATATATATATATTTCTCTTTCATTCTTTCATTCTTTCTTTCTTACTTAGATGAATCTATCTTCTCTATATATATATATATACATTTCTCTTACTCTTCGATTTTCTGAGTTCTCTCTCTCTCTCTCTCTCTCTCTCTCTCTCTCTCTCTTCACGTTCTTCCCCTTTTCTCTTTCTTTTATTCTTCTCTCTATTTTTGTCTCTCACTTTTTCTTTCTTTCACTTTTATAAACTTATCTTCTCTATCCCTCTTTATTTTTGTTTTTCTCTATTTTTCTCTTTCTCTTTCTTTTCTTTCTTAATTTTCTGTCTCTTTTCTTTCCTCTCTCTCATCTCTTTTATTTCTCTCTTTTTTTTTCTACTGTACTAGATTCCTAACCAAGGCTAAAGAAGCCAGACTGCCCTACTATTTAGCCATGGCCGGAAGAGACAATAGTTTGATTCATACCCTTCCCAAAGGTATTAGCGTTGATATTTGCCAATGTCTCCCACCAGAGAAGGCTTGACACAAGGCCAGAAGCCTGAAAGCCGATTAAAGTTGGGATAAAGGGGAAGAGAAGGTCGGTAACGAGCCGAGACTCGAACCCTGCTGGTCTATATTGCTCATCGGCTCACTTGGTGCAATGTGAACCTGATAGAGCCCAATAGTTTCACGAACCCAAATGTGGGCCTGGGCACGTATGCCGGGTTATGGCTTGAACTAGACAGCAAGGTCTAGTGCCATACATAGCCTTTTGGCTGGGCCGTCTGGCATTCGTGTCGGATGGGGTATCGAAATCAATGGCCGATTCAAGGCCGAAAGGCCCCCAACTTCGGTTGGGCCACCCTCGGGTGGGCGAGCTGCAACCTTTGTCCCCTATGTATAACACTAGACCTTGTTGTCTAGTTTAAGCTATAACCCGGCATACGTGCCAGGATCCAAATTTGGATTCGTGAAACTGCTCGCCTCATTAGAGCCACATTGCACTTAGTGGGACGATGAGCAGCAGAGACCAGCAGGGTTCGAGTCTCGGCTCGTTCCCGACCTTCCCCTCCCCTTTTATCCCCACTTTAATCGGCCTTCGGGCTTTTGACCTTGTGTCAAGTCCTGTCTGGTGGGAGGCAGCGACAAAAATCATACATAGGTTACAAAGGAGTCAATGTTGCAGCTCACCCACCCGGATGTAGCCCAGCCGAAACTTGTAGCCTTACGGCCTCAAGTCTGCCATTGTTCCTTTTCGGAGTCTCGCTCTGAACCAAAGTCCACAACGGATGCTTACAAACTTGGACATGATTTGAACTGGAGTTGTTGTGTTTATTTCTCACGGCGGTAACCACCACACCACGTGCTGATATATTCTAATAAAAACTAAAATTATTAATGAAACGTCAGCAGAATTAGAAAGATAAAGGATAATACTAGCCAATCTTGCCAATCGCTAATGTCTACTTTCTGCTTGCCCAGTCAGTTGGGGCTGTAGAATACACTGACTGCACCTCTGCAGAGGGGTAAGACCAACCCCCATGAGTGACCTAGATGTGACACTAAACAATCTGATGGTGAGGTTCCAGTAATGCTGGGGCTTTAGGGAATGTGGAGTACCCCTTCATTGCCATTGCTCCCATGTCCATTCTGGCCCGGAATGGTAGCATCTGATAGGGCCAGAACAAACAGCATACCTATGCTAAACTGAATTGGTTGACTAAACTAGAGTGATTGGCTTGAAATAAAAATGTTTTGACAACTAAACTGTACTTACATTTAAACAGCGTGCTTATGCTAAACTGAAACCGTACTTACATCTAAACTGCGTGCTCATGCTAAACTGAATTATTTGAAATGGAACTGTTTTTGACTTTGAAACTGTACTTACACTAAACTGAATTGTTTGATATAGAACTGTTTTGAGATTTAACTGTGTGTAAACAAAATCTGTACTTATACTAAACTGAATTAGCTGAATTAGAACTGCTTGACTAAACTGAATAGCTTGAAATAGAAATGTTTTTGACAATTAAACTGTACTTACATTTAAACTGCAGGCTTATGCTAAACTGAATTCTTTGAAATAGAGCTGATTATTTACATGAAAAATGGATTTGGCGTTAAATAACCAACAAAGGTTGATATGCCATAAAATCCAACCAACCAACCCCTTTCTGCGTGACAATGCTCAACTACACACAAGCATCAGGGCAAGGGATACAATCGCCCCATCCGGATGGACAACTTTACCGTATCTTCCATACTCACCAGACTTTGCATCTTCAGGCTATCATCCCTTCGGACCCTTGAAAGAGGGTTTTAAGAGGCAAATACTATACCAGTGATGAAAAAGCGAAAACTGCAGTAATGCAGTGGCTCAAAGAACGAGGTGGGAATAGATACTCTCATTCGAAGGTGGAACATTGCTATTGAGAGAAATGGTGACTATGTTGAGAAGTAAGGATGTGATCCACAGAGGACCAGCTTCATTTTGACGTATGATACATAATTCTGAGTCAGTAATTATTATACCAAAGAAAAAGTCATTACTTTTTGACTCGCCTTCGTATATATATTCATGTTAGCTGTCTAAATGATTGATCATGAATCTTTTCAACAAAAGCTACTAATTTTCTGTGATTGTTTTCAGGCAGGCTCTGCCTAACCTCTTAAAGACATTTTAAAGCCCACTTACTAGGGGTTGGCGCTATGCATTCTTCTGCACTTCTTCCACCCGCCCCCAAATCAGTATTGTATGAAGCTGAGGTTGTTTGAATTTCATTGCATATCAACCTTTCTTGGTTATTTAATGCCAAATCTATTTTTATACAAATAAACAGTCCTATTTCAAACAATTAAGTTTAACACATGTACACTGTTTAATTGTCAAAAACATTTCTATTCCATGCTATTCAGTTAAGTCAAACAGTTTTCATTTAAATAATTCAGTTTAGTATAAAGATATTTTTTTACACATATTTAAATGTCAAAACAGTTTTATTTCAAACAATTCAGTTTAGCGTAAGTAGAGTTACAATATTAAAAAAAGTTCTATTTCAAAACAATCCAGTTTAGCTTACAAAAATAGCTCCATTTCTAACAATTCAGTTTAGCTTAAGTATGCAGTTTAAATGTCAAAGACAGTTCTATTTCAAGCAATTCAGTTTAGCATTAGTCTAGTTCTATTTGACCCACAGATTGGACCCTATCAGGTACTATCACCTCAGGCCAGAGTGAACCTGGAAGCGATTGCAATGAAGGGGTACTCGGCATTCCCCAAGGTTCCACCATCACTGTTTAGAGTGATATCCAGGACACTAGTTGTGGGGGGGGTCTCACCCCTCTGCAGAAAAGTAGTCTGTATAGTCTACAGCCCCAACCGACTGGGTAAGAAGCTTAGGTTTGTAACAATGAAAAATTTAAGAGATCAGCTTGTAAAGTCCCACCGACACGCAAGATACCACATCGAGTTCTATCCACCCGATATGAATTTGATACCTCAAAAATTCCCTGACCCACCCACCGACAACCCTTCTACTCCTCGAGTTTGATGACTAATGCTGTTTAGGAAACACCTGCTTTCGTTTTGAGGCTTTTTTTTTATAATTGTTACTTTAAAATATTTATTTAAAAACACTGCTTCAGATGCCTGACGCCATTTTTGACAAAAAAGTGATGATACATTTTAAATTGGTTCGTCTTTTATGGCATATCATCCCTCGTGGGTTATCTAATGCTAAATCTTGAAATATATATATATATATATATATATATATATACCATAAAAAAAAATATATATATACCATACCATATAATATATATATATCCCATATAAAAGAAAAACCCTTATATATATATATATATATATATATATATATATATATAAAAGGGTTTTTCTTTATATACCATATAATATATATATATACCATATAAAAGAAAAACCCTTATATATATATATATATATATATATACCATATAATATATATATATATCCAATATAAAAGAAAAACCCTTATATATATATATATATATACCATATAAAAGAAAAACCCTTACATATATATACACCATATAATATATATATCCCATATAAACAAAAACCTTTTTATATATGTATATATATATATAAATATTTATGCAAACTACTCCATATAAGCAGGGTCATTTTTTAAGTGGAGTTCGGCCTAGTTGGTAGACTGTTCAACAATGGTCCGGGAGACCAGGATTCAATCCTCGGTCGCGTCATACCAAAGACTTTAAAATGGTACTTGACACCTCTTTGCTTAACACTCAGCAATATAAGGTACGTATTAAGGGTAAAGTGGAGCAATCCAGGGAAAGGAGTAGCGCCCTCCCCTCGGTGTAGTAGCTATTGAAAAGGAAACCTTCGGGTCACCCTTGACTAAAGGGAGATAACTTTACTACTTTTTACTTATACTGGTTAGAATTCAGATTTCTCCTTCACTTAGACCGGTGGTCAATTCAAGTTTAAAGAACCCATTCTGCTGACTATTTACTTAATGCCGGAAGGGGAATAGTGGAAGGCATTCCTTTCCCGAGTGTATGAGCGCCAAGTATAATGCAAGCAGTTAGAATTTGAACTCGGATCACTGGGTTCATTTCCTAAATCGATAATCATAAGATTATATATATATATATGTATATATATATATATCCAATTGGTATTCAGTCCTTAATGTCTCCTTTACCTTTCTTTATTTCTTTACACACCTGGGCATTCCCGTTTTTACTTTTCTTTTTATATATATATATATATATATATATATATATATATATATATATATATATATATATAAAAGTAATGTTGGTGACTTTAGTGGAAGGCGACCTGCAAGTTCTCTTTTCAATACCTACTACACCAAGGCGTAGGGGAGGGCACTACTCCTTTCCCCTGGATTGCTCCACTTTACCCTTGATCCTTACCTTATCATGCTGAGTATTAAGCAAGTAAGCATCAAGTAACATTTTTTGAGTCTTTGGTATGACTCGACCTGGAATTGAAACTCGGTCTCCCGGGCTATTGGCGAATTCTCTAACCATTAGACCAATACCCAGAATAGGCATGTATTGTTATCTGATGAGGTGAAGATAATATTTCTTTGTCGAAATAAATTTACAATGACACTTGAACCGAGGTTGAGTTTTCTTCCAGATGCGTTATATATATATATATTAGGAAGTTGAAGGATAATGATAGTGAAAATTATTGTATACAAGGTCGAAACAGTGTATAGTGTTCCGAATGTCGCATATGAGTGTTTGCCGAATTTTCTAGTCATGCTTATTACATTATCATATATACTTAATTCTTCTACTTGATATATATATATATACAAGGGTTATTAGATTTATGAGTGAAATTTTTTTAAAAAAAGGAAAATCATTTGTTTTTACTGAATTTTTTCTATGAATATAAACTCTGCATTGTATGGAATTGGTTTATAGCAAAAAATTATTTAATCTTGTAAAAATATCTATTTTAAGGCTATCCAAAATGGCGGTAAATCAAACAGAGCGCTCCAAACTTGAAAAGCGTTCTGTCATGAAAGTTTTGGAGGCTGGCAAGTGCAAACCATGTATACTTTACAAAAAAATATGTTTGTTGTCTAAATTTCTTTGACGAAGCTTGATTATTTTTATCCTAAAGGGTTTTCGGTCTATTGTCTTCATCTTTATTGTTATTTCCACAACGTTTCGGCCGATATGTCCTCCAGCCTTCTTCAGGTGTTTGTCAAACATATATATGTATATTAGGAAGATGAAGGATAATAATAGTGGAAATTATTAATAAAAAGTAAATTTTAATTCATTTATAAACATGTTTATATTTCCACAACGTTTCGGCCGATGTGTCCTCCGGCCTTCTTCAGGTGTTTGTCGAACATATATATGTATATTAGGAAGATGAAGGATAATGATAGTGAAAATTATTAATAAAAAGTAAATTTTAATTCATTTATATAAATGTTTATATACATAGCATATATATTTCAAGTAGGAAAAATTAGATGTAAGCAGTATAAAAACTCCTGACTAAGTGTTTCATGCCTTTGATGATCAATTTAGCTAGCATTCAACACATTTATATCATCATCATCATCATCATCATGTTGCACCACCAGCACGGATCTCCTTGACCCTCTCACACCACCCTTCTCTATCGTCCATCGCTTCCGGTTGGTCTTCAAGGCTACATCCTGTATTGACACAGAGCTGTTGTATGTAGGTTCTAGCTGCCTTTGCTCATCCATGCTAAAGGGTCCATAGGAGTATGTTACTTATGAGTTCCTCCCTACTTCTCCAGCAGTGCCCCACATGCCTGGTTCGTCTAACTTGGATAGTTTTTGTGATGGGTGGTAGGTGGCCGTACAGCTGCTGCTTTGTTTGGTGCTGTCTCCAGGACTGGTTCAATATTGCTTGCAGCATTCTTGTGTAGTTGCCGTCAAGCTCTTTCTCAGTACGTTTAGTTAGCGTCCATGTACTGCGTTTTATTTCATCGTTCAGGTCTGACTTCCATGTGACCGATAGCCTATCGATAGCTGTCCATGATTTTGCCAGTCGCGTGTTGAAGTCTATCTCGGTGGATGAGGCACTGCTTCTTTGGTAGGTGAACTTGTCTACAAGTTTCAGAGAACTACCGTTTAATGTGAAGATGTCGCCTCTTTGATTAAAGTACATGTATTCCGTCTTGTGTGTGTTGACATGGACGCCTATGCTTGCAGCTGCTCGTCCCAGACTATGTAGCAGGGTTTCAGCTTGGGCGGGTGTATTTGCCAGAACCGCTAGGTCATCAGCGTCGTCTGTGTTCATAATTGTTTGTGCAGGGTATCTTCTGCTTCTTTCTTTTGTTAACTTGAAGTTATATAAACGAATCAATATTTGTGTGTACGTGTGTGAATATAAAGATATGAAAAAAAGAAAATATTCAAAGGATGCATTTATTTATTGGTCATAATATGCTAGCATTCAAACACCGCCCTGAAGACGGTTTAACAAAAAAAAAAAAAAAAACGGAACGTTAAATGAGACATACTATCATAAAGGGAAAAATACATCTAATGAACATTTTTTTTTTCATATTTACTTACCGTCGGATTCATTTCCATTTTTCTTATATATATATATATACGCACACAGACACAGACATATATACCATATGCTAAGATTTGATTAGTTGGGTGCAAGGTTAGATAAATAGAGTACCCAATGAGACTCGAACTCACTAATATTGTTTTATAGTCTGGCTTATAAACAATTACACCACGCGTTGTAATATCGACCTATTCTCTCCTTAGCTGCGGTAAAATAATAGGGCAAAGTGGGCTCTTTAGCTTAAAGATGGCAACCAATTTAGGAGAATGAAAAATCTGAATTCAAACCATATTCACTCCGCTAAAAAATTGACCTTGTGTCGCATCCTGATTGTGGTGAATTGGTCTGGATAAACACACACACACACACACATATATATATATATATATATATATCTTTTTCTTTGTGCGTTTTGTTAAAATCGTTGAAGCAACACCCTACTAATAAAACAACTATACGGCGACTTACTTCCCATCGCAAAAACCGTCCAAGTAAATCGAACAAAACATGCAAGGCACTGCTGGAGAAGCAACGACGAACTCATAAATGAAGTTATTCTTCTTCTTTGGACCCCTTCATATGGACGTGCCAGTGTTGGCCGACCGGCAAAAACATCGGGGTGTAGTTTGGAAAACCTGCCGAAGGCAATGGATGATAGAGACGGATGGAAAGAGAGAGTCAGGGAAATCCGTGCAGTCAGCGCGTCTGGAAGATTATATATATATATATATATAAAATATTTTTTAGACTTTGAAAAAAGATTTTGTCCCGACGAGGAACTAAGGTTGAAATTAATCGTTCATATATATAGTTTGACTAACGATAAGAGTTTTCCTTCTTCTAGTTGGGTTGCCATATCGAGGGTAAAGATCTCAGTTGGCATAACTATTTACGCATAGTTGAAAGGAGAATAGTTGTATTCATACCTTCACAAGCGCGAAGTGAAATACAAACAGCCTCGTTCTGGATTTGAACTTGAATCGGTGTGTCCATTTCCTAGGACGATAACCATTACACCATGAGAGCCTCTGTTAGTTCCCCTTCGTCCGTTCCTCTCGCATGTTCCTCCAGATGATTGTAACAAAACTTACTGTCAAGAGACTGGCATGAACTGAGAAAACAGCTTATTAATTAAAATTTTATCCTGCTCTATTTACCAGTATTTGAGGAACCTACGCGGAACTTCGAACTACGTCCTTTATTGAATCCACGGGGGTCACCTGTTCTAATTCCGTTAGCCATAAGCGGGTACAAGTGTTGAGTATTCCTGTATTGTTACTCACCTGCAGTCAGGATTGAACCCACAACCTCCAGATGATTGTCTCCTTTGAAGCTCAGGGAACCAACGACTATAACTGTTACGCTATGTCTCCTGCTGGACACTTTATTGAATCCCGTGGACTCAATAAAGGACTTAGTTCGAAGTTCCTTGTAGGTTCTCGAGTTCGATAAACGCCTGAAGAAGGCCGGAGGACATATCGGCCGAAACGTTGTGGAAATAACAATAAAGATGAAGACAATTGACTGATAACACTTAATGATTAGAATCATCAAGCTTCGTCAAAGAAATTTAGACAACTAACGTATTTTTCTGTAAAGTATACATGGTTTACACTTGTCAGCCACCAAAACTTTCATGACAGAACGCTTTTCAAGTTTGGGGCGCTCTGTTTGATTTACCGCCATTTTGAATAGCCTCAAAATAGATATTTTTACAAGATTAAATAATTTTTTGCTATAAACCAATTCCTTACAATGCAGAGTTTATATTAATAGAAAAAAATCAGTTAAAAAAATTTTTTTTTTCCTTTTTTAAAAAAGAATTTCACTCATAAATCTAATAACCTTTGTATATATATATATATATATATATATATATATATATATATATATATATATATATATCAAGTAGAGGAATTAAGTATATATGATAATGTAATAACCTTGACTAGAAAATTCGGCAGACACTCGCATGCAACATACGGAACACTGTACGACTGTTTCGACCTTATTTGGTCTCATCAGCAGTGTATACCGTGATCTCCAGTGTGAGACCAAATAAGGTCGAAACCATATTTACCAACCCCTCCGCTCGGGCAGAATATGACACAAGGTCATTTTTTAAGTGGGGTTTAACAGGTTTGAATTCAGAGTTTTCCTTCTCCTAGACTAGTTGCCTCACCAAGGCTGAAGAACCAAATCTGTCCTACTATTTACCCATATCTGGAGGGAGAATAATTGGATTCTTACCTTTCCCAATGGTATTAGTGCTATGTGAAATGCAATCAGCCTGGTCCAGGATTTGAACTCGTGTCGCCGTGTCTATTTCCTACGACGATAACCATTACACCACGGCCGTACAGTGTTCCGTATGTCGCATATGAGTGTTTGCCGAATTTCTTAGTCATGGTTATTACATTATCATATATATATATATATATATATATATATATACATGTGTATGTGTGTGTGTGTGTTTACCAACACCTCCACACGAGCAGGAATGACACAAGGTCAATTTTTAACCGGGGTTTAACAGGTTTGAATTCAGTGTTTTTCTTCTTCTAGATTGGTGGTCTTATCAAGGCTAAAGAGCCCACTCTGCCCTTTCATTTACCCTCAACTAGAGGCAGAATAATTGGATTCATACCTTTCCCGAGAACACTGGTACCATATGAAATGCAAGCAGCCAAGTTCAGGGTTTGAACTCGTGTCGCCGTGTCCATTTCCAACAACGATTTCCACTACATCACGGGCACTTGCAATAGATGTGCATATATATATATATATATATATATATATAGGTTGGTTGGTTGGTTTTTATGGCATATAAATGTTTTGGTTATTTAACACCAAATCCATTTTTATACAAATAATCAGTTCTATTTCAAACAATGCAGTTTAGCATAAGTACACAGTTTAATTGTCAAAAACATTTCCATTTAAAGCTATTCAGTTTAGTCAAACAGTTCCAATTCAGCTAATTCAGTTTAATATAAATACAGATTTTCTTTACACAAGGTTAGATGTCAAAACAGTTCTATATCAAACTATTCAGTTTCGTGTAAGTAGAGTTTCAATGTCAAAAACAGTTCTATTTCAAACAATTTAGTTTAGCTTAAGTACGCAGTTTAAATGTAAGTACACAGTTTAATTGTCAAAACCATTTTTATTTCAAGCAATTCAGTTCTAATTCAAACAATTCAGTTTAGTATAAGTATGCAGTTTAGTTCTATTTAAACCACAGATAGGACCCTATCTAGTGTAACCATTCCGGGCCAGAGTGGACTTGGGAGCAATGGCAATGAAGGGGTACTCCGCATTCCCAAAGCTCCAGCATCACTCGAACCTCACCATCAGATTGTTTAGTGTCATATCGAGGATACTCGTTGTTGAGGTCTTACCCGTTTGCAGTGAAGCAATAGGTGTATTCTACAGCCACAGCTGACTAGGCAATATATATATATATATATATATATGTGTGTGTGTGTGTGTGCATATATATGTATGAGTATATATGTATATTTATTTACATGAGTATGTATATGAGTGTGTGTGTAATTATATATGTGTGTGTGTATATATATATATATATATATATATATGTATATGTATATATACATCTATATGTATGAGTATATATGTATATCTATATACATGAGTGTGTATGTGTATGTGTGTATATATATATGTGTGTGTATATATGTATATGTATATATATATAGATTAATGTGTGTATTTACATATATATGTATGAGTATATATATATATGTATATACATGAGTGTGTGTATGTGTATGTTTGTGTGTATATATATGTATATACGTGTGCGTTTTTATATATATATGTGTATGTATGTATGTATATGTATATACATCTATATATGTATGTGTGTATATATATATGTATATATATATATGCATGAGTATATATGTATAAGTATATACATGAGCGTGTGTATGTATATGTATGTGTATATATGAATATGTATATATATGTATGTGTGTATATACATATATATCTATGAGTATATATATATATATATATATATATATATATATGAGTGTGTATATGTATATATATATATTTATGTGCATGTATATCCATATATATGTATGTGTATATATGTATATTTATATACACGAGTGTGTACGCGTGCATGTGTAAACAGTATCATAAAGATTTTTAAGTAAAACTGGCGATAGATCTTGGCTAAAAAAACTACGCATTACTTGCATGTCACGATTCCAGTCGGGAAAAAAGAGAGCACTTGCACACCACTTTTCACACGTGCTAAGCAGTATCAGCAAAGCTGCTACGCTTGTTATCAACCTTGACAAGAGCAGTTTAGATGAAGCTCAGAGGCCTTCTTTTTATGCCTCTGTTGCTAGGGGAACCAGAAAAACAGAGGCGTAGCTGAGTGAGGGAAGGACTTTTTGTAAACGCCGCCCAATGGGGTCTCTGGTGGAGGTGGAGCTCAAAAAGCATTTTAAATCGAGATTCGCCAACTGCATTTTGTACAACAATAAATCTTAGTAAGTGTTGAAAGGGGGCCCCAACAAGGTGCTGGGGCCGTCTACCCTTACCCCTAGACTGCCAATTCTTCTAACTACGCACCAGACGGGAAGACTTTTTTTTTTCAGGGCGCCAAGATATCAAGAAATTTAATTTGAACAGAAAAAGAAAAAGATAACAACAACAACAACAACAACAAAATCGACAACAACAACAACAAAATATGTGTACTTTGAAGGCATGCCTATTTTAGGAATTTTCTATACGTGAGTGCGCGGTGTGTTGGTATTTTAAAAATTTAATTTAAAAAAAAAACCTTCACCATCAACCAGTCGGTGAGTACCCCCAGCTGAAAATCAGTCGGGTACTAAAATCATGGGAAAGTTTTCATTCTACAAAAAAAAAAAACATTAACTTACAATTAGAATGCACAGACCAAGTAAAAGTATTGATTTGTTGGTTAGTTGACCGATTGGTTATATGCTAAATCCTATATATACGAGGATCATTAAATACATTTCCAGACTTTTTTCGTATGGGCACGTTTATTGATAGTACATGCATGAAACTCTAGTCCCCTTCGAAGTAATCTCCTCCGGCTGCAATGCACTTGTTCTACCGTTCCAACAACTTCTGGAAGGCCCAATGGAAGTCCTCTTGTGTGAGCGTGTCAATGACCTTCGTCACAGCCTCTTTCATCTCCCCAATTGTCTCATAACGACAGCCTCTGAGCTTAGGGAATAAGCAAAAGTCACAGGAAGCAACGTCTGGGCTATAGGGACGGTGAGGAACTGTTTTGATGCCCATCTTGGTCAAATAGTCTGTGACAAGGATGGAGTTGTGGACTGATGCATTGTCCTGCTGGAAATGCCACTAACCCGATTTGAAGAGTGCTGGCCTCTTCCCTAGGAATCTCTTCCTGAACATCCTTAAAACCTCAACATAGTAACCCTAGCCCTAACCCTAACCATTTGGCCAATCAACTCTGGTGTATTGACTTCCTTACTCCTCCCACACCTCTCATCATCCCTCACAGACTCCCTACCTCCCTTGAATCTCTTATGCCACTCAAAAACTGATGGTCGATTCATACAAGATGGTCGAAAAGCAGTCTGAAGCATTCCATACGTTTCTGTGGCATTTTTTCCAAATTTAAAACAGAATTTTATTGCATATCGTTTTTCTAAAGGGTCCTCATGTCCAGATTGCATTTATGAAATTCACCAGCTGTGACAATCAGGCTTTAGTAGGGCGTATTCTAATTGCTGCTGTAGCTGTTCATTTGAAGCTGAAATCATAAAAATTGGTCAGTCATTTCATAAGGTGTATAGCAATAACATGCTGAATTTTCAAGAGTCTACGGCAATGTTAAATGCCTATACAAAAAAGTCTGGAAACCTATTGAAGGCACCTCGTATCACCATCATCATGTCTCACTATCAGCATGGATATCCCTGAGCCTTTCTCGCCACCCTTCTGACCTTTGTGTGTATATATATGTATATACGTGTGCGTGTTTATATATGTATATATATGTGTGTGTGTGTGTGTGTACATATGTATATGTATATACATCTATATATGTATGTGTGTATATACATATATATGTATGAGTATATTGTGTATATATATATATATATATGGACTCTAACAAGTAAATTGGTTATAGTTTCTTCCAGGCAGCGGTTGTATCGATACTACTATATGGATGCACTATTTGGACGCTAACAAAACGGCTGGAGAAGAAGCTAGACGGCAATTACACAAGAATGCTGCGAGCAATCTTGAACAAGTCCTGGCGGCAACACCCTACAAGACACTAACTGTACGACCACCTGCCTCCTATCACGAAAACTATTCAAGTTAGACGAACCAGACATGCAGGACACTGCTGGAGAAGCAGGGACGAGCTCATAAGTGATGTACTCTTATGGACCCCCACATGTGGCCGAGCAAAAGCAGGACAACCAGCACGAACATACACTCAGCGACTATGTGAGGATACGGGATGTAGTCCAGAAGACCTGCCTGAGGCGATGAACGATAGGGAAAAGTGGCGAGAGAGGGTCAGGGATATCCGTGCTACCAGCACGACATGATGATGATGATATATATACATAAGCGTGTGTATGTGTATGTGTGTGTATGCATGTGTATATATGAATATATATATATATATATATATATATATATATGTATTTTCTTCTGACTCTTTCTCGCCACCCTATATATATGTGTGTGTGTATGTGTGTGTGTGTTTTGTTTATTTTTATTTTTGTTCTTTGTTTCTTTCAAAATAGGGAAAAAAAACAACGATCATTCACATTAAGATGATAAATTTATTTCCACCCTGTTAAAAAGTATGTATATTAATCCAGGTTCGAAAAAAATTAACAGGACTTTTACAGATCAACTTAAACAAACATAAAAGTTAATCGAAAGAAGTCTTGTTAATTTTTAGAGCATTGACTAATATCAATGTTTTTTTAACAGGATGGAAATAAATTCATCATCTTAATGTGAACGAGTGTTGTTTTTTTGTTGTTTTTTTTTTTTTTTTTTTAAGATTATTTGGTCTGTAGATTTTATTTACATTGAACTCTTGACCGGAACTACTTGATCTTAATGTTCTATATTTGAATATTTGAATTGTCCTGCTTGGAATTGTCCCCAACTCCGAATTAACTGGATTTATTTCTGACCCTATGTCTGTGTAAACAAATAGTTTATTGTTAACATTTTTAAATGATTGTTTGGTTGGTTGGTTTCTTGAGTTTTATGGCATATCAACCTTTGTAGGTTATTTAACGCCAAATCCTTTTTTATACAAATAATCTGTTCTATTTAAAATAATTCAGTTTATCATAAGTACAGTTTAATTGTCAAAAACATTTCTATTTCAAACTATTCAAGCAATTATGTGTAACAATTCAGTTAAGTGTAAATACAGTTTTAATGTCGAAAAACAGTTCTATTTCAAATAATTGAGTTAAGCATAAGCACGCAATTTAAATGTAAGTACGGTTTAATTGTCAAAAACATTTCTATTTCTAGCTATTCAGTTTATTCAAACAATTCAGTTTAGCATAAGTATGCTGTTAGTTCTATTTAACCCATAGATAGGGCCCTTATCAGGTGCTACCACTCCGGGCCAGAGTGGACCTGGGAGCGATGGCAATGAAGGAGTACTCTGCATTCCTCAAAGCTCCAGCACTGCTGGAACCTCACCATCGGATTGTTTAGTGTCATATCCAGGACACTCGTTAAGGGGGTCTTACTCCTCTGCAGAGGTGCAGTCAGTGTATTCTAAAGCCCCAAATTTTTAAATGAGTCAGAGCTCATTCAATTGCACGCAGAGTTAAATATTTTCAAGTATTGTTATTCAATGTTTATAATTTAATTTTAAATCAATCATTTCGTTGCAGACAGTTAAATACTTCCGAATATTACTAACACAAATAGTTCAATTCAAAATTAATCAGCTGTTTGCATACGGTCTAAATAGTTTTTAAATATTGTTAATACAAATAATTTTATTTGATATCAATCATTTGTATGTAAAATGGTTCCAAGTATTGTTAATGATTAACTCGCTCTATTTGACCCATTGATAACGGGTCTGAGTGAACCTGGGAGTACTCCACATTCCCCAAACTCCCAGGACTGGAGTGTCAGTATCAAAAACATCCGTGTCATATCCAAAACACTCCATGAGAGTGGGGAAGGGCCTTACCCCTCTGCAGAGATGCAATCAGCTCCAGCTGACTGGTGTAACGGGGGAATTTCAGTATATCTATCGATGTTTTAATTCGTTCGTTTCGTAAATATGTGTGTGTGTGTGTGAGAGAGAGAGAGAGGGAGAGAGAGAGAGAGATGAAGGGAGAGGGGGAGGTAGGGTTTATCCTTTCAACGCTATCACAAATTCCTAATTCGCATAATTTTGCTCTTTTATCAATTATTCTCAGAACTTAAAGGATATATTTTTATGGAATAAC
>OY757947.1:13596946-13716946 GCA_963585895.1 Sepioteuthis lessoniana
AGAGAAATATGTATATATATATATATATATAGAGAGAGAGAGAGAAGGAAATATATATATATATATATATATATATATATATATATATATATATATATATATTGTACAGTCTGTAACCCTGGGTTTCATGCAATCAGCAATTGACGGGGTAAGATGCTGTACCGTTGATATTGAGCACTATTTAATAATACTGCGACATTTCGTCCTTCATTAACTCACCAACTGAGCTAGTAAGAACCCTAAACCTCTTTATATATAAAGCTCAAATGTAATATGTTCATTTTAGGTTTTTATTTTTATATGTAGGGCTTCTAGGATTTGTAGTCGTAGCTTGTCAATTTCGTCTGCGATTATACTGGTACTTTCAAAACTCTTTAAAAAAATTCTAACACACCTTACACAAGCAAGCTACCCCTGATGATGGCCTATTAAGGGTCTGAAAGCGCTCGGGAAAATTTTGGGAAATTCATCTACCAATTCCAACCTGAAACTAAGACACTTATCGGAACACTTGCAAGGATCTTAAATAAATTATACAGACAAAATTTATCTTTATTATTTAATGAAATATATATATATATATATATATATTGGCAGCATTTCTTCATTAATACAAATTTCGTTGGAACGTAATAGACATTTTCTGCCTACATATTTTCTAGTTGATCCATTCGTATTGCCGAATACGATAAAAGCAATACGGCAATACGAACGGATCCACAAGAAAATATGTAGACATAAAAGGTCTATTATGTTCAAATGTACAAATTATATATATATATATATATGTGTGTGTGTGTGTGTGTAAACAGGATTCTACTTTAAATAATCTGCAAGGGTTGATAAGTCATGAAACACAAACAACCTACCATATATATATATATATATATATATATATATATATATATATAATGCAATTAGAAGAAAATTCAAACCAGGTTGAATTGTCTTTATAAATTTATTTCAGCGAAGACTATCATTATACTCTTCGTCTCAACCTCAAATTAAACGTGTGAAGTCATCTGATGAGACAAAGATTATAATGATATTCTTCGGCGAAAAAAAATTGTGATAATTTAACCAGGTTTGAGTTTTCTTCTAATTGCATTGTATACGCTCTGTATGTGAGTTATAAACCTTGATGGGGAATATATAACAAAAGCCATACATCGTGCACTCCTATAGATTGATATGAAATTCCTCATATATTGTATGAGCGAATAATCCACACCGATAGTCGTCGGACGCTGACAGGATATTAGTGGTGTATATATATATATATATATATATTCGATCCCAGTTTCGAGCATCTCGTGTATGTAGCCACACTGAAGAGTTGTGATATAACGAAACAGTCTATATATATATATATATATATATATATATATATATATATATATATATATATATATATATATATATACGTTGTAGTTTGATATACTTTAATAAAGACAGCTCAATATTGACTATTTATATATGAAAAATATTTTATTATCAAAAACGATTTATTTGCATTGTAACAATACAAGACTGAACTTATATTGCCCAGTCGGATGGAGCTGTAGAATATACCGACTGCACCTCTGCAGTGGGGTAAACCCCACCTCCCAATGAGAGTCCTAGATATGATACTAAACAATCTGATAATGAGCTTTGAGGAATGCGGAGTACCCCTTCATTGCCATTGCACCAGGTCCACTCTGACCCGGAATGGTAGCACCTGATAGGGCCCTATCTATAGGTTAAATAGAACTAGCTGCATACTTATGCTAAACTGAATTGTTTGAATTAGAGCGGTTTGATTAAACAGAATAGCTTGAAATAGTAATGCTTTTGACAATTACTGTACTTACATTTGGACTGTGTGTTTATGCTAAACTGAATTGTTTGAAATTGAACTGTTTTTGACATTGAGACTGTACTTACACTAAACTGAATTGTTTAATATAGAACTGTTCTGACATTTAGCTGTAAACAAAATCTGTACTTATATTTAACTGAATTAGCTGAATTAAAACTCTTTGACTAAACTGAATAGCTTGCAATAGAAATGTTTTTTACAATTAAACAGTGTACATATGCTAAACTGAATTGTTTAAAATAGATGTGTTTATTTGTATGAAAAGGATTTGGCGTTATATAACCTACAAAGGTTGATTTGCCATAAAACCCAAACAACCAAACAACCAACCAACCAACCAACCAACCAACTGAAATTATATATATATATATATATATATATATATATACAATGAACTTCCTTGTCGTTCCAGCAAAGGGTTTAATAGCATCACTATTGTTCTTCAGCGGGGATGGCTTTGGCATTGAATAACTCACAAAAGTTGATATGCCATTAAACAAAGAAATGAAACCACAATAGATATATACATGTGTGTGTGTGTGTATGTATGTGTGTATGTGTGTGTGTGAGAGAGAGAGAGAGAGAGAGAGAGAGAGAGAGAGAGAGAGAGATTAATTTCCTTAGCAGACACTTGTAAGTAAATAAAATAACTTATCTCGTACTTTTCGCAGATCTAAATTATTCTCGATTTGAAATGGTCGAGCAGGAATTACTTATGTTGTCTTTTGGATTATTTTCCGACTAGCAAACCACATATGTACGTTACTGCCTTTAGATTGCCTTACTTGCTATTTCTTTCTCACGTTATTTCCACTAACTGCACATGCCAAGCACTAACCACGTGATTCTGACCTCATAAATCGTAATGATGACGTTATATGTAGAGGAGCTGGGGGGGGGAGGGCCGGGTTCTTCGGGTTTTTTGTTTTGTTTTTGTTTTGTTTTGTTAGGTTTTATGGTCTTTTATGTTTTTGTTGTTGGTTTTTTTTTTTCTTTTTTCTTTTTTCGTCCAAATAATCACCTGTCCTTTTAAGTGGAAATTTCTGTTGTTAACGTTTCTGTGAGTGTATCAGTGCGAATATTGGTAAAATGTAAGGCAGACTTGGCTCCATATCCTTAACAGGGCAACCAGTTTAGAAAAAAAAAATCAAAAATTAAAAACCTAAGGAAAGCTGATCAAAGAATTTGTTGAGCGAGCACAATTTTCCCGTTATCAGCTCATCCAAAAAGTGTGGTTAATTCTACACAGACCATAACCACAATGAACAAATCACCTGTGTACGCAGTTTAAAGCTAGACTTCTTTTTCCATCATCTTACAGAAATTTATTTTGAAAGTTACACGCCCCTTAATCATGAACATATTAAAAGAAATGATGCGTTTACTTTTCAAGTTTGGTCATAATTTTGGTTCATGACAATACTCGGCCATATATTACCAGAATGACACTACAGAAGATCAGAGACTTGGTATATGAGACTTTGCCATATCCACCATATTCTCCTAATCTCTCAGTCACGAACAACCCCAGTCGGCCGGGGCTGTAGAATACACCGACTGCATCTCTGCAAATGGTTAAGACCCCTCCTCCCAAACGAATGTCCTGATATGACACTAAACGATCTGATGGTGAACCTTGAGTCTTGCTGAAGCTCTGGAGAATACGAAGTACCCCTTCCTTGCCATCGCTCCCGGTACACTCTGACCCGGTATGGCAGAACCTGATAGGGCCCTATCTATGGGTCAGATAGAACTATTTGACCCTTAGTGTAAACAAATGATTCATTCTAAATTGAATAGTTAGGAATAGAACTGTTTGATCATTTCACTGTGTGTAAACAAATGATTGATGTTTGATTGAATTGTTAGTAATGTATTGCAATAGTCGGTACTATTCAACTCTATGCAAACGAATGATTGATAATAAATAGAATTATTCTTGTGATATAGAAATACCTGAAACGATTTAACTGTGCAAAAAATGAGCTCTGGTTCATTTAAAAATGTTATCGACTAAATGTGTTACAAATCATATATATTTACTATATATTTATAAAGAGGATTTGGCATTAAATAACCTACAATGGTTGATATGCCATAAAACCGAGCCAAACCAAATCACATATATTTAATATATATGTATAAAGAGGATTTTGCATTAAATAACCTACAATGGTTGATATGCCATAAAACCCAACCCAACCAAATCATATATATTTACTATATATTTATAAAGAGGATTTTGCATTAAATAACCTACAATGGTTGATATGCCATAAAATCCAACCAAACCAAATCATATATATCTAATATATATGTATAAAGAGGATTTGGCATTAAATAACCTACAATGGTTGATATGCCATAAAACCCAGCCAAACCAAATCACATATATTTAATATATATGTATAAAGAGGATTTGGCATTGAATAACCTACAATGGTTGATATGCCATAAAACCAAACCAAACCAATCAGCCAGTATCGACTATTTTTTAGACATCTGGACATATTTTTACACCAAAAACATTCCTTAGCATAAAGAATAAGGAAGATTAGGCGTTGTAATCTTTGCTAGGCAACCAGTCTAGGAGAAGGAAAAACCTTATTTCCAAGTCCTCTATGCAAGTTACTATTGGTACCACCGTCACCCTCATGTTCCACTGCTGTCTTAGTTCTCTGGCAAGGTCCATATACTAGCTGCTCAGCTCTTTCTTTGATATTCACTCTGTGGTCCACTGGGACGACAAAGTCTACAATGCCGCAAGTTCTCTTTTTTGTTTATTATTATTATTATTATTATTTATTTATTTATTTATTTAAGTTTTTCACTCATGTTAGTCTTTAACTGAAGTATGGGTGACAGCAAGTCTCTTCAGGTCTACCGGACTCTTCTCAGCTGAGCTTAAAAATATTGTGACCTAGTTGGTCTTGATTTTTCCTCTTATTTGCAGTTCCTCCAGTCTCCTTTCCAAGTCTTTGGGGAACGTTCCAACAGCACCAATTACCATTGATATCAATGTTACCTTTATATTCTTTAGCTTTTTCAGCTCTCAGGCAAGATCCAAGTATTTGTCTATCTTTTCGCTCAGTGGTCCGTTGGAATGACAAAATCCACAAGATAACAAGGTCCTTTTTTTTCTTGTAGATAAACTTTAGGTCTGATCTTCTGGCTAGGATTAAGTGAGCAGTGTGTATCTCAAAATCTCAGAGGATTTTATGGGTGTCTTTTTTTTTATGACAGATTCTGGTTTGTGCTTATATCATTTATTTGCATGGTCAAATCTTAATATTTTGCACAGTTCCTGGAGAAACGCCATTCCTACCCAGGCATGACTATTCTTGTATTCCTTTTGTGCCAGTTTACTCAAATTCGCTTATTGTGTGATTATTATGTGGTTGTTTCACCTCTATCACCACATCACATATATTTGACATTTTGTTGCTGTTGTTGTTATTGTTGTGTCTGTGTACAAGGGTGGATCATTAAGTCCGTAACCTGACACGTAATTGGCTTGAAAGTTTTCACTGTTGGATTCTTTTATCAATATTTTCCATTGACAATGAATTTTAGAATGACAAGAAAGAAGATTATGCTTGAAAAAAGCATATATATATATATACCCAAATCTTCTGCACGGGTAGAGTGTGACACACGGTCAATTCTTAAACGGAGTAAACTAGTTTGAATTCTGAGTCTTCCTTCTCCTAGATTGGTCACCCTACCAAGGCTAAAGAACACAGTCTACCCTACTATCTATATACATCTGGAAGGGGCTAGAACATATGGATTCATGCCTTTCTAGAGGAAGTTAACGCAAAGGAAAGCGCAAACAGCTTCATTCAGGATTGGGGGGAAGTCCCATGGCTAAAGTTCTGGAATGCAGCCCCGAAGTAAATGAGTTCGAACTCCGGTCGCGTTCACTTTCTAACTGAAATCTTGAGAAAGCTATAAAACCCCTCATCTACCTTCCCATGCTGGTCTTCTACAACTGGCTTTGGCATTAAATACCCCACGAAGGTTGAAATGCCAATAAATAATTTTTAAAAAAACCTCATCCAGGATTTAAATTCAAGTCACTGATTCCACTTTCTATGACGATTACAGTTGATGTACTGGGTGCCCCATTCTTACGGCCTTGTGCTACGTAAAAAGCTTTGTAAATTACAACGTGTGCGCGCGTGTGTGTGTGTGAAGGAGAGAAACAAACGGTGACCTAGAGAGACCAATTGCTTTGAAAGAATTCGGTTACTTTCTAAGATTTCGGTCTGAAATTCCAGGACGGCAGATATGAGAGACACTTGTGATAAAACCCGGCGCAACAATGGCTGAGATATAACAACAAGGATGAGGACCCCTGTTCGAATGAATCTGGGGTAGGATAATCATAATTCCTCGTCGAATAATCTTAAACAGAAATCAACAGAATGAAAAACCTGGGCTAGAATGATAGTAGATAAAGATATATATATAGAGAGAGAGAAAGAAAGAAAGAAAGAAAGAAAGAAAGAAAGAGGTTGGTTGGTTGGTTGGGTTTTATGGCATATCAACCTTTGTAGGTTATTTAACGCCAAATCCATTTTTATACAAATAATCAGTTCTATTTCAAACAATTCAGTTAAGCAAGAGTACTAAGTTTAATTGTCAAAAACATTTCTATTTCAAGCTATTCAGTTTAGTCGAACAGTTCTATTTCAAACAATTCAGTTCAGCATAAGTATGCAGTTTAGTTCTACTTAACCCATATATAGAGCCCTATCAGGGGCTACCATTTCGGGTCAGAGTGGACCAAGGAGCAATGGCAATAAAGGGGTACTCCGTATTCCCCAAAGCTCCAGCATCACTGGAACCTCACCATTAGATTATTTAGTGTCATATCAAGGGTACTCGTTGGCAGGGAGATACCCTACTGTAAAGGTACAGTCGGTGTATTCTACAGTCCCACACAGAGTTAATGTCAAAACAGTTTTATTTCAAATAATTCAGCTTAGTATTAGTACACATTTTAAAGGTCAAAACTGTTCTACTTTGATCAATTCAGTTTAGCATAAGTACGCAATTTAAATGTCAAAACAGTTCTATGTTTAAAAAAATTCAGTTTAGCATAAATACGCAGTTTAAAAGCAAAAACCAGTAAACTCAAACCACGGTTTAATTCTATTTAACCCATAGATAGGACCCTTATCAGGTATTACCAATCCAGGATAGAGTGGACCTGGGAGCGATGACAATGAAGGGGTACTCCGCATTTCCCTAAGTTCCAGTATTACTTGAGCCTCACCATCAGATTGTTTATTGTCATATCCAGGTTGGTGGGGGTCTTACTCCTCTGCAGAGAAACAGTCGGTGTATTCTACAGCCCCAGCCGACTGGGCAAAAGAAAGAAAGAAAGAAAGAAAGAAAGAAAGAAAGAAAGAAAGAAAGAAAGTGTGATAGATAGATAGATAGATAGATAGATAGATAGATAGATAGATAGATAGATAGATAGATAGATAAAAACTGGTGATCACACTACATTATCTGTTGTGATATTAATGTTTTAAGAGCTAATGTAATTTCAAACAAATCTATTTCCACCATGAATAGAACCTTAATATGTACGACTTATCTGGATAGATAGATAGATAGATAGATAAGAGAATGAGATAGATCGATAGATAGATAGATAGATGTGAAGAGAGTATAGATAGATAGATAGATAGAAGCTTGAGAACAAGCTTACCTGAAAGTTTAATTCCCTTTCTCATAAGAAAGGAATAGTTGTGATAAAGTTGTGACAAAATAGAATTACACACCATTTTCTTTTATTCTTTTATTCTTTCATTCTTTTATTCTTTCATTCTTTTATTCTTTTATTCTCTAAATTTTTTTTTTTTTCGTCTTTTCTTTTCTTTTCTTTTCTCATCGTTTTTTTTCCCACATTTTCCCTTTTTCTTGTTTTCACTTGAATTTTTTTGCCCTTCCTGATTTTTTCCTTCTTTTCTTTCTTCTTTCATTTTTACTTTCTCTCATTTTCTTCATTTTTTCTTTCCTTATTTCTCTCTTTTCATTTTTTAAAAACCTTTTTTAACTAATTTTTACCTTTTATCTTTTTTTATCTTCTCTTTATCTTTTTCTCTTTTTTCTGCCTTTCTTCTTCTATTTCTTCACTCATTATTACGCAGGATTTTAATCACGTCTTTCCTTCTTTCTTTCTTTCTTTCATTGTTATTTTCAGTTTTCTTATTTAACTTTTTCTACCTTTCCTTCTTTCTTTCTTTTTCTTTCTCTTTCTTTTCCTTTCTTTCCTTTTTCTTTCTTTCTTTCTTTCGTATTTCCATATATTTTTTTACTTTTTTCCCTTTTTTAATAACCCTTTTTTTTTTTTTTTACTTTTTCTTTCTTCTTTCATTTTTTCTGTTTAATTTTCCTTTTCTTTCTTTTTTTCTTTTTCGTTCTTTGGTCATTCTTTCTTTTTTTTTTTTTTTCCTTAACGATTTCTTTCTTTAAAAAAATCGTCAAATTTTTTCTCTTATCTGCCTTTCTTTCTTTCTTTCTTTTCTCGACTCTTTCTTTCTTTTTTTTTTCATTCTTAGTCTGTCTATACCTTTCTTTCTTTCTTTCTTTCTTTCTTTCTTATTTTCACATTTTTTAAACAATTTCTCTTCCTTTTCTTTTTATTTGCTCGAAGCGATTTTTTTCTATTTTCTATTTTTCCTTATTTCATTCTTTCTTGCTAGCTTTCTTTTTTCTTTCTTCTGTCGTCTCTCTCTCTCTCTCTCTCTCTCTCTCTCTCTCTCTCTCTCTCTCTCTCTCTCTCTTTTTCATCATTCTTTCTTTTTAGGAGTCTTATTTTTATCTATCCTGTACAATTTCTTTCTTGAATTCATTCTTCCTTTTTTTCTGTTGTTTCTTTCTAAATTTTCTTCCTTTCTTTTTTTTCTTTTCTTTTTTCTTTCATCCTTTTTCTTTTTATTTGTCTCTGTCACCTTTTCTTTATATTTGCTCTTCCCCCACTCTCTCTGTCTTTCCATCTTTCACCATCTCTTTCTTTCTTTCTTTCTTCTTCTTCTTTTTCTTTCTTCACCAGCAACATCTGTCCTTATCTTCTTCCTTTTAGGTTTTCCCTTCCTTTCCACCAGTTCTTTCTTTCTTTCTTCCTTTCTTTCTTTCTTCTTTTCTATTTTCAATTCCTCCAGTTTTATTTCTTTCTTTCTTTTTCTTTCTTTCTTTCTTTCTCAATTCCTCCAGTTCTATTTCTTTCTTTTCCTTTTTTCTTTCTTTCTTTTTTTCATTTTTCCTTTCTTTCTTTTCTTTCTTTCTCTTTCATTTTTTCTTTCTTTTTTTCTAGTTTCAATTCCACCGATTCTGTTTATCTCTTTTTTCTTTTTCATTCGTTTTTCTTCTTTTTTTCTCTCTTTCCCATCTAAATTCCTCCAATTCTGTTTCTTTCTTTTTTGCTTTCTAGTCTCAATTCTTCTGCAATTTCTTTCTTTCTTTCTTTCTTTCTTCATCTGCCCCGAACGATTTCCTTCTTCAATTCATTCTTCACTTTTATCCTTTTTCTAAATGTTCTCATTCTTTTTCTTCTCTTTCTTTTCCTTTTCGTTGCCTTCTTTCGTTTGTCTTTTCTTTCTTTTATTTTTCTTTCTTTTATATCCTTTCTTTTTTTCTTTGTTTTTATTTCTGCATTTCTTTCTTTTTTCCTTCTTTTTGTATTTCTTTCTTGCCGTTTATTCTCTTATTTTTTTTTATTTTTCTTTCTTATTTTTTCGTTAGTTTCTTTCCTTTTTCCTTCTTTTCATTTAACTTTTCGCATTTTATCTCCTTTTTCCTAATTTCTCTGACTCTTTTTTTTTCTTTTTTCGTTTTTCTTTTCGTCTTGTTCCTCTCTTCTTCTTCTTCTTCTTCTTCTTCTTCTTCTTCTTCTTCTTCTTCTTCTTTTTTTTTTTCTTTCTTTCTATCTTTCTTTCTTTCCTATTTTTTTGTCTTTCTGCATTTTCATTACCTCATTGTTTTTCTTGTCTTCTTTCTTTCTTTCTTTCTTTCCACTATTTTTTCTTTTCTTTGTTCTTTTTTTGCTTTTCCACATTTTCTTTCTTCTTTTCTTTCATTACTTTTTCCTTCTTTTCTTTCTCTCTTTCTTTCTTTCTTTCTTTCTTTCATTTTGCACTCATTATTACCAACTTCTTTTTTATTTGTTTATCCTCCAGCCCACATCTCTGTCTGTCTGTCTCTCTCTGTCTCTCTCTGTCTCTGTCTCTCTTTCTTGTTTTTGTTTTGTTGTTATTTCTTATTTCTGTCATAGTATTTAAAAATACCAACATACAGTCATCACTAAAACACTTTAAGATGTAAACAAAAATCTCTCTCTCTCTCTCTCTCTCTCTCTCTCTAGCTATCTCTCTCTCTCTAGCTATCTATCTCTCTCTAGCTATCTATCTCTATCTCTATCTCTCTCTTCTCTCTCTCTTTCTTGTTCTCTTTCTTTCTTTCTTTACTCTCTCTCTCTCTCTCTCTCTCTCTCTCTCTCTCTCTCTCTCTCTCTCTCTCTCTCTCTGTTGCACCGACTGATGTGAAAAAGAAAACTAAAAATAAAGTATCTATTTATCTTTTCCAGTCTTGTTTAGATGTTACTCAGAATGTCTATTATCTATCAATCTATCTATTTATCTATTTCATCATCTCTCTCCCTCTCTCTCTCTCTCTCTCTCTCTCTCTCTCTCTCTCTCTCTCTCTCTCTCTCTCTCTTTGCACCGACAGACAATCAAAGAAAAAAGACTTGAGAGACAATGACTCCCCGTCATCCAACACTTACCACCTTGGTCGCCACCCGCTTTACACAGCGACATAGTTTCGTGTCCTGTGTTTATCTTGAGCAGACTCTCTCTCTCTCTCTCTCTCTCTCTCTCATGCACGCATATTCTCTTAATTCCCCCCCCCTCTCTCTCGCTCTCTCTGAATCCAGAAAAGCCATAATTTCAAATGCTGATTTTTAACTGTTTACCTCCCTCTTTCTTTTTGTCTTTTTTTGTTCTATTCTCTATCTATCTATCTATCTATCTATCTCAGTCCCTCATCTATCTATCTATCTATCTATCTCAGTCCCTCATCTATCTATCTATCAATCTATCTATCTTATAATCTACTCACATTCTATCTTCTCTCTTTCCTCCTACTCTCTCCTGTCTCTCCCACTTTTTTCTTCTCTCTTCCACTCTCCCTCTCAGTCTCTGTTACCTTTTTCTTTTTCTTCTCCACCCATAACCCATCCCCCGTGACCGCCAAAACCTCAAATTCACCTCGTCTCGTAAAACACCAATGGGAAAAGCCATGAGAAGCAAATAGGAAGCAAGCACCGACTGCTTTGCGTACTTATTTAAAAGTCTGTAACGTTCTCGGCGCTTTTCGCTAATTTTATGTTCAGGGCTGACATATTTACTTAGCTCGGTACAGTCAGATGCAAGGCGGGATGGTTAAGGACGGAAAATAGTAATAGGAAGAACATGCAGCGCCATATTTTGATATGAAGAAAATAAGACTGCTTTGAAAAATAAACAACGTGAATTGTTCTTTCAAACGCGTCTGTGTCTTGGTATGTGAACATGTGCGTGTATATATATATATATGTGTGTGTGTGTGTGTGTGTGTGTGTGTGTGTGTGTGTGTGTGTTTAGTTTGTTGTTTTTAATGGCACATCAACCTTCTTGAGTTATTTAATGCCAAATCCATCCTTCTAGAAGGACAGTAGTGCTACTATTTAACCCATAGCTGGGAGGATACGGGTGTTCATACCTTTTTGGATTAATATGAGCAAAAATCCCCTTAAAATCTTAAAAGAAATCACTTAACAAAAAAATATTGTAGGAATTTTATTGTTAGCTGTCAAATTTAGTTATATAATTGAATTATAAAAATTTACCTGGTGGGAGTGATTGGAAGAGCTAGAGTCGAAGCTGTTCTATTCTTCGATTATACTCCCTCTGTTTAAAATAAGTCTAACTGGATAATTTAATTTTGAAAAATATCAAATGCTTTATTTTCGGTTTCGGTGTCTTTGTTTAATGGCATATCAACCTTTGTAGGTTATTTAATGCCAAAGCCATTCTCCAAGAAGAACAGTAGTGGCACTATTTAACCCATAGCTGAGAGGACAAGGGGGTTCATACCTTTCCCAAGGGTATTTGCCCGAAAGTGAACATAATAGAACGAGTGGAGTTCGAACTCACTTACTACGATTCCGCTGTCGAGCACTTTAACCATAACACCACGGAGACACACCGTGTATCTATGCTTTTAAGTATGCTTGTGTACAAGAGTGTGTGTATCTGTGCGTGTGTTTGTAAATGTGTGTACATATGTATGTGTGTGTATATGTATATGTGTGTAGAAGTGTGTATTTGTGTATGCATGTGTGTAATTATGTATGTGTGTATGTGTATATGTGTGTAGAAGTGTGTATTTGTGTATGCATGTGTGTAATTATGTATGTGTGTAAGTGTATATATGTGTACAAGTGTGTATGTGTGTTTATGTATATGTAAATGTGTGTTTGTAATGGATGCACTACTTGGACGCTGACTAAACGGATGGAGAAAAAGCTTGACAGCAACTACACAAGAATGCTGCGAGCAATTTAGAACAAGTCCTGGAGGCAACACCCCACAAAGCAGCAGCTATACGACCACCTACAACCCATCACGAAAACCATCCAAGTTAGACGAACCAGACATGCAGGACACTGCTGGAGAAGCAGGGACGAGCTCATAAGTGATGTTCTCCATTGGACCCCTTCACATGGCCGAGCAAAAGCAGGGCAATCAGCTCGAACCTACATACAGCAGCTCTGTGAGGATACGGGATGGACCTGCTAGAAGCGATGAACGATAGGGAGGAGTGGCGAGAGAGGGTCAGGGATATCCGTGCTGGCGACACGAAATGATGATGATGATGATGTGTTCATGTGAATTTGGTTAGTTGTTTGGGTTTTATAGCATATCAACCTTTGTAGGTTATTAAATGCCAAATCCATTATATATAAATAATCAGTTCTATTTCAAAAAATTCAGTTCAACATACAAAAACAGGTCCATTTCAAACAATTTAGTTTAGCGTAAGTACGCAGTTTAAATGTAAGCTCACAGTTTGTCAAAAACATTTCTATTTCGAGCTATTCAGTTTATCAAACAGTTCAATATCAAACTATTCAGTTTAGCGTAAGTACAATTTCAATGTCAACAACAGTTCTATTTCTAACAATTCAGTTTAGCATGAGTACCCAGTTTGCATGTCAAAACATTTCTATTTTAAGTAATCCAGTTTAGCATCAGTGCGCAATTTAGTTCTATTTGACCCATAGATGGGACCCTGTCATGTGCTACCACTTTGGGGCATAGTGGACCTGGGAGCGATAGTAATGAAGGGGTACTCCACATTCCCCAAAGCTCCAGCATTACTGGAACCTCACCATCAGATTGTTTAGTGTTTTAGCGATAGGAATGTTTGTTATTGTTTTTAGCGAAGAGATGTGTTCTAGCGTGTGTGTGTGTGTGTGTGTGTTATTCCCTTGCTAATTGTTGTTGTTAATAAAGGAGGATGAAGATGTAAGAAGACGAAGATGCTGTTAGCTTTTACATGAAGGTTTTTAATGGCAGCATGGAATAAAGAGTTTACATTTATGCTACAAGTCTCGTGGGAAGGAAAGAAGTAAGTGAACGATTTGAAGTTATGATAGAGTTGAGAAAGCAGCGCGTGCCGTTGGACGTGCGAGGGAGATATTTTCGCCATAAGTGGAGCAAAAGTCGTGTTTGCTGTTTGAGGAGAGAAACATTGAAGTTACCGTGAGTTTGTGGTTCTGGTTGTTTCGGGGAGAAGTGTGAAAATGTTGCCCAAAGGTGAAGTAACTAGGTGTCGGAGCGAGATTCTGCATCGTAGTCGACATAGCCAATTTTGGGGGTGACATAAAGTTGTTCCTGTGTGTGGCGTATTGAATTTATCTAATTCATATTCAACTGGGAATCCTTGATCTAAGAGAAAAAGACGCAAGGGATCCATAAATTAGACGGCTTTCCTCATTGTGTCCATGCTGCTGCTGCTGCTATTGAAGAGCAGACAGTGAGACGTCTGCAGTGAAAGAAGTTGTTCAGCCAAAGAGGGTGTTTGACGGTTTCCCCAATTTGTGCTGCCCAGAAAGGTGGTTCGGATTGAATAGGATAAGTCATCCTGATTGGATGAAATTATGCGTCGACCCTAACGGTCGAATTAAATTACGCGCCAAACAAAAATGCGTAATTCCTTCAGCTACAGTGTCATAGCCAGGACATTCGTTGGGGTGTCTTAACCCTCTGCTGAGAAGCAGTCGGTGTATTCTTCGGCCCCAGCCGATTGTGCAAGCATGTGAATATGTGTGTATGTGTATATGAATTACCCCCCCCCACACACACACACACACCAATCAATACACATCTATACAACAAAATTTCTTTGTATATTCCAAATATAAATATACCCTTCCTTCTTTACCTATTAATTTATATGCTTTTATTTTCTTTCTGTCCGGCTCATTGACCCAGTGGGTAGAGTGTTCGCCAATGAGCCGGGTGACCTGGGTTCAATCCCAGGTCGCGTCATACCAAAAACTTTTAAAATAGTACTTAACACCTCCTTGCTTAACACTCAGCAATATAAGGTACGTATTAAGGGTAAAGTGGAGCAATCCAGGTGTAACATACCCAGATACGGGTATGCGAAACGTACATAGAATGTTCATAACATATATACATAGAACATAGGAATCTCGAAACACGAAAGACACTTACGACTTCTTAGTTCAGGTACGAAACTTTTTATTACCTTTAAGTTTAAAGGTTTCTCGACATAAGGAGAGAGAGATACAGATTCTTTCTATTCTGGCTGAAATATTCCCATTTTGAAATGAACTACTACCATTTTGAACTGGAAAAGGTATAGTGGTCAGAACCAGGATATAACAATGTTTAAGCACAGACAGAAAATGTCATTCATAGATTAAATTTGCAATCTAAAATTATATTTGAATACTTATTTCTATATTTGTTATTCAATATTTACAGCAAGTGTTCAATATTTACAGTAAGTGTTCAATAGTCACTTTATGTTCGTAATTACAGGATCATAATTCTGACCTGTCTCAGATCAGAGCATAGTATCTGTGCTTTTGTGAAAAAGTAGCATGAATAAATATGCATAGTATGTATTTTAAGAAACTAAATTTGTTTATGTTGTGCATCTACAAAAATACTTTTCATCGACGTGTTTTCTTCTAAAGTGAGGATGATCAATGGATAATAAACTGCTTTTTTTATGTGAATAAATTCTAGGAAATGGTTTATCTCCCATGTGACGCTTTTTATATTTGAAATGTGGATAATGTTCTCATTCCATTTGTGACGATACCCCCTCGGTCCCCCGAATACGTCAACTTCTTCAAACCATTTCACTTCTTGGCCGGCGATCAACTAGTGGTTCCGATAGGGGTATCGCACATTTCTTCATAGCTACAAGAAATACAATCAAGGGAGTGGGAGGAAAGAGAACAAACGAACAAAATACTTGGGTTAACTCAAGGTGCAAGAGAGGGAGTTATGTAACATTCTGCATTTCCTGTGTGCATATGTAGACTAACGCTAGCGTGGCTTTCTAGCGAAACTTCTACAAAGCTACTAGGAATGCCAACCTATCCTGACCGGTCTTCCTCACTGCTCTGGACCCTCTCTCATGCCAACTCGTCTCTCTGCTGTTCGGTGTCGACTGGCCACTCGCGTCACCCTTCGCCAACTGCCTTCTTCTCCGTCCCTTTGTGTCACTGTCTCACTGGCGTTCCCTTCCTACTTCCGGTCACGTCGAGATCTCGAGTCCAAACCCTTTGTCTGGTTTCGCGCGAAACCAGACAAAGGGATCGCCTGCTTGGCGGACCACCTACATAGTGTTACACATTGATCGAAAATTGATTTGATGATGAAGTTATTTTCGGCGTTATAACACATGATATAACAGAGCAAAGGTGATTCAAATCTTTCTTCAGAAAAGCCATATTAAATCAATGACATCGCCAATGTACAGTCTAGATCTAAATCCAACTAAACATATATAGTGGAAATTTTTTAGAAAAAGAATTGTTCATAACAGTCTATCTGCCAAAGAAAATTGCCAATCGGAGAAGATTGATTTGTTTGGTTTAGATTTACGACATATCAACTATTGTTGGTTATTCAATGCCAAATCTATTAGGAAAAGATGGATTGCTTTGGTTTGGTTTTATGACATATCAACCAGTGTAGGTTATTTAATGCCAAATTCTCTTTATACATATATATTAAATATATATGATTTGGTTTGGTTGGGTTTTATGGCATATCAACCATTGTAGGTTATTTAATGCCAAATTCTCTTTATACATATATATTAAATATATATGATTTGGTTGGATTGGGTTTTATGGCATATCAACCATTGTAGGTTATTTAATGCCAAATCCTCCTTATAGATATATATTAAATATATATGATTTGGCTTGGTTGGGTTTTATGGCATATCAACCATTGTAGGTTATTTAATGCCAAATCTTCTTTATACATATATATTAAATATATATGATTTGGTTTGGTTGACTTTTATGGCATATCAACCATTGGAGGTTATTTAATGCCAAATCCTCTTTATACATATAGATTACATATATATGATTTGGTTTGGTTGGTTTTTATGGCATATCAACCAGTGTAAGCTATTTAATACCAAATCTATTCGGAAAATATGAATTGCTTTGGTTTGGTTTTATGACATATCAACCAGTGTAGGTTATTTAATGCCAAATCCATTTTATTTATATAAACAGTTCTATTTCAAACAATTCAATTTAGCATAAGTACAGAGTTTAAATATCAAAACAGTTCTATTACGAGCTATTCAGTTTACTCAACAAAATCAAATGGTTCTAAGTATTGCTATGTATCACTAACAATTCAATTAAACATCAGTTATTTATTTAAACACAGTAAAATGTCAAAACAGTTCTATTTCAAACAATTCAGTGTAGCATAATTACACAGTTTAGTTCTATTTGACCCTATCAGGTATTACCATTCCGAACCAGAGGGGACTTGGGAGTGATGGCAATAAAGGAGTACTCCACATTCCCCAAAGCTCCAACAGCATCACTGAAGCCTCACCATCAGATTGTTTAGTGTCATATATCCAGTACACTCGTTCGAGGAGTCTTATCACTCTGCAGAGATGCAGTTAGTGTATTCAACAGCCCAAGCCGACTGAGCCAGGGGAAGTTGAGACTACTTAGATAAAGAATATTGCTTTACATAAGTGAAACGGGACAAGACCTCCACAACGAAGCTACCTGTTTGGTTTGGTCTGGTTTCCTTGTTCGATGGCATATCAACCTTTGTAGGTTATTTAATGCCAAAGCTATTCTTCAAGAAGAATAGTAGTGGTACTATTTAACCCATAGCTGGGAGGATAAGGGGTTCATACCTTTCCCAAGGGTATTTGCCCGAAAGTGAACGTAATGGCGCGACTAGAATACGAACTCGCGTATTACGATTCCGCAGTGCAGCGCTTTAACCATTACACCACGAGGACATCCCCGAAGTTACCTTTTGGCCGAGGGTGATGACCTGTAATGCTTGAGGATGGAATCCTGATGACTAAGCACTCTGTGAGCCGGCAATCAAAGAGGTCATGTGATCTTTAACAGTCCAACTCGATCTTTACGAGACGAGACAGACGGTAGGAGAAGCCCGATTCAATCAATCGGCTGGTCACGTCAAACTGCTATATGATTGTCCCGAATGCATTCTTCAAATTTCTCAAATACTCAAGTCTTTTTTATCTTAAAGGGGCGAAAAGACGATATGTAAGGGTCAGTTGCACTGGGATAGCAATACTGGAAACCATTTAACTGTGTACAAACAAAAAAATTAATATTGAATAGAATTATTAGTATTACATAGCAATACTTGAAACCATCTAACTGTATAGATAAAATTGCCCACAAACCATTCACTTATAAATCATATATATATATGTATATATATAATTTGGTATCAAATAACCCACAAGGGTTGATATGCCATTAAATCAAATTGGCTAATCAAACCGAAAGGTATGCTCTTTAGCTTTCAGCATTTTCAGAATTTTTATCAGGTTATTATCTGTGACCGAATAGGTGTAATGGTCTTTCAATGGCACAAATTTATTCGTTCCTTCATTGATAATTCTTCAAATACCCCAACTAATAGTGGGTACAGTGCTAGTTTTCATTTTATTTCTGCCTCTATTTTTTAGATCTTTATATTTGCAGATCTATTCAAATTCTTTCACTCCTAACCAAACATTTAACTTTAAATCGAAACCTTTCAAAGGCAGTAAATGTTTGTCTATGCACTGTCAAAATAACCATATTTGTTGAAGAAACTTTCAGTTTGACGGAGGGAGAGAACCGAAAATTTAAACTATTTGGGAGCCCTTACCTCAGGACTATGTTAGAGGTTTCTCTTGGTTGGGTTTTATGGCATATCAACCATTGTAAGTTATTTAATGCCAAGTCCTCTTTATATATATATATATATATATATATTAAATATATATGATTTGGTTTGGTTGGGTTTTATGGCATATCAACTATTGTTGGTTATTTAATGCCAAATCATCTTTATACATATATATTAAATATATATGATTTGGTTTGGTTGGGTTTTATGGCATATCAAACCTTGTAGGCTATTTAATACCAAATCCTCTTTATATATATATATATATATATATATATAATTTGTAAACACATTTTCTCGAACCTAAGCTCATTCTTTTCCACACAGTTAAATGGTTGCAAGTATTGCTATGTATCACTATCAATTCAATTAGACATCAGTCATTTGTTTACACACAGTTAAATGATCAAACAATTCTATTTGACCAATAGATAGGACCCTTATCAGGTGATATCAATCCAGGCCATAGTGGCCTTGGGAACGATGGCAATGAAGGAGAACTCGGCTTTACCCAAAGCTCCAGCACTACCGGAACCTCACCATCTGATTGTTTAGTGTCATATTTAGGACACCCGTTGGGGAGAGGGGGCTTATGCCTCTGCAGAGATGCAGTCGAGATGGACACTACAGCTCCAGCCGACAGGGCTAGAATTTTGGATATTTTTTCGTACTTGAATGCGTCATTGTGTGTGTATGTGTGTGTGTATGTGTGTGTGTGTGTGTGTGTGTGTGTGTACATGTATATGTCTGTGTATATATATATATAGTGACAAAAATTATTTCGTGAGTCATGAACTAACCTACTACAGTTTCGCCTAAGCGGCTCATCATGGTACCTAATCCTGACTCACGAAATAATTTTTGTGACTATTTTGCTCTACTTAGCAGCAATTACGGTGTTTTTTTTTCTTTTGACCAATCAATTGCGTATCTGTTGATTTTTTTCAATTGGTAAGATAAGGTTGGCCTTTTCTTTTTCTTTTTTTCCAGTATATATATATATATCCCCTAGACAGTGATTCGTTGTATATTTTTATCTTCGGGTTTTTTCCCCTACCGTAAGTGCTATTATTCAATAAGTTATTTAATATATATATATATGTGTGTGTGTGTGTATGTATGTGTGTGTGTGTGTGAATGTTTTTAATCGTCAGGCCAGCATTATTAGTATACTCTATGCAAGTTTGATGATTTTCTGCTAGAAGAGTGATAGCTGGTCTACTCAATCTTCTAGCTGGTCTCAACAATGCTGTAGTCGGGACAATCTCATTTTTTCTCAGATCTTAATTTTCCCTAGTCTCTTCTCCAAATTCGTTGGAATTATTCTAAAGGCTCCGATAATAATTTGTACCAACGTTTCATAGCATTTTGTTAGCTCTCTAGCAAGATCTAGGTATTTTTCCAGTGTTTCGTTTTATTTTGCTTTGACTGTGTGGTCTGCTGGGGCTGTGAAATCTAACAACTCAATTTTTTTTCTTGATAACTAACTCACGGTCTGCATTATTATTATTATCATTGATTTGAGTTTTTCACATCAGCGTAAGCTGATGGTCTTTCACTGGAGATTGAGTGACTGCAAGTCTCCTCAAGTCTCCAGGACTCTTCTCAGTATTCTGGACGTTTTCAATAATGCTGTTGTTTGGATGGTCTCCACTCGGCCGCCAACTTCCAAATCTCCCAGGCCCTTTAATAATCCTTTAGTTACCGTGCTAAAAGTACCAATCACAATTGGTATAATTGTCACCTTCATGTTCCATAGTTTTTTTCAATTCTCCAGCAAGGTCGAGGTACTTATCTCTCTTTTCAGATTCTTTCAGTTTTATTCTGTGGTCAGCTGGGACAGCAAAGTCGACAATTTTGCAGATTTTCTTATTTTTGTTGATTATTATGGAGTTTTTCACATCACTATTAGTTGATGGTTTTTCACTGGAGTTTGAGTGACAGCAAGTCTCCTCAAGTCTCCAGGACTCGTCTCAGTATTCTGGCCGTTCTCAGCAATGCTGTCGTTTGGATAGTCTCTACCCGTCCGCCAATTTCCAAGTCTTCCAGGCCTTTTAATAATCCTTTAGTTACTGTGCCTAACGCAACAATCACAATTGGCACAATCGTTACTTTCATGTTCCTATCCCTTTGAGAGTTTTTTTACACCAGCGTTAGCTGATGGTTTTACACAGGAGTTTGAGTGACAGTAAGTCTCCTCAAATGTCCAGGACTCTTCTTAATATTCTGCCCGATCTTGACAATGGTCTCCACTTGTTCTCTTATTTCTAAGTTTTCCAGTCCCAGTACCAATCCTTTGAGGATTGTACGGAGAGCACCTGTTACAATTGGTGTCACCGCCACCTTCATGTTCCATAGTTTTTTGTTTTTTTTTGTTTTTTAGTTCTCAAGCAAGGTCAAGGTATTTACCTCTCTTTTCACTTTCTTTTAATTCTACTCTATTATCTACCGGGACGGTAAAGTTTAGTATTCGGCAAATTCTCTTTCTTTTTTTCTTTTTTCTTCTCTTTTTTTTCTTTTTTTTTTTTTTTTTTTTTTTTTTTTACTACCACTACGTCTGGTCGTCTGGCTGAGATTAGATGATCCGTTTGTATCTCAAAATCCCAGAGAATTTTGTGCGTCTCATTCTCCAGGACAGTTGGTTGGTGGGGTTTTACGGCATATCAACCATTTTAAGTTATTTAATGTTAAATCCTGTTCATACATATATATGAAATATACATGATTTATCAGCAAATTTTCTTGATAACATCTTTAAATGAGCCTGAGCTCTTTTTTTTTTTTTTTGCACACAGTTAAATGACTTCAATTATTGCTATTTAATACTAATTATTCTATTCCACATTACTCATTTGTTTGCACATAGTTGAATAGCTCCAAGTATTGTTATGTATCACTAACAATTCAATTATCAGTCATTGGCCTAGTGTGTACAGTGTTCGCCAATGGTCGAGGAGTCCTGGGTTCAATCTCAGGTCGCATCATACCAAAGACTTTTTAAATGGTACTTGATACCTCCTTGCTTAACACTCAGCAATATAAGGTACGTATCAAGGGTAAAGTGGAGCAATCCATGGAAAGGAGTAACGCCCTCCTCTACACCTCAGTGTAATAGCTATTGAAAAGGGAGCCTTCTGGTCGCCCTCGACTAAGGTCGCCAACTTTTTTTTACTATCTACATACACTTAAATTATCAAACAGTTCTATTTCAAACAATTCAATTGAGCAGAGGACATTGCACTCAGTTTAAATATCAAACAATTCTATTTGACACATAGATTGGACCTTATCAGGTGCTACAACTCCAGGTCAGAGTGGACCTGGCAACGATGACAATGAAGGGGTACTCCACATTCCCAAAAGCTCACCATCAAATTGTTTAGTATTTTATCAAGGACACTCGTTGGTGGGGGGGGGGTCTTACCCCTCTGCCCCAGCTGATTAAGCTGTCACTAGGACGGATTCTGGGTTGTGTATATATTTGTTCGTATGGTTAAATTTAAATTTCTTAAACAATTTCCAGTTGATCACCTTCCCCACCAACTCGTGTCTAGTCTTGTACTCCCTTTGAGATACTTTTGCTTATAATGAAATTAACAGTTTTTATTAATTTACTCCTTAAAGAGTTTTTTCACATTAGCGTTAGCTGATGGTCTTCCACTGAATTTTGAGTGACAGCAAGTGTCCTCAAGTCTCCAGGTTTCTTCTCAGTATTCTGGCCGATCTTAGTAATGCTATTGTCTGGATTGTCTCTGCTTATCCTCTGTTTTCTAAATATTTCAGTCCCTTTTTCAATCCTTAGAGGATCGTTCCAAGTGCACCAACTACAATTGGTATCACCGTCACCTTCTCGTTCCATAGCTTCTTCTGCTCTCAAGCAAGATGCAGACATTTGTTCCTCTTTTTACCTTCTTTTGATTTTACTCTGTGATCTGCCGAGGCGGCAAAGTCCACCATTTGGCAGATACTCTTTTTTTTCTGTTAATTATCTCTAGGTATGGTCGAGATAAGGTGATCCGTTTGTATCTCAAAATCCCAGAGGAGTTTGAGCATTTCATTTTCCAGAGCGGATTCTGAGTCATGCACATACCACTTGTTCGTATGGTCAAATTTAAATTTCTGGCACAATTCTCAGTGGATCACCTTTCCCCAACCAGTTGTGTCTAGTCAATAATATTTTTATTTTTATCAATCATTCTAGAGGTGGTTAAAGTTCCAGCAACTACATACGTTAGAAAGACGTTTAGTTTGAAGAAAGACGACAACAGACGGCGGAGTGTACTTGAGAACGTGACCTAGGAATGCCTGCTAAAGTCCCTGATGTTTGGTCACGTAGCACACAAAGGCAATGTCAGCGATGTTAATCATTCATGCAAGAACACTTTCCCCCAAAAAAAAGACCGACAGATTCATGCCTTTCCGAAGGGCATTATCGTGAAATGCAGACAGCCTCGTCCAGGATTTAAAATCGGGTCGCCGAATCTTTTTCCTTACTACAATAACAGTCCCTCTCGGCACATTTTTATGATGTGAGAAGAAGGATAATTCTAGATTCTTCAGGTTTCTATAAACTTAAGGAAAAGTCTGCAAAAGAAAATGTCTTTCACTGACAATAAAGATTTGTCCATACTATATGACACAATAAATCCAATAGCCAAATTTGTTGGGGAAACTTAGATTGAAGGAAGAAGACAAAATACAACTAAAAATATTTGACAACGATTGCCTCTGGACAAAAGGTATAATGCCAGTTATGTCACCTATTCATACAAGAACAACAATACCAGCAGAAGAGCCAGAAGATAATCACCAAAGCGATGGAATGACCTTATAAGAAGGGATAGAAAACTACCTCTATTAACAGAAGAAAGACTGGTATAAGACAAGACAAAATGCTCACCAAGGCAATTTGGTTACCGAATAAAAGGGGATATAATATTACCTCTGCTAACAGTAGCAAGACTGGCAAAAGATAGGACAAAATGCTCACCAAAGCAATTTGGTTACCGAATAAAAGGCGATATGATATTACCTCTGCTAACAGTACCAAGACTGGCAAAAGATAGGACAAAATGCTTACCAAAGCAATTTGGTTACCTAATAAAAGGGGATATAATATTACCTCTGCTAACAGTAGCAAGACTGGCAAAAGATAGGACAAAATGATCACCAAAGCAATTTGGTTACCTAATAAAAAGGGATATATCACCTCTGCTAACAGTAGTAAGACTGGCAAAAGATAGGACAAAATGCTCACCAAAGCAATTTGGTTACCGAATAAAAGGGGATATAATATTACCTCTGCTAACAGTAGCAAGACTGGCAAAAGATAGGACAAAATGCTCACCAAAGCAATTTGGTTACCGAATAAAAGGGGATATAATATCAGCTCTGTTAACAGTAGCAAGACTGGCAAAAGATAGGACAAAATGCTCACCAAAGCAATTTGGTTACCTAATAAAAAGGGATATAATATCACCTCTGCTAACAGTAGTAAGACTGGCAAAAGATAGGACAAAATGCTCACCAAAGCAATTTGGTTACCGAATAAAAGGGGATATAATATTACCTCTGCTAACAGTAGCAAGACTGGCAAAAGATAGGACAAAATGATCACCAAAGCAATTTGGTTACCTAATAAAAAGGGATATAATATCACCTCTGCTAACAGTAGCAAGACTGGCAAAAGATAGGACAAAATGCTCACCAAAGCAATTTGGTTACCTAATAAAAAGGGATATGATATCACCTCTGCTAACAGTAGCAAGACTGGCAAAAGATAGGACAAAATGCTCACCAAAGCAATTTGGTTACCTAATAAAAAGGGATATGATATCACCTCTGCTAACAGTAGCAAGACTGGCAAAAGATAGGACAAAATGCACACCAAAGCAATTTGGTTACCTAATAAAAAGGGATATATTATCACTTCTGCTAACAGTAGCAAGACTGGCAAAAGATAGGACAAAATGCTCACCAAAGCAATTTGGTTACCTAATAAAAAGGGATATAATATTACATCTGTTAACAGTAGCAAGACTGACAAAAGACAGAACAAAATGATCTCCAAAGCGAGGGAGTAACCTTATAGGTGATCCGTTTGTATGGAAAAGTCAGCATAGAAAGATGGTATCTCTCCTTATGTCGAAAAACCTTTTAACTCAAAGTTAATAAAAAGTTTCGTACCTGAACTAAGAAGTCGTAAGTGTTTTTCGTGTTTCGGGATTCCTATGTTCTATATATATGAGTTATGAACATTCTGTGTACATTTCACACATTCATGTATGGGTATGTGACAACAGGAGCATCTATCAACAAGCAAATATTTGATTTTATTACATTATTATATAACTCCTTGTCAGTCTTTTTTCACTTGTAGTCGTAAATAGCGGTTTTCACTGAATTCCAAATGACTGCAAGTCTCCTCAGATCTCCAGGACTCTTCAAAGTATTCCAGTTGATCTCAACAGTCTTGTGGTCTGGACAGTCTCAACTTTTACTCAGATTTCTACTTCCCCAAATCTCTTCACCAAGATTGTTCCAAGAGCTTCAAACTATGACTCATATTACTATCACCTCCATATTTCATATTAAACTTCTCTGGTGAGGTCTTGGTATTTATCTAGTGTTTCACTTTTATTTTCCCTTTCTGAACTGCAAAAATTGTAAAATACACTAGTTGACATATTTATTTCTTCTTGTTGATTACACATCGGCCTCTTCTTCTGATTGGAATGGTATGATCGGTTTTTGTGTCAAAATTCCAGAAGGATAGTTCCAGTAGTGTAGTGGTTAGCGTACTGTACTGCGACATCATCGAAAGTAAGTTCAAACCCAAGTCGCGCTATTACGTTCTCTTTCAAACTAATGCCTTCTGGAAAGATATCGCCCTTAGCTATGAATTAAATAGTTCCACTGCCGTTCTTCTACTGAGATAGTTTTGACTTTAAATAAACCCCTGAAGGTGGATATGTCATTAAACCAAGAAAACAAACTATCTTCGGTCAATTTTTACCCTTTAACCCATCCTATTTTAGCAAAAACTAAAACTCAGATTCTACTTGTATTTGGTTCGGTCAGTGTAGTCACCAAAGAATTGGTAATGAGACTGGAAGACTTTGAAATAAGAAGATATGTGGAGATCATTCAAACTACAACAGTATTAAAATCACCTAGAATACTACTGTGAGTCCTGGAGATTTGAAGAGGCTTGCTGTCACTCAAACTCTTGTGAGAAACCATCGGCTAACGCTGGTGAGAAAAACTCTCAAAGGAATAAAAAAAAAATAATAATAAAGCTCGACTGGGTGGGAAAGGTGATCCATTAGGAATTGTGCATGAGATTAAAATTTGACCATGCTAACAAACCAGAATCTGTCAAAGAAAATGGGATGCATAAAATTCTCTGATATTTTGAGATACAAATGGATCACCTAATTCCGGGCAGAAGACCAGACCTTGTGTTAATCAAAAAAAAAAAAAGAACTATTCATCTAACATGGATAGGTAAATACATAGTGGATTCAATAAGTTTCCAGCCTTTTATTTTGTACAGGCTTTTAAAATTGTCATAGACTCTTGAAGATTCAGTATATTATTGCTATACATCTTATGAGATGACTGACCAATTTTTACGATTTCAGCTTCAAATGAACAGCTACAGCAGCAATTGGAATACACCCTACTAAAGCCTGATTGTCACAGCTGGTCAATTTCAAAAATGCAATCTGACACTTTAGAAGAACGATATGCAATAAAATTCTGTTTTAAACTCGGAAAAAATGCCACGGAAACGTATGGAATGCTTCAGACTGCTTTTCGACTATCTTGCATGAATCGAGCATCAGTTTTTGAGCCGCATAAGAGATAAAAGGAAGGCAGGGAGTCTGTGAGGGATGATGAGAGGTGTGGGAGGAGTAAGGAAGTCAATACACCAGAGTTGATTGGCCAAAGGGTTAAGGTTAGGTTACTATGTTGAGGTTTTAAGGGAGTTCAGGAAGAGATTCCGTCGGAAGAGGCCAGCACTCTTCAAATCGGGTCAGTGGCATTTCCAGCAGGACAATACACCAGTCCACAATTCCATCCTTGTCACAGACTATTTGACCAAGAAGGGTATCAAGACAGTTCGTCACCTTCCCTATAGTACAGACGTTGGTCCCTGTGACTTTTGGTTATTCCCTAAGGCTGTCGTTATGAGACAATTGAGGAGATGAAAGAGGCTGTGACGAAGGTCATTGCCACGCACACACAAGAGGACTTCCATGGGGCCTTCCAGAAGTTGTTGGAACGGTAGAACAAATGCATTGCAGCCGGAGGAGATTACTTCGAAGGGGACTAGAGTTTCATGTGTGTGCTATCAATAAAAGTGTCCATACGAAAAAAATCTGGAAACTTATTTAATGATCCTCATACTTGCTAGAAAGCTGAAAAAGCCGTAGAACATGAAGGTAACAGTGATACTAATAATACTTAGCACACCAGTCCCAAAAGCTTGGAAAAAAGGCTGGTGGAATTGGAAATCAGCAGAAGTATTGAGACCACACAGACAAAATTATTGAGATAGGTTAGAATACGCAAAAGAGGGGGTAAATTTTTACCCTTTAACCCATCGGATTTTAGCGAAAACTAAAAATCAGATTCTCTTTTTTTTTTTTTCTTTTTTTTTTTTTTGGCGAATACATGTAATCAATCAGAAAAAATATCCGCTAAGAAGAAATTTTGAAAAAAATACCAATATTCTAAAATTTAAGGGGGGATCACTTTGCTATATAATCTTAACGTAAAATGATCACCCACTTCCGAACCAGCAAGCATTACTCACGACTAGAGATAGGGACGTGTAACCAAATTAGTTGAAAAAAATGGATCACCTTTCCCACCCAGTCGTGTTTTATTATCATTATTTTACTCTTTTGAGAGTTTTTCACACCACTGTTAGCTGATGGTTTCTCAGTGGAGTTTGAGTGACAGCAAGTCTCTTCAAATCTGCAGGACTCTTAGTAGTATTCTAGCTGATTTTAATACTACTGTAGTTTGAATGGTCTCCACTTGTCTTCTTATTTCGAAGTCTTCCAGTCTCATAATCAATTCTTTGGTGACTATACCGAGTGCACCAATTACAATTGGTATTACCGTCACCTTCTTGTTCCACAACATTCTTTATTTCCAGGTAATTGCTGCACTTTTTAGAATTATTATCATTTTGTTCCATGCGAGTTACCAGCGTTAGCTGATGGTTTTCCACTGGAGTCTGAGTGACAGCAAGTCTCTTCAAATCTCCAGGACTCTCAGTAGTATTCTGGCTAATCTCAACAATGCCGTGGTTTGGATGGTCTCCATTCGTCCTTTTATTTCCATGTTCCCCAGTCCTTTTATTAATCCTTTGGTAACTATACCAAGTGTACCAATAACAATAGGTATCACCGTCACCTTTATGTTCAATAGTTGTTTTTTTTTCAGTTCTCTAGCAAGGTCTAGGTACTTATCTCTCTTTTTGCTTTCTTTCAATTTTACTCTGTGGTCAGCTAGAACTGCAAAGTTCACTATTCGGCACGTTCTCTTTCTTTTAATTTTCTTTTTTATTATTATTATTATCTCTAGTTCTGGTCGTCTGGCCGAGATTAGGTGATCCGTTTCTATCTCAAAATCCCAGAGAACTTTCTGCGTCTCATTTACCTGGACGGATTATGGGTTGTCCATATACCATTTGTTCGTATGGTTGAATTCAAACTTCTTGCACAATTCCCAGTGGATCACCCTCATCACCCAATCGTGTCTAGTCTTACACTCTTTTACTGCATTCGCTTATTATGTAATTGATCATTTCGTCTCTATCACCACAAAATCTAAATCTGTTATTTTGTTGCCTTTTTTTCTATTCTTTCTTTAACGTAGTTAATCCCTATAGCGTTTATTATTATTACTACTATTATCATTATTGTTGTTACTCCTGGAGAGTTTTTCAATTCAGTGTTAGCTGATGATCTTTCACTGGAGTGTGGGTAACAGCAAGTCACCTCAAGTCTCCAAAACTCTTCTCAGTATTCTGACTAATCTCAGTAATGCAGTAGTTTGGGTGGTCTCCACTCGTCCTGTTATTTCCAAGTCCCTTTATTAATCCTTTGGTGACTGTACCAAGAGCATCAATTATTATGGGTCTGTAGAATACACCGACTGCACCTCTGCAGAGGGGTAAGACGCCCCACCAATGAGTGTCCTGGATATGACACTAAACAATCTGATGGTGAGGTTCTAGTAATGCTGGGGCTTTGGGGAATACGGAGCACCCCTTCATTGCCATTGCTCCCAGGTCCACTCTGGCCCAACGTGGTAACACCTGATAGGGCCCTATCTATGGGTTAAATAGAACAAACGGCATACTTATGCTAAACTGAATTGTTTGACTAAACTGAATAGTTTAAAATAGAAATGTTTTGGACAATTAAACCGTACTTACATTTAAACTGCGTGCTTATGCTAAACTGAATTATTTGAAATAGAACTGTTTTTTGACATTGAAACTGTACTTACACTAAACTGATTTGTTTAATATAGAACTGTTTTGACATTTAACTACGTGTAAACAAAATCTGTACTTATGCTAAACTGAATTAGCTGAATTAGAAGTGTTTGAATAAACTGAATAGTTTGAAATAGAAATGTTTTTGACAATTAAATAGTGTACTCATGCTAAACTGAATTGTTTGAAATAGAACTGATTATTTACGTAAAAATGGCTGATATGCCATAAAACCCAACCAACCAACCAATTATAATTGATATAAACGTCACTTTCATGTTCAAAATAGCAGTACAATGCAAGTTTGTTGTCTTCCCTAGTCTATGTTTTGCGTTTGTGTCTCTGATTTGTGTGATTCCCGGCATCGTTGTTCATGTATCTGAAAAAAGAACCGCCAGCATTCGCAGGATGACGATCAAATCTCCTATGTTGGCTCTCAAGAGAGCACCTGCCGATCATGACACCCAGGCCTGTTTCCTATGTCCCACATTGTGTTATATGTAGACTTGACATTTTCATCATGGGTAGCATATTGTGGCTATTATCATTATTATGATCATTTGCTTTCACCCGCATTTTCTGGTTGAACTTGTTGGAAATTAACACTCTTCACAGTATTGTAGTTGATTTTAGAATTGATATCTATTCGATTATTCCATGAAGTTTCAGTTATTCAAATATCTTCGTAATATTCTTCAAGATGGTTCCAAGTACTGCAGTATTGATTAGCCCACTCTGTGGGACTTGAAATATACTAGCTTCATCCCCGACAGAGGCATAAGACCCCCACATACTCACAAAAAGGGGTGTCCGAAGTATGATACTAAATTGCATCCGGTAGTGAGGCTCCATTTCCAGAGTGATGGGAAGAGTTCAGTACCTGTATATTGCTATTACTCCCAGGTCCACTCTGACTTGGAATGCTTGTAACTTTTAGGGTCCCTTCTATGGGTCAAATCTGTTCAAAAATTAATCGTATTCGATAAGACCACGTGTAAAAAAAATTCTTAAAAAACACTAACACAAAAATATAAATATAAACGTACAATGAACACGATTCCCTAACATAAAGGCATAAAATAACCCTAGACGGGTTGACATGCCATTAAAACCAATCAATAATTTTGTATCGTAAAATATCGCATTGTTGGACAAATTGAAATTCATTATACAAATAAATCACGTGAAATATTTTTGTGTTGTAATAGCCACTAAACCAGGCTTGCAAGCTGTTGCTAGTAGGTTCAGTTTACGCTACTAAAGATCAGAAATTTATATGTTCATACTTACATTTGTGTGTGTGTGTGTGTGGTTCGTTCTTAAACAGCCCAGTCGGTTAAGTCTTGAGAAAACACTGACTGCATCTCTGCAGAATGGTAAGACCCTCACTCCACAACGAGTGTCCAGAATATGACGTAAAACAATCTGATATATTTAATATATATTTATAAAGAGGGTTTGGCATTAAATAACCTGCAATGGTTGATATGCCATAAAACCCAACTAAACCAAATCATATATATTCAATATATATGTATAAAGAGGATTTTGCATTAAATAACCTACAAGGGTTGATATGCCATAAAACCCAACCAAACCAAATCATATATATTCAATATATATGTATAAAGAGGATTTGGCATTAAATAACCAACAATGGTTGATATGCTATAAAACCCGACCAAACCAAATCATATATATTTAATATATATGTATAAAGAGGATTTGGCATTAAATAACCTACAATGGTTGATATGCCATAAAACCCAACTAAACCAAATCATATATATTCAATATATACGTATAAAGAGGATTTAGCATTAAATAACCTACAATGGTTGATATGCCATAAAACCAAAGGTAACCCAGTCTTTCTTCAGAGTTTTTTTGTTTTCGTTTTTGTTTTTGTATTTGTTTTATTTATTATATATATATATATATATATATATATATATATATATATATATATATATATATATTGATGGGGGCTGCTCATGGTATACTCGTATAGGAATAATTTTTAATCAAATCTATTTGACGAATAGATTGAACCCTAACAGATACTACCAATCCTTTAGTGAGTGGACTTTTGAGTAATGGCAATGAAAGTTGTACTACACTCTCTCTAGATTTCCAGAACTGGAGCCTTACCATCAGTTTATTGTCAGACTCAGAATATCCCTTTTGTTGGCGGGGGGATGTCTTACCCTCCGATTATCACTGAGATCATAATGAAATACTTACTAAAATCCTCCACCCCTTCCTAGATAGGAGCATAAGTATCATCAAAGACCGCTATTGTAACGGCTACCCAACGGGTTCACGAGTCTAGTTATTCGTATTATTGTGAATCTTGGTCGAGTGAAAGCCGTTGGTTCAAAATGTATCACATCTGAGTATTCATTGGCTGTTAGTTCTACAAAGGAAAATAAGCAGACGAATAATTGCACGCATGCGCACTAATATACACCTATATACGCACATAATGAAAACAACGTTGTGGCAGAAAGAAAGAAAGAAAGAAAGAACAGATAGTAATAAGGAGAGGAAGGTAAAGTAAGGTGATATAAAGGCAACGAAGAGGGAGTCTAAAGTGAAAGGAGTGTGAGAGAGAAAATGAGGAAGTTTTACGGCTTGAAAAAAAAAGGAATTTGCAAGATGGCGGAGAGGAAGAGAACGAAAAGAAACCTGGCAATTTTTCTCTAATATGTTTATTTATTTATTTTTGTGTTACTCAGAAAATAGTGCATCTCGTTTTGAATTCAACCGCCGATTTTTTTTTTCTTTTTTCTTCTATTTCTTTCTTTTTCTTTTCTTTACAACCCTCTTGTAATATCCTAAATAAGGTTAGCCAGGTTATATCGGAGGGAGACGAACAATCAGAATCATAACAGTTGTTTTGTTTCGCGAAAGAAGAAAAAGAAAAAGAGAAAAAAAAATAGTTCCCTTTGTGATGTGACGGGCGAACTCACACTTGAAACGGAATACAGGCAGTAAGCACAAATAATCGATCTTGTTTGCAGCAATTATAATTATCCCATGTGGAATATGTGGGGTTGCCGTGTATAATATGCTCGAGTATAAGTCGAGTTTTTAACCCAAAAATTAAAACCAAAATAACTATAGGATCAGTACATTGAAAGGTTTTCAAAATTACCGGTGTCTGTAGAAAGTGATGCCGCTTATGTGTCTCTGTCTGTTCAGAGACTTATAATGGTTTGGTTGGGTTTAATGGCATATCAACCCGTGTAGGTTATTTAATGTCAAATCCTCTTTATACATATATATTAAGTATATACGATTTGGTTGGGTTTGGTTTTATGGCATATCAACCATTGTAGCTTATTTAATGCCAAATCCTATTTAAATATATATATTAAATATATATGATTTGGTTTGGTTGGGTTTTACGGCATATCAACCCTTGTAGGTCATTGAATGTCAAATCCTTTTTATACATATATATTATATATGATTTGGTTTTGTTGGGTTTTATCACATATCAACCTTTGTAGGTTAATTAATGCTAAATCCTCTTTATACATATATATTAAATATATATGATTTGGTTTGGCTGGGTTTTATGGCATATCAATCATTGTAGGTTATTTAATGCCGAATCCTCTTTAAACATATATATTAAATATATATGGTTTTGGTTTGGTTGGGTTTTATGGCATATCAACCATTGTAGGTTATTTAATGCCAAATCCTCTTTATACATATATATTAAATATATATGATTTGGTTTGGTTGGGTTTTATGGCATATCAACCATTGTTGTTTATTTAATGCCAAATCCTCTTTATACATATATATTAAATATATATGGTTTTGGTTTTGTTGGGTTTTATGGTATATCAACCACTGAGGGTTATTTAATGCCAAATCCTCTTTGTACGCATAAGAAACATGATTTGTAAGCATATTTTATTGAAAACATGTTCAAACGAATCGAGTTCATTTTTTTTCTCTCGCAGTAAAATGATTTCAAGTTTTGCTTGTAACTGCCAATTTCACATATCATTAGTTTTCACACCGTTTAAATGTAAAACAGTTCTATTTGACCCATAGATAGGACCCTAACAGATGCTACCACTCCGGGCCAGAGTGGACCTGGGAGTGATGGGAATGAAAAGGTACACAACGTTCCTCAAAGCTACAAGACTGAAGACTTATGATCAAATGGTTTAATGTCAATAATGAGGGTACTCGTTTGGGGGGGAGTATTACCCCCTCAGCAGAGATGCAGTCGGTATATTCTGCAAACCCCGCCGACTAGGCTAACATATAATGGTGTTGTTATTAAAGAGTTAGGATAACAAACTATAGCGCGTGAATTCGATTCTCACCGGGTGCCCTGCATTTCTAACTTTATGTCTCCAATATGTTAAGCTTTGTAGATAATTGTACGTCTTGGAGATTGTAATAATTCCATATAATCTTATTCATCTCACTTGCAGTCGGCACATTTGTGACAATATGCCCGCTAGCCGACCTCCACTATCTCAAATTCTCAAATCAGCTCATGGCCATCCGATTATTCAGTAGTTTCTCTCATCTCCGGCCAGGGGAATTTCACATTGCTTTACAAACACACAAGACACAACATACACAACCGAGAGGTTGGAAAAAAAGAAAAATAAACAAGCACGGACTTGGGTTAGCTCCTAGCACAAGAAAGGAGAAGTTTGGGCGCTTTCCGAGCATTCTTTGCTTCTGTGTCTGTCGCGAGCGTGTACTCGAAAATTCCCACAAAGCTACCTGGAACGCAGAGTCATCTTCTCGTGGTCGCCGACCAGGTCGCTAGGTCCCCAAGTCCTAGCTGCTTTTCTCTGACCTTCGCCTTTTTCTGACTCTCTGTTGACTGCCCTATGACCTTGCCTTTCCTCGTCTTTCTTTCCGGTCTCGTAGAAAATCTCGCGTGCAAGCCCTTTGTGTGGAATCCTCTGACTAGTACTCACCTATACCAACAGAAACGAATGCCACCCATCGTGCCACACATTAGTGCATTAGTAAAATCTGTAATTACAAAATGCATCTATATCAGCCACAATCTGTTTCAATCTGCTCAATTAGTGTGCCCATATCTATCTATCTATCTATATTTCCACACACACACACACACACACACACACATATATGCATACACACAATATGTCGAGAAATTAGCTTTTTATAGTGCATTCTAAACTATACATTGGTGTCATAGTTAACAAGTTAGACTAACATAATATTGCTAGGGAGTTCGATTCTTGCCCTGTGCACCATTTTTCTAGCCTTATACCACAGTTAAGCAAAGATTAGCAGATAACTATTTGGCTATCTATTGAGAATTTGGTAATAATTATATCTGTTCCGACTTCCCTCGTATATATCCAAGGAATCCCAGTTGGTTGGTTGGTTGGTTTTATGGCATATCAACCTTTGTTGGTTATTTAACGCCGAATCCATTTTTATGCAAATAGTCAGTTATATATATATATATATATATATATATATATATGTATGTGTGTGTGTCCTCGTGGTGTAATGGTTAAAGCGATGGACTGCGGAATCGTAGTATGCGAGTTCGTACTCCAGTCGCGCTATTACGTGCACTTTCGGGCAAATACCCTTGGGAAAGGTATAAACCCCCTTATCCCAGCTATGGGTTGAATAGCACCACTACTGTTCTTCTTGGAGAATAGCTTTGGCCTTAAATAACCTACAAAGGTTGATATGCCATTAAAACTAAGAAACCAAACCAAACCTATATATATATATATATATATGAGTGTGTGTGTGTATAATATATATATGTGTGTGTATAATATATATATATATGTATGTGTATGCGAGTGTGTGTGTGTGTATATATACATATATATATATGTATGATATATATATATGTATAATATATATGTGTCTGTGTATGAGTGTATATATATATATATATATATATATGCTTAATATATATATGTATAATATATATATATTTACGTTGAAATGATAGATCGTTGTGAATCTAACAGTATGATAGAAATATGTGGAAAGTTTGGATAAATCAAACAACTCAAATTAAGATGTGTGATATTTCATTCGGCTTTATTTCATCTCGCAATTTAGACAAATTTCTGCGACATTACATAGTCATTATTTTTTCCATGAAACAAGATATGCCGAAACCCCTTTCACCCAAACCCTTCCCAACTTTTTTATCGTCAGCTCCCTAAAATTTATCTCCACTTTCAAAACAAAAAATCTTAAATGAAACTCTATACATCTGACTTTAAATACGTCCCAGCTTTCCAACGATAACTATACCCCATCCACAATTTCCTCATTTCTCCTCACATACTTTAAATAGAAAAACTCAGAAAACAGTCCCTGTCTGAAGAAGTTCGAGATGAAATAAAGCCGAACGAAAAATCACACATCTAAATTTGAGTTAATTGTTAGATTTATCCAAACTTTCCACATATTTCTATCATATATATGTATGTATAATATATATGTGCGTGTATATATATATATATATATATATATGTATATATATGAATGGTATGTACATATGTGTGTATGTGTAGAGGAAGGGAAAATTTCGTATTTTGGTTTGGCGCGCAAATTTAATTCGACACTTAATTTCACCTAATCAGTATGACTTATCCTATTCATGCCGGACCTTTCATTTCCGGCCTGCAAATCGGGTAAGCTGCCAAACACACCCTCTTTGGCTGGAGAACGCCGACCAGTGCAGACGTCATACTGGCCGTTCTTCAATAGCGATGCTTTTTAGCTGGACAATTTCGCCCAGTGCAGATGTCTCATTGCAGCTCTAGAATAGCAGCAGCAGCAGCATGGACACACAAGGGAACCCATCTAATTTATGGATTCCTCGCAAGGAATCCCAGTTGAATATAAATTAGATGCATTCAACATGCATCGCACAGGCACAATTTTATGTCACCCCAAAATTGGCTATGTCGATCCGACGCGTAATCCCGCTCTCGACACGCTAGCACTCAATTCACCTCTGGGCCACTTTAATGGAGACCAACGCACGCCTTCTTCCCAAGTTACCAGACACACAAAACCATGGTGACTCTAAAGCCCGACCCCTCACACGTCCGACGACACACGCTGCCATCACAACCTTCTCATAACTCAATTTCGTCTCAATACTCACTACGAGTCTTGCAGCACCAAAAGCAAACCCAAATATTCCATGCTGCAAATAAAGCCTTATTCCAAAAACACCTTTCGACTATCGCCATCTTACTCCTTCATCATCCTCCAATTATTCCTAACAACTATTAGCGAGGGAATAACAACACTAAGAGAGGAAACAACACAACGTAAACACACATACGTTACACACTCTCCCTCGCTACCAACAACTAAACCCAGTATATATGTATAATATATATGTGCGTGTATATATATATATATATATATATATATATATATATATATATATATAATATATTTATATGTATATATTATGAACGGGATGTACATATGTGTGTATGTGTGTATACATATATGTATACATACGTATAATTTATAGATATGTATGTATATGTATATATATGTGTGTATGGGCGTATATATATATATATATATATGATTCATTCAAAATGTTCTTCAACGTTTTAAAAAGCAAGCTTAGCGTGTCTGTAATCATCGTAGAGAGTGTAATTGGCCACCCGAATTCAAATCCTGAGCGAGACTGAGTTTCACTTTGCGCTAATATCCTTTGGAAAGGCATGAACCCGTCATTTAAACTACTGCCCTCCCTTAATTATGGATAAATATTTGGGTAAACGGGAACCATTTGACTTTGTAAGGCAACCAGTCTAAAACAAGGAAAACTCTGAATTGAAACTAGCTTTACACCTCTTAAAGACTGACCTTGTGTCATACCCCGTTCGGGGATGCGGAAATTGGGTAAATGATTCCAACCTAATTAAAAAATGACGAATTGAATCAGAAGTTCAATTTTCTTGAATTTGATCATGAAGTTGCCTTAAGTTAAAAATATTTTTATTTGTATTCATACGATTAGAGAGTCAATAATACAGCATGGAATTCACTGGAAGAAACAGATTAGCAGTGGTTGGGAAACTACTGACGAGAATTCTGTCTGATTCTAACTTCATTCTCTTTGATCCGCGCATTCATTCGACCCGCAAACTCGACTCTTCACTTATCAGCTAGACTTCGAAGTTCAAAAAGTGCAGAGTCAAGTGCGAGGTTGTGTCTGTCTGTGTGTCAGTTAACGCCCACGTACTAAGACAAATGCTAAACCTGGTTGCTTTGATGTCAATCGTTGCGTTGTTCAACTTTGAAACTTTGAAAACATCTCTTTATATATATATATATATATATATATATATATATATATATTGATTGATTGAAAAGTTCATTGGCTGACCAAGATACTCTCATAGAATGAGATATAATGAGATTTATTTTTTTATTTACTCCCCACCACCTCCACTCTGTCGGCTGGGGCTGTAGAATACGCTAACTGTATCTCTTCTGAGAGTTAAGAACCCTGACTCGAATGAGTGTCCTAGATATGACAAGATTTGGCATTCAATAGCCCACAAAAGTTGATATGCAATAAAACAACCAACCAACTAACCAACAACATAGATCACTTGCGGTCAACACACACCTTCCATCGGTGTCACAGTGCTTGGATCCCATTGGTCAAAAAAATCATCCACATCCTATGAACTTTTCAGCCTATTCTTATATATATATATATATATATAATTGCATGCTAAAAAAACAAAGACAAAACAACAGTTTTGCCGCCTACAAATAATGACTCTGGGATCAGGCATGGTTTCGGGGCGAAAGCATCATTACCACTGATCCAGGCCACCGCGGCAGTACATTGCAGTACCGCTTGACATTATTAGTTTTTCAGTCATATTGTGGTAATGCCAAATAAAAACATTGTAATGAGTGAATTTGAACTCCAGTTACTCTATTTCATTCACTTTCAGACTAATACCCTGGGGAAAGGCATGAACCCTCTAATTCTCCCCAGCTCTGAGTTAAATAGTACCTCAACTGTTCTTCTACAAGGATGGCTTTGGCATTAAATAACCCACAAAGGTTGATATGCCATTAAACAAAGAAACATGAGAAAAGATTTTAAGTAAGAGATTTATAAGGGGAGGCAACTCAGTATCGATGACTCGTGACGCTGCCTACAGCATCCAGGGTAGTGTGATGGTTAAACAACTTGATAAGGAGACGCACACACATACACATACACGCACTCATACCTACATATGTAATATAATGGCCGAGGGAATTCGGTTTCATGCCTTTGGGTTTAGTTGGGCTGAGAACCTTTCGGCTCAGTGCATGGGTTACTTAGGTGCAACATTAACGCAGGTGTTCACGCGCGTGCGCGCGGGTACAGCGGACGTGTCACTAAGAGTTAAATAGTACCTCAACAATAGCGCAGATGGGAAACGAGGCTAAAGAGTGCGAATGACGTCACGCACCGGAAGCGCGCGGAGGATTTTTGAATTTTGAAGAAAGTTGAGTTGAGAACTGGACACCGAACAAGAAGGGTCGACTTTCGGGGCTCGCAGAGACCAGACGAATTTGTGCGTTACGGGTGCGCACGAGATGGGGGTGCAGATGGAAAAGCCAGAATAGAAAGAATGTGTATCTCTCTCCTTATGTCGAAAAACCTTTAAGCTCAAAGGTAATAACAAATTTCGTACCTGAACTAAGAAGTCGTAAGTGTTTTTCGTGTTTCGAGATTCCTAGGTTCTATGTATAAGTGTTATGAACATTCTATGTACGTTTCGCATATCCGTATCTGGGTATGTAACACATACATACATATATATATATATATATATATATATACTAGCTACGGGTTTAGTATGGCAACTGTTCTCCCTTGTATTTTTGGTTGGGGCTGTAGAATACACCGCCTGCGTCTCTGCAGAAGGGTAAGACTCCCCCAACGAATGTCCTGTTTATGACACTAAACAATCTGATGGTGAGGCTTCAGTATTGCTTGAATTTTGCGGAATACAGAGTACTCTTTCATTGCCATCACTCCCAGGTCCACTCTGGCCCGGAGTGGGAGCACCTGATATCTATTGGTCAAATAAAACTAAACTGTTATTATGCTAAACTGAATTGCTTGAAATGAACTGTTTTTACATTTAACTGTGTGTTTAAACTGCATACTTATGCTCAACTGAATTGTTTGAAATAAAACTGTTTTGACATTTAACTGGATGTAAACAGAAAACTATACTTATACTAAACCGAATTGTTTGAAACTTTTACCAAATTACTTAATTTCGGAGTTAAATGACCCGAAAAGATTTCGTGCGCCGAAAAACAAAACAACCAACCAACCAACCTACAGTTCTTCTACAAGGGTGGCTTTCGCATTAAATAACCCATGAAAACTGATATACTATTAAACAAAGAAATCAAACCAAATAGAAATGCAGCCGCGTCACGTGATTCTTTACTGCATTCACAAAGTTCCAGCTATTATGTATATGTATGTATATATGTGTGTGTGTGTGTGAGTGCGTACGCGCATGCGCACCAGCAGAGCTTTGGATTCTCTGACTACTTCTTCTAGAGGAGTAGGACCAGTTAGAATAGAAGGTATTGATTATAACACGACTACGTAGTGAGAATCAAGTTCTGAAGCTCTTGGGAATTAACAGTCACCTGTTCACTGCCATTACTACCATGTCTACTCTGATCAGGAGTGGTAACACATGTTAAGGACCCATCGGAATTATTAGTATTAGATAGGAATACTTGAAACCATATAACTGTGTGTAAATGATTTGTATTTGATGGGAATACTTGAAACAATAGAACTGTGTACAAATTGTTTGTATTAGATAGGAATACGTGAAACCATAGAACTGTGTGAAAATTATTTGTATTAGATAGGAATACTTGAAACCATAGAACTGTGTGCAAATTATTTTTATTAGATAAGAATACTTGAAACCATAGAACTATGTGCAAATTATTTGTATTAGATTGGAATACTTGAAACTATAGAACTGTGTAAAAATTATTTGTATTAGATAGGAATATTTAAAACCATATGACAGTGTGGAAATTATTTGTTTAGATAGACATACTTGAAACCATATATCTGTGTATAAATTATTTGTATTAGATAGGAATACTTGAAACCATAGAACAGTATGCAAATTATTTGTATTAGATAGGAATACTTGAAACCATGTAACTGTATGCAATTATTTGTATTAGATAGAAATACTTCAAACCAAATAACAGTGTACTAATTATTAGTATTAGATAGGAATACTTGATACCATATAACTCTGTGCAGCCGTGTGTAAAAAACAACTTCACAAAAATAGAAACATTAGCTTTCTAAGTATAACATAACCCTAGACGGATTTAGATGTCATTAAAATGAATCAATCAATCATATACGTAAGTATCATATATAAATCAAATTAATATTTGTTTTATGTTTAATGAATATTCTTTAAATTGGCATATATATATATATATATACATACATATATATATATATATATATACGTTCATTTCTTTATTGGTGACAAATAAAATTATCATCATCATGTCGTGCCGCCAGCACGGATATCCCTGACCATCTCTCGCCACTTCTCCCTATCATTCATCGCCTCCGGCAGGTCTTCAGGGTTACATCCTGGGTCTTCACATAGCTGCTGTATGTAAGTTCGAGCTGGTCGTTCTGCTTTTGCTTGGTCATATGTGGGGGTCCATAGGAGCACATCACTTACGAGCTCGTCCTTGCTTCTCCAGCAGTGTCTTGCGTGTCTGGTTCGTCTAACTTGTATAGTTTTCGTGATGGGAGGCAAGTTGCTGTACAGTTGGTGTCTCGTGGGAACAAGTCCTGGCGACAACACAAATAAAATAAGTTAAGATTATTTCTTCAACAAACCCGTTCGTTGAAGAAATGATATATATATATGTATATATATGTGTGTGTGTATGTGTGTGTGTGTCTGTCTTTCTGTGTAATATAATTCATGTTGTTCCTTTTTTCTTTCCTTTTTATTTACATAGAAAAAGGAATCAGAGAAATTTATATAATGTATAAACGTAACAAAATCCAGCGTAATTTCTTTAATTAAAGAAAAAAGGCTTTTCATAGCATTTCTATATATTTTTTTAGAAAAAAGAAAAGTTAAACGGATAATTCGTATCAACTTCTGGAAGGCCCCATGGAAGTCCTCTTGTGTGAGCGTATCAATGACCTTTGTCACAGCCTCTTTCATCTCCTCAATTGTCTCATAAAGACAGCCTATGAGCTTAGGGAATAACCAAAAGTCACAGGGAGTCAGGTCTGGACAATAGAGAGGCTGAGGAACTGTGTTGATGCCCATCTTGGTCAAATAGTCTGTGACAAGGATGGAGTTGTGGACTGGTGTATTGTCCTAGTGGAAATTCCACTGACCCGATTTGAAGAGTGCTGGCCTCTTCCCAAGGAATCTCTTCCTGAACTCCCTTTAAACCTCAACATGGTAACCCTAACCCTAACCCTTTGGCCAATCAACTCTAGTGTATTGACTTCTTTACTCTTCCCACATCTCTAATCATCCCTCACAGACTCCCTGCCTTCCTTTAATCTCTTATGCCGCTCAAAAACTGATGCTCAATTCATGCAAGATGGTCGAAAAGCAGTCTGAAGCATTCCATACGTTTCTGTGGCATTTTTTTCGAGTTTAAAACAGAATTTTATTGCATATCGTTCTTCTAAAGTATCCTGACGTCCAGATTCCATTTTTGAAATTCACCTGCTGTGAGACTCCGGCTTTAGAAGGGTGTATTCCAATTGCTGCTGTAGCTGTTCATTTGAACCTGAAATCATAAAAATTGGTCAGTCTTCTCATAAGATATATGGCAATAACATACTGAATCTTTAGGACTTTACGACAATTTTAAATGCCTATACAAAAAAAGTCTGGAAACTTATTGAAGGCACTACGAATGTGATTGATGGTTTCGTCTTCACATAATCTAAATCTGCTTTTTTGTTGTGTCTTATCTATTCTTGCTTTGATATAATTGTCCTTATGGCGTTGTTTTGTGCTGCTATTAGAAGAGATTCAGTTTCTCCCTTAAGTTTTCCCTTTTTTAGCCACGTCTACGTTTTCTTGTGTGAGATATCGCTTGTTAGCTGCTTAAAAACGTAGAACTGTTTTTTCTTCCCATTTTTTTTTTTGTTTGTTTTCTGGTTATTTCTGTTCTATTGATCCTCGCGTTGTCAGTATTGTTTCTGGTGTCTATAATCAGACTTCCTCCGTACTTTTCTATGTAGTCTTCGAGTCGTTGTTTTGTTGCGTCAACGCTGTCTTCAATGCTGATAAGTCTTCTTCCTCCTTCTTTTCTTGACTTATAGTCTTTCAACGTCATCTTTGGGGTGTAATTCCTAATGCATGGTCATTAGTTTTCCTGATCTTTGGTCCATTTGTTTAAGTTCGTCTCTGGTCCACTTCAAGAATGGTCCCGAGCATCGTTGGACGAGGACAGCCTTGATAAGCTTCCAGTTTTGTCTCGAGTAGCTCTCTAGTTCACCTGAGATACTTTTTCTTAATTTTTTCTTTCAACTCCACTTGTTTGATGATGTCAGCTTCCAATATTACCATGTATTTGTTCGTTCCTTTTCTCCGAGCGTTCTAATTTTCTTTCGATTTGGTAGTTCCATTCCATCCGTCATGTGTCTTTTCCCGCTTTTCATTATTAGCATGGCGCATTTTTCTATGCCAAGTTCCATCTGTATGTTCTGACTGTATATTCTCACTGCATATATTAGGTTTTCTATTTTTTTCTTGCTTTTTTTTTTTGCAAACAGTTTGATGACGTCATTAGGTGATTGATCTTTTCCTGCAGTTTACTAAATTTCTGCCTGTGCATTTTCTGAGTATGGGGTTGAGTGGCATCATCGCTTTTACAAATAGTAATGGTGATAAGGCATCTCCCTGGAAGATACCTCTCTGGATCCTTGCTTCAGCTAAGCTTTTCACTATCTTATTTTTATGTCATTTCATTATCATTTCAGTTTGTACCATAGCCAGATACGGATATGCGAAATGCACATAGAATGTTCATAATATATATACATAGAACATAGGAATCTCGAAACACGAAAAACACGTAACGACTTCTTAGTTCAGGTACGAAACCTTTTATTACCTTTGAGTTAAAGGTTTCGACATAAGGAGAGAGATACACATTCTTTCTATTCTGGCTTTTCTATCTTCCCCCCCCCCAACACGTGCGCACCCGTCGCAAGGCTTCCGCGAGCAAACGAAAGTCGACCCTTCCCGTTCGGAGTCTAGTTCTCAACTCTGACTTTTTTTTAAATCTCCCAAAATCCTCCGCGCTTCCGGACATGACGTCATCCATATCTCCCTATCTGGGATTTTTATTTTGACATCTCTGAATGACACGTCCGTCCCGCGCACGCGCGTGAACCCCTGCGTTAATGTTGCACCTAAGTAACCCATGCACTGAGCCGAAAGGTTCTCTGCCTAACTAAACCCAAAGCATAAAACGAAATCCCTCGGCCATTATATTACAAGTTTATTTAATTTTTAACATTATTTATCCATTTTTTTGTCCTTAAGTTTGATAAATCAGTGGAATCGTTAGCTTTCAAGTGGCTTTGTAGAAATTTGTTTTCATGCCTACATTTGGATCTAATTTCTGATCGTTTATTTTTAAGTCTGTTTTCTTCTGGGAAGGGGATTGTGGCTCTCCTTTTATTCGTTAAAATATCCTAATTGAAAAAAAAAAATAGACCAAAGAAAAATCTTTTTAAAAATGTGAAGAACATAAAGTGTGTACTTGAATTTTCAGTCTTCTAAAAGTTTCATCTTTCCAGCATTTTTTACATTTCGGGAACTTGATGGTGCTGATAAACAAGCATGTCCTTTAAATAAAAAAACAAGCAAAAAAAAGTTGGCTCTTGGGTAAACTATGTGAAGGTTTTTGTCGTAAATTATGTGCGAGACTTTCGAAGTGGGTGTTGTTGTTAATTAGGGAAAAGAAGAAAGAGATGGAAAGGGAAAGAGAGAAAGAAAAAGAGGGTGATAAGGCTAAGGTGGGGGTGAAGACAGAAAACGTTCGAGCGTACCTGTTTTTAGTTTGGTTGGTTGCTTGTTTTTATTTGCTGCTTTTTTTGTTTTGTTTTGTTTTGTGTTTGTTTGTTTTTTTGTTTGGTTTGGGTTTTATTTGCTGTTTTATTTTCTGATGTGTGTGTGTTTTTAGGGGGGTCTAGTTTTGGTCTTTGTGTTTGTTTTTTTTAGTCTTACACATTGCCAAAGTATTTATTTGGAAAAGAAGATAGATATGACAAGAAAGAAAGAAAAAAAGAAAGAATTGGGGAAAACGAAAGAAAGAAAGAAAGACTTGGTAGAAAGAAAGAAAGAAAGACTTGGTAAAAATAAAAGAAAGAAAGAAAAAAGAAAGAAAGAAAGAAGAAAGAATTGGGAAAACGAAAGAAAGAATGAAAGAAATAAAGACTTGGTAAAATCAAAAGAAAGAAAGACTTGGTAAAAAAATAAAAAAAAAAGAAAGAAAGAAAGAAGAAAGAAAGACAGGGTAAAAACAAAAGAAAGAAAGAAAACAATTATAAAGAGAGAAGGATTATTTTAAATTTTTTCCGCCTCGATATCTTTATCCATTACCTCTTTCTCCTTCCTTACCTCTCTCTCTTCCTTACCTCTCTCTCTCTCTCTTCATTACCTCTCTCTCTCTCTCTCTCTCTCTCTCTCTCTCTCTCTCTAACGTCGTTACGCCCAAAAAGTTAGCGAACAACTGGTTTATTTACGAATGGTAAATATAACTTTTACAGGTAAAATCTTTGTCACATTACAATCCACAGATAAACAAGGTAGAGGCGGACATGACGTAATTGAAGGATAAGTTCAGCGTTGGAAAGAAAGAAAGAAAGAAAGAAAGAAAGAAAGAAAGAAAGAAAGAAAAATGGAATGAAAAGAAAGAAAGAAAGAAAGAAAGAAAGAAAGAAAGAAAGAACAAATGGAATGAAAAGAAAGAAAGAAAAAAAGAAAGAAAGAAAGAACAAATGGAATGAAAAGAAAGAAAGAAAGAAAGAAAGAAAGAACAAATGGAATGAAAAGAAAGAAAGAAAGAAAGAAAGAAAGAAAGAAAGAAAGAAAGAAAGAAAGAAATGGAATAGAAAGAAAGAAAGAAAGAAAGAACAATTGGAATGAAAAGGAAGAAAGAAAGAAAGAACAATTGGAATGAAAAGAAAGAAAGAAAGAACAATTGGAATGAAAAGAAAGAAAGAAAGAAAGAAAGAAAGAAAGAAAGAAAGAAAGAATTTTTAAAGAAGGAAAAATTTTAAAAAGCAAGAAAGTACAGAATTACGATAAAAACTGAGTCAGCAGCGAAAAGTAAAGGCAGTCAGGTGTACATCGTTATTCCATAAATGGTTAACATCTCAAAGTTGATGAACCATGTTCGATTTCCGGTCGAGACTGCTCATACATATCGCCTATAACATCTCAAACAATTTTTTATAAAGAGTTAATTTTTTTCTCAACTAAAGATACCAGGATTTTATGATTTCAAGTGGGACTGTATACAATTTAAACATATATTATTAGTCAATATTTATTTCCAAACTCGCCTACATTAAAATTGTCTTTTTTCTTTACAAATTCATTCTTTCTTTTTTCGTGTCTTTCTTTCTTTCTTTCTTTCTTTCTTTCTTTCTATACATCGTTTGCCCAGTCGGCTGGGGCTGTAGAATACACCCACTGCATCTCTGCAGAGGGGTAAGACACCCCCAACGATTGTCCTGGATATGACACTAAACAATCTGATCGTGAGGTCCCAGAATGTACGAGCATTGAGGAATGCGGAGTACCCCTTTATTGCCATTGCTCCCAGGTCCACTCTGGCCTGGAGTAGTAGGACATGATAGGGCTCTATCTAAGAGTCAAATAGAACTAACCTGTGTACTTACGCTGAAATGAATCGCATGAAATAGAACTGTTTTGACACTTAAACTACGTTCTCATGCTAAACTGAATTGTTTGAAATAGAACTATTTTGACATTTAACTGTGTGTGAACAAAAACTATACTTATACTAAACTGAATTAGCAGAATTAGAACTGTTTGACTAAATTGAATTGCTTAAAATAGAAATGCTTTTGACAATTAAACTGTGTACTCGTGCTAAACTAAATTGTTTGAAATAGAACTGATTATTTGTATAAAAATGGATTTGGCATTAAATAACCTACAAAGGTTGATATGTCATAAAACCCAACCAACCAACCATCTTATTTAGCCCAGTTGGCTGGGACAGGAGAATACATTGACTGCATCTCTGCATATGGGTAAGAATTATTACATATAACTGCTTGAATAGTTTGAAATGGAAATGTTTTTGACAATTCAACTGTGTACTTATGCTAAACTGAATTGTTTTAAATAGAACAGATTATTTACATAAAAATGGATTTGGCATTGAATAACCTACAAAGGTTGATATGCCATAAAAACAGACAAACAAACTACACATTGTTCTTTCTATCTTTCTCTTTATTAATTCTTTCTTTTTCTCTGTCTTTCTTTCTTCATAATTTTTTTGGTTTTTGTACACATCCCTCTATTTCTATTTTTGAATGATTTGGGACTTTAGAAAAATTGTATGATTTATCGAATATGTCATTTTTTTTTCGTTAGAAAATAAACTTCGAAAATAAGTTTTCAAAATATTAATTTCCCTTTTTTACTCATCTCTCTCTCTCTCTCTATATATATATATATATATATATATATATATGCGTGCGTGTGTGTGTGTATGTATGTGTTGTTTTTTAAATCGCTCTATCTTGACTCCTTTCTTTTTTCCCCTCCCTTCTTCTTTCATTATCCTCATTCCATTGAAACAGACGATAATATATATACTGATATACCACTTTATTGTTTCCCCCCCTCTCTCTCTCTCTCTCTCTCTCTCTCTCTTCGAAAATAAGTTTTCAAAATATTAATTTCCCTCTCTCTCTCTCTCTCTCTCTCTCTCTCTGTCGAGGGTGTCCTAGTGGTGTAATGGTTAAAGCGATGGACTGCGGAATCGTAGTACGCGAGTTCGTACTCCAGTCGCGCTATTACGTTCACTTTCGGGCAAATACCCTTGGGAAAGGTATGAACCCCCTTATCCTCCCAGCTATGGGTTAAATAGTAGCACTACTGTTCTTCTAGGAGAATGGCTTTGGCATTAAATAACCTAAAAAGAGTTGATATGCCATTAAACAAAGAAACCATCTCTCTCTGTAGCAGTACAAAATATATACACCCTTTATATAAATTGATGCAAATTTATTAATTTTATGTTTTGATTCAAGGTGTTGCAATTTTTTTTCCAAGACTTTTAATACTGTGCACCTCCCCGGCGGGGAATGGCCCAGCGGTTAGAGTGTTCGCCAATGGCCCGGGAGACCTGGGTTCAATCCCGAGTCGAGTCATACCAAAGACTTTAAAAATGGTACTTGATACCACCTTGCTTAACACTCAGCATTATAAGGTACGGTTCAAGGGTAAAGTGGAGCAATCCTGGGAATGGAGTAGCGCCCTCCCCTACACCTTGGTGTAGTAGCTATCGAAAAGGGAGCCTTCGGGTCACCCTCGACTATGGTCGCTAACTTTAACTTTTAATACTGTAGAGTTTGGCAAAAAATATCATATAATAATATCCGTTTTAAATGTGTAATGATCCTCTAAATTTAATAAAATACTGGTATCGTTGCTTCAGAAGAAAATTTAATTATTTTTTTTAATAGGTATTTAACTTTTTCGAAGAAATCGAAAGTGGTGTTCTTTTTTATAAATGGTGCTTTGGTTTAATTTGGTTGGGTTTTATGGCATATCAACCATTTAGGGTTATTTAATGCCAAATCCTCTTTATACATATGTATTAAATATATATGATTTGGTTTGGTTGGGTTTATGGCATATCAACCATTTAGGGTTATTTAATGCCAAATTCTCTTTATACATATGTTAAATATATATGATTTGGTTTTGTTGGGTTTTATGGCATATCAACCATTGTAAGTTATTTAATGCCAAATCCTCTTTATACATATATATCAAATATATATGATTTCGTTTGGTTGGGTTTTATGGCATATCAACCATTGATGGTTATTTAATGCCAAATCCTCTTTATACATATATATTAAATATATATTGTCGGTTGTGTCGATACTGCTATATGGATGCACTACATGGACGCTAAGTAAACATATGAAGAAAAAGCTTGACGGCAATTACACAAGAATGCTACGAGATGTATTGAACAAGTCCTGGAAGCAACACCCCACAAAGCAGCAGCTATACGGCCATCAAGCATCCATCACGACAACTACCCAAGTTAGACAAACCAGATATGTGGGACATTGCTGGAGAAATAGAGACAAACTCATAAGCGACATACTCCTATGGACTCCTTCATATGGACGAACAAAGGCAGGATGACCAGCTAGAACCTAAATACAACAGCCCTGTGCCGATACGGGATGTAGCCTGGAAGACCTGCCTGGAGCGTTGGACGATAGATATGGGTGGCGAGAGAGGGTTAGGGGGATCCATGCTGTCAGCGCGACATGATGATGATGATGATTGGTATTATATAGTAATACTTGGAAATATTTAACTGTAAGCAAATGAATAATCTTGAATAGAATTACTAGTCTTACATAGGAATACTTGAAACCATTTAACCATGTATAAACAAATGAGCTCTGGCTGATCTACAAGTTGTTACCTAACGACTATTTGCTTATAAATAACATATATATATATATATATATATAGTCATCCACAAACAGATCTGTTTCGTTCTCTCAAAACTCATCAGTGTGGCTAGACAGTATCTCCCCGTAGCTGGGATCGAAACCCGGTTGACTCAAACGCCAAGCCAAAGTTTCTAACCATTTAGCCACGAGGAGATATTAGCTACGAAGTACATTTTAAACGGTTATGAATCACAATTACTATTGTTTACATACATCCGTTCAGAACATGCTTAAATATATATATATATATATATATATATTTAAGCATGTTCTGTTGAAGACCGCGGAGTATTTTCTTTTTAGGATTAAACCATGTATAAACAAATGAGCTCTGGCTCATCTACAAATTGTACCTAACTACTATTTGTTTATAAATAACATATATATATATATATATATATATATATAGCGCATGTTCTGTTGAAGACAACGGAGTATTTTCTTTTTAGGATTTAACCAAGTATAAACAAATTGTTACCTAACTACAATTTGCTTGTAAGAGTTTGTATGTCGAATGGGTTGATATTGGTATATTCTTTAGAGAATATGCAAGGTTGGTGTGTTCCATGAGATCAATTTTATATAGCGAGAGTGCTTAACCTCCTAAAGCTTGATAAAAAAAAGAATGAGATAGCCCATTTCTACCTCTAGGGTATAAACAACCAGGACAGCACTAATATTTTCAATCTAAAATCAAGAAAATGCCCTCCAATATGCAAGGATATGCAAGGATTCGAAAATGACCGCACAGATATGGTCAAGAATATCAAATTCACCAATCACGGAGACAACTTCCAGAAGAAAATAATAAACTTCTTAACTGCCAGACGAATGTTGTTATAAACTTCATGAAACCTAAGGTCGCAGAACAATATTTTCCATGGATTAAATATAAATATAATGTATATTTATTTATTATCATTATTATTATAATAGCTCTATCATAGATATTGAGCACTCTCCATATTATATTGCACTTGGTTCGACACATAACCACATAGTGATTTACTGACGACCAACACTCTCATAATATATATATATATATATATATATATATATATATATTTAAGCAGGTTCTGTTGAAGACCGCGGAGTATTTTCTTTTTAGGATCTTTAAGTGAAGATGTTCAAGTCTTCTTAATATTTTCCTTATATCTGGGTCGAAATAGTAAAGAAAGTGCCTCATACTAGCCAAAGCGCTTTCGACCGTTTCGCTGGTCATCCTCAGGGGTTGTGTTTGATTGTTTGTTACTGTGAGTTTTTTGTATTTATAAGGGATGGGGTTTTTTTTATAGTGTAACCCGGATATAAGAGATTGATATAAGAGATCCGGATATAAGAGAGATTTTCTCAGGTCCCAAATTAGAGCCTGTGTTACCTAAACAAAATAGACCAAATCCTGATATAAGATATGTATTCTCCGGTTCCGACAACTCTCTTATATCCCGGTTACAATGTAATATATAGTTGCCTCATTCTAGAGAACCTATATTATATGTAATATAGAGAACCTATAATATATGTAATATATATATGTAATATATAGTTGCCTCATTCTAGAGAACCTATAATATATGTAATATAGAGAACCTATAATATATGTAATATAGAGAACCTATAATATATGTAATATATATATGTAATATATAGTTGCCTCATTCTAGAGAACCTATAATATATGTAATATAGAGAACCTATAATATATGTAATATATATATGTAATATATAGTTGCCTCATTCTAGAGAACCTATAATATATCCCATCTAAGACAATATTTTACTAAGAACTAACTAACATAAAACAAACCTTAGTTGATAAAAATTACCCTTATAAACTAATCGACCAACAAATAAGATTATATCTCCATAACATCCATAAAAATAACAATAACAACAACAATAAAGATACTAACAGAATTAATTTATATTACATGAATCAAATGCATAAAAAAATGGATATAAACTCGTGGTTTAATTAGGCATAATATTTATATAATAGAATGAGCCCAGTTTATGGACACCTCTTGAGATCCTTCATTTAAATGTTTGGTTTGATTTCTTTGTTTAATGGCATATCAACCTTTGTAGGTTATTTAATGCCAAAGCCATTCTCCTAGAAGAACAGTAGTGGTACTATTTAACCCATAGCTTGGAGGATCATGGTGTTCATACCTTTTCCAGGGCTATTTGCTAATAGCGCGACTGGAGTACGAACTCGCTTACTACGATTCCACAGTCCATCTCTTTAACCATTACACCACGACGACACCCCTCTTCATTTAAAGATTTTGCGAAATAAAATCAGAGACCTTCACATATCATCATAGAAGACAATATTTTACAAAAAAAAAACATAAAACTAACCCTAGTTAGAAATAATTGCCCTTATAAAGCAATCGGCCAACAAATAAAACTATATCTCCATAACATCAATAAAAATAACAATAACAACAATAAAGTTGGTGACCGTAGTCAAGGACGGCCTGAAGGTTCTCTTTTCAATAGATACGACACCGAGGTATAGGGAGGGCGCTAACCCTTTCCCTGGATTGCTCCACTTTACTCTTGATACTTACCTTATAATGCTGAGTGTTAAGCAAGAAGGTATCAAGTACCATTTTTGAGTCTTTGGTATGACTCGATCTGGGATTGAACCACGGTCTTCCAGACGACTGGCGAACACTTTACTCTCTAGCCGAAAAGAATCAAATACATAAAAACTACAAATTGGACAAGAAAGTAATAACCAACATTATACACAGACACATTGGAGGTGCCCGTGGTGTAATGGTTATCGTCGTAGGAAATGGACACGGCGACACGAGTTCAAATCCTGGACGAGAATGATTGCATTTCACATAGCACCAATACCCTTGGGAAAGGTATGGATCCAATTATTCTCCCTCCAGCTATGGGTAAATAGTAGGGCAGACTAGATTCTTCAGCCTTGGTGAGTCTAGGAGAATGAAAACTCTAAATTCAAACTCCACTTAAAAATTGACCTTGTGTCATATCCTGCCCGAGCAGAGGGGTTGGTAAATAGGATTATACACAGACACATTAAACCCACCCAACAACCAATGTCGTAGCCCAATATATTAACTACTACACCACAAGAACCCCCCCCCAAAAAATAAACTTAGGAAAGGTGACTATAAAGTATACTTACTCATTACGTTTAGTCCTGTGAGGTCAGTCAAGTACTTGGTGCGTGGCAAAATCATGTTTTGCATTTTGGAACTTTTCCGGATTAAAAAAAAAAATACATTTTCAGCTTTTCCAAAAAGAAAAATATCTTTTGTTTGTGATCTTTTTTTTTTTCTTTCTATTAAAACGTTTGAAGTCTTTGCATTTTATTTCATTCAATAATTCTAGCTTATTTCGAGGGTGGCGGGTGCCTTATTCTGCATGAAATAGAATATTTATTTGTGATCCCAATTAAAAATACATTCGCCACGTTTGATAGGACGATGAAGGACAAAAGAAAGGAAGCTAATAACAATAATAATAATAATAACGTCAAAAAGAAGATCGAACCCCGACCTCATCTTGACTAGACCTTTATTTCGTCTCATGCTATAAACACCTCCTCTCCACTAGCCTGCCCGCTCATTTACAACAAACAAAAATTTGTTTTGAATTTCTACGTTAATTATTTTCTGTACATTCATTTTTTTTTAAATCAAAGGCTGAAATAAAAATGATCTCCGGAAGAAAAATCAATAAAAAAAAAAAAAAAAAGGCAACTCCAAAAAATAATGATTACTTAATTAATGGAACCAATGAAAATAGTATTCACGAGATTTGAGCTAATAACGCGAGATTTTGTCAGCGTCTTACAGAGGCGTGAAGCCATTAAAAAAAAATGCTTGTCTTGACGCACTCGTTACGTTTTTGTGTCTGCGCATCCACGTTTTTTGTTGTTTTTTTTTTATTTCATTGCTGTTGTTGTTTTTAGCGGGGGGGTCTTATTTTTTTCTTCTTCTTCTTACGCCAACAATTCAATTTCTTGTGTTTCATTTTATAAACGCATAAGAAGGACTAAGAGCACTTGACGTGGGAGGGAGGATTGTAACGATAAACAAGCCACCTACACATTATTTGCAAATGTCATCAAATTAAATCTGGTCTCAACTTCTGAAATGATGATTGGTTATTATTCGTAAAGAATAACCACCTTACATATTCGTGTATTAGTCGACCCTTGATAATTTGGCCGTACATTTAGTTTGGTTGTTTGGGTTTTATGGCATATCAACCTTTGTCGGTTAGTTAATGCCAAATCCATTTTTATACAAATGAACAGTTCTATTTCAAACAATTCAGTTTATCATGAATACACAGTTTAATCGTCAAAAACATTTCTATTTCAAGCTATTCAGTTTAGTTCAACAGTTCTAATTCAAACAATTCAGTTTAGTATAAGAATAGATTTTATTTACACACAGTTTCATGTCAAAACAGTTCTCTATTAAACAATTCAGTTTAGCGTAAGTACAGTTTCAATGTCAACAACAGTTCCATTTTAAACAATTCAATTTAGCATACAAAAACAGTTCCATTTCAAACAATTCAGTTTAGCGTAAGCACGCTGTTTAAATGCAAGTACACAGTTTAATTGTCAAAAACATTTCTATTTCAAGCTATTCAGTTTAGCATAAGTACGCAGTTTAATCCTATTTAACCCATAGATAGGGCCCTATCAGGTGCTACTACTCCGGGCCACAATGGACCTGGGAGCAATGGCAATGTAGTGGTTCTGCGCATTCCTCAAAGCTCCAGCATCACTGGAACCTCACGATCAGATTATTTAGTGTCATATCCAGGATACTCGTTATTGGGGTATTACTCCTCTGCAGAGAAGCAGCCGGTGTATTCTACAGCCCTAGCCGACAGGGCAATTGGCCGTAGAATATTCAATTTATAGAATTAATTTCTGAAACCAAAGGTCACTCCGAGTTCCTCTCATTAGATTTAGATTATGACGTTGAGTCTATGTGGTGCAGTGGCTTGCGTGCTAGACAGTGAATTTAATCTCAAACTCCAATTACACTATTACGTTCATTTTTTGTTATGGATTAAATAGTACCACAACAACTCCAGTAAAGCTGGTTTTAATTTAGAGTTTTCCTGCTCTTTGGCTGGTTTCTGTACCAAGGCTAAAGAACCCCGTCTTCTCTATTTCCCATTGCTGAGGTTTGGTTTGGTTTGGTTTGGTTTGGTTTGGTTTGTTCAAGTGCATATAATCAGATACTGCAATGTCACAATCTGATAGTGTTGAAACCTCACAAAAGATTACTGAATGAGAAATAACCAAAACGGAAGTTGAAAATGAAATAGAAATCTTTATAGCATTAACCAAATGCAGTACTTGCCAGCGGCGTGAAGAATGTAAACCACTGCTAGTGGTGTACTACTTAATCAGCACATTTATTTGTCGCGCACCACACCAAACGGGCAAGTACGACACAATGCTTTTTAAGTTGGGTGCCGACACAAGGCCGTAGTCAAGACACGCTCGGCGGCTCTAAAAATGCCTCGGGCCTCGTCAGCATTTCCCTAAAAAAGAGGCGCCTCAAGCCCCAGACGATAATACTAGCGCCTCCAAGGAAAGCTAGAGCCTGGGGGAACGCCCCCCTGAAGCTCGAGGAGGGTCGGCAGAGTGACATGAATGCTGGGCCTCTGCGGCACCCACATCAGGCAGCCTCGACCGAGTAAACATCGACTTAGCATATTTACCCCCATCACAATAATGTCCAACGAGAAATGGAATGTACCCATTAATGTTCATTGGTACGGTATATAACCGGTACGTTAGCCACTACGTCATTGGGGACCCCTACACACACAAAAAGTAGGAAAAGTAAGTAAATTTGGCGACCGTAGTCTTGGAAAGATTTGGAAAGGGGGAAAAGCGCAATATCTAGGAGATCGATAAAAAAAAGAAAAAAGGAAAAAAAAATGTTGTTAGGACAACACGGAAATTATGAATCAAAGAATGGACACTGCAATAGTTTTTCAGATAATGAGAAAACGTGGCGGCGGAAAGCCGTTGACTGGGGCAGATGCCCCAATAAAGTCGTTAATGGGAGACCTGGTGTAAAAGTAAAGTTGGCGACCCTAGTTGAAGGCGATCAGAAGACTCCCTTTTCAATAGCTACTACACCGAAGTGTAGGAGAGGACGCTACTCCTTCCCTGGATTGCTCCACAAAGATAAATAAATAAATAAGAATGTTTATTATTAGATAGTTGAAATCATATAATTGCTTGAAAAAAAAATTGGCTTTAAATAACTCATCAAGAATTGACACACTGTAAGACCAACCAGCCAACACAGTAAACTAAGACTTGCTAGATCTCGTGTATAAGCGCAAGGACTACGTCAAAAAACCTCCAGTATGGATAACCTGCAGTTGCTCATGCAGCAAGTCTTCCACCTTTACGAAGCATGTTGCTCGAGAAAAGTGCTACTTGTTGCCAGAACAAAGTTGATTACAACGGCAACTGCCTTAGGGGCTCCAGTTTGTTACTCTACCGGAATAAGTTACCCTGCCATGGTGGTAGGGCGTTTGAATTCAGAGTTTTCTCCTTTCTAAACCAAGGCTTGTGTCCTCAGTCTACGTTTAGGGAAATGCTCGTAGTGTAACGGTTATCACAAAAGGAAATGGACTCGGTGACCTGAGTCCAAACCCTGGAAGAGGCTGTCCGTGTTTCACTTCGCGCTAATGCCCTTCGTGTACATGACACTAGCTGATCTCCCCTCAGCTACATGGGCGGGGGGCACGTGGAGCAGTGGCTAAAGTGCTGAACTGCAACATCATAATAAGCAAGTTCAAACCCAGTTGTGCTATTACGTTCACCTTTGGACTAATGCTCTTGAGAAAGGCATGAACCCTCTTATCCTCCCTGGTATAGGGTAGATAGTATCACAACTGTTCTTCAACAAGGATAGCTTTGGCATTAAATAACCCACCAAGGTTGATATGCCATTGAAAAAAGAAACCTTAAATAGTATCACTACTGTTCTTCTACAAGGATGGTTTTGGCATTAAATAACCCACCAAGGTTGATATGCCATTGAAAAAAGAAACCTTAAATAGTATCATTACTGTTCTTCAACAAGGATGGCTTTGGTATTAAATAACCCACCAAGGTTGATATGCCATTGAACAAAGAAACATTGAATAGTATCACTACTGCCCTTCTACAAGGATGGTTTTGGCATTAAATAACCCACCAAGGTTGATATGCCATTGAACAAAGAAACATTAAATAGTATCACTACTGCCCTTCTACAAGGATGGCTTTGGCATTAAATAACCCACCAAGGTTGATATACCATTGAACAAAGAAATCTTAAATAGTATCACAACTGTTCTTCTTCAAAGATGGCTTTGGCATTAAATAACCAACCAAGGTTGATATGCCATTAAAGAAAAAACAAAACAAAACAATAGTTTCTTCCCTCCTTTTTACCATTCCAATGAAACAGAGGATAAACGGGTGATGTATAGCGTTATTGCTTCTTCTTGATTCAGTCTCTGTCTGCATTTGTATTAACCCATCTCTCTCTCTCTCTCTCTCTCTCTCTCTCTCTCTCTCTCTCTCTCTCTCTGTGTGTGATTGTACAAAAATAAGTATACCTCTAATATATATATATATATATTAATGTAATTTTTTTCTTTAACAGTTTCAATGCTCTAGAGTTTGGTTATAATTAACACCTAATAATATCTGTTTTATAGTATAATGTTCCACTAGAAATTATAATACTCTGATACGTATAATCTAGAAGAAAATAAACTTTTTATTAAAAGAAGTAGTAATGTATACTTATTTATAAGCTACGCTGAATACATGGTTGATTGCTAAGTTGGTATTTTATGGCATATCAATGCTTATGGGTTATTCAATGTCAAATAATGTTATTATATATGATTTGTTAGCAGTTAGTTTGTAGGCAAATTTAATTTAAAGGAGTTTTTAAAGCTCATTTGTTTGCTCAAAGTTAAATGGTTTCAAGTATTCCTATCAAACCCTAATAATTCAATTTAATATTAATTAATTGTGTGTGCACAGTTAAATGGTTGCAAGTATTGTTATATAAACTTAATAATTCTATTTAATATTCATCATTTGTTTGCACACGGTTAAATGGTTACAAGTATTTCTGTCTTACACTTATAATTCAATTTAATATTAATCAATTGTTTTCACACAGTTAAATGGTTGCAAATGTTTTTATTTAACACAAATAATTTTATTTGATATTAATCAATTGTTTGCACACAGTTGAATGATTTCAAGTATTCATCTATTTATCAAGTATTTCTATCTAATACAAACAATTTGCACACAGGTGAATAGTTTCAAAAAACTGATAATGATGATCCTAAGTATATGATGGAACAGTTTTAGTTAACCAGTCGACGGGACCCTCACAGGTACTACCACTCCAGGTTCAGGGTGGACCTGAGAGTAATGGTAATGAAGAGGTACTTACCATTCCTAGAACTCCAAGACCGGAGCCTCACCATTAGATTCAGTTTAGTGTCAGACTGATAATACTTGTTGGATGGGAGTGGGGTTTACCCATCTCCCAAAGTGCAGTTGGCATATTCTGAATATATGGTAAAAAGTAAAAATCATATCATAAATGTACTTCCATAGATATTTTAACATATTTATTATCATCTAATAAAGACACCGAGAACGTGTAACCAATGAGAGAAAAAAAAGTAGAAACCTATTCAAATTATAAATGTATCATTTGCTAGTCTCCCAGTCAACTATGCCATATACATAATCATCTAAGGGATCACAATCTGGAGAGTTAGTCAGCCAGATATTAGGAGTGATGTGGTTGCAGAAATTTTTCCCCACATCCAACATTGGTTTCTCCAGCTGGTGTTGGCATGGCACAAGTTCCTGTTGCCAGACGTTGAGTCTTCCTGCAATCACTCTTTCGATCCAGAACAGCATTACCTCTTCCAGGCACTTAAGTAAATTAGCACAGGTTTCAAGATTAATTCTATTACGTTTGAGTTGTATATTTCTAATATGTAGCGCCTCGAGAATCTGTAGTTTTTTCTTGTTATCTTGTTGCTTTAATATTATTTTCGGTAAGAATTTTCCGAAATTCAGTTGTCGAGCATAAAGGTTGTTTTAGATGTTGTGCTATGGAACCGGTATCAGAAAGGTGCATAGTAAGTCTTCTCGATATATATATATATATATATATATATATATATATATATATATAGGATAATTAAAGAATGTTTGCACATCGATGGGTACAGTGATGTGCCAGTATCGTTTCTGGAGTTAAGTGGGTCGCAAATGGCCTTTTATATTCTGTCTTTTTCCGAATGTATTTTAAAGACAATTTTTAAATCGAATCTAAAAACAAAAAACAAAAAAAAAAATGGAAATAATAGAAAAATAATTATAAAAAAAGGTTTTATACGATTTTTTTCTATTTCTTTTCAGGTACGTATTGACGTTTAAAATATGTGGCAGACACAAAATCAGTTACCCATACGTCAGATCTCACTGAAAAACAGGTAAGAAATAAAAGGATGATCTGTTTCCCCGATTTAACCCTTTTACAGGCAGAGTGACATTTTTGTCGTTTTGTTTTGTAGCTCAATCTAAGGCATTTCCCAATGGCTGCTCGTTCAAAGCATAGAAACATCTCTAGGGGACCCCACTGTGGTGTAGGATTGTGTAAGGGTTGTTTTACAAAATATCAATTTAAAGTGAGTGCTTTATTATTTACTTGGTATTGTACAATGACATACAATTGTGCATTAAATTATCAGGTTTATATATATATATATATGAAGATAGCTGAAAAGCATAATCCAGATAGGTGAATATATTATGATGTAAAGTCAACGTTAAACGTTTCGGTTTCAATAACCATCATCAGGACTTTGATATCAGAATAGTTCACATAGCGATGGATGCTTGCTGAGATGACAGGAGCAAATGAAATGTATACAACGAAAAGACACAAACGTGCACATAGCGTTCATAATTTAAAAGTGTTTAGAATGTGTCTGGCACGTAGAAATATATTTGAAAATGTTGGATTTTTTAAAGAAACGACATAAATCTTCCCGTTTATTAAGAAATACGCAAAGATAAGTAAGTTTTCACATATACAAATCGTTCTGAAGTCATCCATGTTAAATATCGTGTAAGAATGTATTTGGCATTTGTTTTTCCATAAGGACAGTATGAAAGTAAATACGGATCAAAATCCGATAGTATGAAGATAGCTATCAGATTTTGATCCATATTTACTTTCATATATATATATATATATATATATATATATATATATATATATATATATATAACTAATTGATTTGTTCGAACATACCTTCTATCTTGCAAATTTTCTGAAAAAAATTCGCCAACTCTACAAGAATTTAAAAAGTATCTGTTTGCAAAAGGGTTAAATTTATTTAAAAATGCTTTTGTTATTACCCCAAAGTTTTGGCCGGTCTATTCTCCGGTCTTCTTCTGGCGTACAATTTTGAGCAGAGTCAATAATATTCTAAAAGTATTTCAAGCTATTGCTCATTTTTTTATTTCATTGATCTATTTGTCTTTTCTTTTTCTTTTTATTCAATCTGTTTATTCATTGATAATTAATTGACCGAGCTATTCTCCGGACTTCTTTGGCTATACAAGGACACATTCATAGATTTACATCATCATCATCAAGGCGTGTCGACAACACGGATTCTTTTGACTCTATCTTACTCTGGCCATCGCACTTCGTAAGTCTTCTAGATGACACCCTGTGTTCGAACAGAGCTGATGAATATAAGAGTTTGCAGGTTTGCCAACATGAGTGTCCATGAGTTGAAGTCCATAAGAATTCCCTTGGGCGAATTCTTAGGGACTTCAACTCATGGGAGGTGGTCGTGGTGTAATTGTTATCATCGTAGAAAATGAACACGGCGACACGAGTTCAAATCCTGGACGAGACTGATTGCATTTCACATAGCACTAATACCCTTGGGAAAGGTATGAATCCAATTATTCTCCCTCCAGCTATGGGTAAATTGTAGGACAGACTAGGTTCTTCAGCCTTGGTCAGGCAACTAGTCTAGGAGAAGGAAAACTCTGAATTCAAACCTGTTAAACTCCGCTTAAAAATTGACCTTGTGTCATATCCTGCCCGAGCGGAGGGGTTGGTAAATAGGATAAGAAATCGCCCTTACTTTTTCAGTAATGTCCACTATGGTAATTTACAAAGCTCTTTGCTTCGATGTGGCACAAGGCCGAATGAATGGGGCGCCCAATGAGACTCGAACTCACTCGTGTAGGTTTGCTAGTCTAGCTTGCTAACCGTTACACCACCATGGTCGTATTTCCAAATGTATTTGTTTCTTAAGAGTTTTTTGCACACTGTTATATGATGTCAAGTATTTCTATCTAATACAAATAATTTTCACATAGTTCTATGGTTTCAAGTATTCTTATCTTATACAAATAATTTCCACACGGTTATATGGTTGCAAGTATTCTTATCTAATACAAATAATTTTCACAAAGTTATATGGTTTCAAGTATTCCTATCTAATACAAATAATTTGCACACAGTTATATGGTTTTAAGTATTCTTATCTTATACAAATAATTTCCACACGGTTATATGGTTGCAAGTATTCTTATCTAATACAAATAATTTGCAGACAGTTCAATGGTTTCAAGTATTCCTATCTAATACAAATAATTTTCACACAGTTCTATGGTTTCAAGTATTTCTATCAAAAACAAATAATTTTCAAACAGTTATATGGTTTCAAGTATTCCTCTCTAATACAAATAATTTTCACACAGTTATATGGTTTCAAGTATTCCTATTTGATACTAAATTTTTTCATGTTTTCATGTAACTAATGATAATTTGAATAATCACACTAGTGAATGCTGTAAATTAGTGTAAAAACAATGTAAGACGAGGCACGACTGGGTAGGGAAGGTGATCCACTGGGGATTGCGCAAGAAGTTTAAATTTAACCATACTAACAAATGGTATATGCACAACTCAGAATCCATCCTGGAAAAAGACACGTTCAAAGTTCTGTGGGATTTCGAGATACAAACAGATCACCAAATCTCGGCCAAACGACCAGACCAAGTGGTAGTCAGAAAAAAAAAAGAAAAAAAAAGAGAACCAGCCGAATGGGAGACTTTGCCGTTCCGGCTGATCACAGGGTAAAACTGAAGGAAAGAGAAAAGAGAGATTACTACCTAGAACTTGCTAGCGAACTGAAAGTGACGGTGATACCAAATGTAATCGGTGCGCTCGGTTCAGTCACAAAGGGATTGGTGAAGAGTCTTGAAAACTTGCAAATAAACGGATGAGTGGAGACCATCCAAACTACAGCATTGTTGAGATCGGCCAGAAAACTGAGAAGAGTCCAGGAGACTTGAGGAGACTTGCTGCCACTTAAAGTCCAGTGGAAGCCATCAGCAAAAGCTGATGTGAAAAAACTCTCAAGAGAGTAAAATAATAATAACAACCCTTAGTAAGCAGTTATATTCCCAATCGACCGGGTGTGTAGAAGACGCCAACTGCATCCCTACAAAGGGGTAAGACCCCCTCCCCCGCAAAAAGTATCCTGGATATGTCAATGAAACAAATAAAAAAGATGAACTTGCTGTAAACTTCCTGAGAGGTCGGGGTGTCCTCGTGGTGTAAGGGTTAAAGCGATGGACTGCGGAATCGTATTGAGCGCATTTGGACTCCAGTCGCTCTATTACGTTCACTTTCGGAAAATACCCTTGGAAAAGGCATGAACCCCCTTATCCTCCCAGCTATGGGTTAAATAGCATCATTGCTGTTATTCTCGAAGGATAGGTTTGGCATTAAATAACCCATGAAGGTTGATGTGCCATTAAACAAAAAAACCAAACCAAACCAAACCTGAGAGGTCACAAAGCTGAGTGAATAACATATGCTTTTACTACATAGGTCAGCAAGTGGACCGGGCTACGAAGTTAATGCTTAGTACACCATCTCATTGGGCCTAGTGGGTAGAGTGTTCGCCAATGGTCCGGGTTCAATCCCAGGCCGAGTCATACCAAAGACTTTAAAAATGGTACTAGATACCTCCTTGCTTAACACTCAGCAATATAAGGTACGTATCAAGCGTAAAGTGGAGTAATCCAGGGAAAGGAGTAGCGCCCTCCTCTACACCTCGGTGTAGTAGCTGACCGATAAAATGAAACGCAGTTTCTTCCAAGCAACGGTCGTGTCGATACTGCTGTATGGATGCACTACTTGGACGTTAACAAAACGGCGGGTGAAAAAGCTAGACGGCAATTACACAAGAATGCTGCGAGCAATATTGAACAAGTCCTGGAGGCAACACCCCACAAAGCACCAACTATACGGCCACCTACCTCCCATCACGAAAAAGGAGCCTTCTTGTCACCCTCGATCGCCAACTTTACTTTTACACCAGATCTCCCACTGACGACTTTGTTGGGGCATCTGCCCCAGTCAACGGCTTTCCGCCGCCATGTTTTCTCATTATCTGAAAAACTATCGCAGTGTCCATTTTTTGATTCATAATTTCCGTGTAGTCCTAACATCACTTTTTTTTTTTTTTTTTTTTTATCGATCTCCTAGATATTCTGCTTTTTCCCCTTTCCAAGTCTTTTTTTTTTCTATTTGTTCCTTTACTCTTTCTGATAACCTCTATGACCTATTCCCGCCCCACGTGGGTCTACGACACGCACACTGACAAACTGACTCTGCATAATTAAAGTAAATAATAATCATAAGTAGTAGTAGTAGTAGTAGTAGTACGGTGACATCAATGACTTTTTCTCACGACCTAATTTTACGTTCTCTATTCTTTTAAGGTCAGTAAGGGCAGTCTCGTCTTCAACGTCATTTCTCGTTCCCCAAAAGGCGCTACACGTCATTAACTTCGAAAACACTGTTTTTATTTACTAAATTTTGCTTAGTCCCATACGCAAGCCTCAGTTGGCTTACATTACCTATTCGTTTGTAATTACCCATCTAAGGACTGACCAAGTTCGTCGTTGCTTAACTACGAATATCTGACGACATTATATCATTTACTAAGATCAGTTTAGTCTGACACAGTTTTCATATTGCTGATAGTACTTGCTGTTCCTTAGTGGTCACCCATCTAAATATTGAACAGACTCATCGTTGCTTAAGACCTTGAGTTGCTTACAGTCGCTTCGTGATCACTCATCTAAGGGCCGATCAGACTCGTCATTGCTTAACTTCGTAAATCTGGGTACATTTTTTTTATCTACTACCTGACCGATAAAATGAAACGCAGTTTCTTCCAAGCAGCGGTCGTGTCGATACTGCTGTATGGATGCACTACTTGGACGCTTACAAAGCGGCTGGAAAAAAAGCCAGACGGCAATTACACAAGAATGCTGTGAGCAATCTTGAACAAGTCCTGGCGGCAACACCCCACAAGACACCAACTATACGGCCACCTGCCTCCTATCACGAAAACTATCCAAGTTAGACGAACTAGACATGCAGGACACTGCTGGAGAAGCAGGGACGAGCTCATAAGTGATGTACACCTATGGACCCCCACATATGGCCGAGCAAAAACAGGACGACCAGCTCGAACAAACATACAGTAGCTCTGTGAGGATACGGGATGTAGCCCAGAAGACCTGCCAGAGGCGATGAACGATAGGGAGAAGTGACGAGAGAGGGTCAGGGATATCCGTGTTGGTGACACGACATGATGATGATGATGAAGCTTTAGTTCGTTGACACACAGGTCTCAGCATGCTAACTAAACAAGCTGTTACAAAATGGTTACCCATTTAAGAACTGATTAGGTTAATTGTTCCTTAACTTCTGATATCTGGCTGCATTGTGTTATTTACGATGCTTATTCTTGTATATAGTTTACTTACAGCAACTTTACTTCCTTCGTAATTACTCACCTAAAAATTGACCAGTCTCTCCGTTGCTTAACTTCGGAGATGTTACTGTATTATACCATTCACTAAAGTTTGCTTAGTCCAGGAGACAGATTACAGGCTGTTTGTAATACTTATTGGTCATCAGTCAAGATTTGGTTTGGTTTTATGGCATATCAACCTTTGTTGGTTATTTAATGTCAGATCCATTTTATACAAATAAACAGTTCTATTTCAAACAATTCAGTTTAGCAGAAGTACAGATTTTTGTTTACATACAGTTAAATGTCAAAACAGTTGTATTTAAAACGATTCAGTTTAGCATAAGTACACTGTTTAGTTCTATTTAACCCATTGTAGGATCCTATCAGGTGCTATCACTCCGGGCCACAGTAGCCCTGGGAGCGATGGCAATGAAGGGGTTCTGTGCATTCCTCAAAGTCCCAGCATTACTGGAGCCTCACCATCAGATTGTTTAGTGTCATACACTTGTTGGGGGAGTCTTACTCTTCTGCAGAGAGGCAGTCGGTGTATTCTACAGCCCCAGCCGACTGGACCCCGCCCATCGAGATTCTATACAGGCTCACTATTGCTTAAAAACTTGGCTTGCTTTCAGGACAAAATGGTCAACCATCTAAGAACTGAATAGGCTTAGAATAGACTTACAATTGAAATTATTTAAATTTGCTTAGCTTCGTCTGGCACAAGGACCTCAAATATACAACGACGGGTATTAATTTCAGACCTCTAAACATAGCGAATATACGCAAAAGCAAAGATCATTCTAAAAAAAAACCGAAAAAAAATGTAAATTTTCTTCAAAATAGTCATCTTGGAATTCCACACATTCCTGAGAGTTTTCCACTGGTGGAAGCACCTCTTCATATGGTGAGAATCTGAGCAAGCATATTTCATTTAATATCCACCAGATCCACAAGTTTTACGCTAAGATAAATGTTCAGTTTTGGATACGGATTGATTGATTGATTGAATTTAACGGCATGACAATCAATCAGTAGGTATTTTATGCCAAGAGTTTAGGGAATTGCGTTCATTGTTCGTTTATATATATATTCATATTTTTCTGCGTTAGTTTCATTAGAAATTTTTGCAGTTATATGGTTTCAAGTATTTCTTCCAATACAAATAATTTGCACACAGTTGTACAGTTTCAAGTATTCCTATCTAATACAAATAATTTGCACGCAGTTGTAGGGTTTCAAGTATACACATCGTCACTTCATTATATAAGTTAATCGATACTTGTTGTTTTTATAGTCCAGTCAGCTGGGGCTGCAGAATAAGCCGACTGCTCCCCTGCAAAGGGCTAAGATATCCTCCTCCTCCTCCAACGAATGTCATGGATATGGCACTAAACTGTGTGTGAGGCTCTAGTCTTTGGGGGAACGTCAAGCACCTCTTCATTGCCATTACTCCCAGATCCACTCTGACGTGGAGATAGAACCTGTTTGGGTCCCATCTATGGGTTAAATAGAAATATTTAATAATTTTCTTAACTTGAAACCATTTAACTGTGTGGAAACAAATGACTGATGTTAAATAGAATTAGGTACTTATGCATCTATGTTACCGCGATAAGGTCGAACTTTCACGAGTGTTTCCGGGCCGATAACGGAAAGAGTCGGAATATGCCGACAAAACGCATGAAGACCATCTCCAGGCATAGCATTTTCTCATTTTTTTTTTAATGGCAAGGATGCTCGCATGTCAGGCAACTTTTAATTTTGCCAATAAGTTTTTTGGTACTTATGCAGTTATTGTACCGCGCTGAAATAATAACTTGATTATTTAGAAACCCATTCTTAACATGGGGAGGGGAGGATGTTTTGTAACTATTCAGTACTTTCACCTAAGAATTTAATAAAAAAAAAAGATATCGTCACACTTGAATTTAACTTGAAAATACTATTTAAAAATAGCCCGGTACAATAGGTGCATAAGCACCATTTTTTTTTCATGGCAGAATTGTATCACCTTTTCCACAGATTGTAGTTTGTCGCTTAACTGCGATAAATTCATGTTGTTTAAAATTGCTTGAATAATACTGTTCTCGTAACTTTTGTCAACAAATTGATTGAATTATTTTATCGTCTGCTTGCTTAAATTTGATTGGCTAGGCATTTTGTCGGCATATTCAGATTCTTTCCGTTATCAGCCCGGAAACGCTCGTGAAAGTTCGGCTTTATCGCGGTAACATAGATGCATAAGTACCTTAAATTATAAACCTAACTTACTTTTATTTCATATTTACTTTCATCTAGAAGACTTACGAAGTGCGATGGCCAGAGTAAGATAGAGTCAAAAGAATCCGTGTTGTCGACACGCCTTGATGATGATGTAAATCTAAGAATGTGTCCTTGTATAGCCAAAGAAGTCCAGAGAATAGCTCAGTCAATTAATTATCAATGAATAAACAGATTGAATAAAAAGAAAAAGAAAAAACAAATAGATTAATTAAATAAAAAAGAATAATGAGCAATAGCTCGAAATACTTTTAGAATATTATTGACTCTGCTCAAAATTGTACGCCGGAAGAAGACCGGAGAATTGACCGGCCAAAACTTATGGTAACAACGAAATTACCTTTTCACAAATAATTAGAAGGGGTATAGTTATTTATGGGGTATAGTTATTTATCAATCAATAGATAGATAGATAGTCTCCTATCAACCTATCATGGATCAGATTTTAGTTATAAGTAATATTAAATAATATCCGTGTTCAGTGTTTAATGGTCTACAGGAACTTATAAACATGTGATATTTTTTACAAAAAAAGTGAAAGAGTTATGCGCATGGGATTCTATCTACATATATATATATATATATATATATATATATATGTTTCTATGCTTTCTTAATACCTTATCAACCTTCTGGGGTTATTTAATGGCAAAGCCACCATTGTAGAAAAACAGCAATAATACTATTTAACACATAGCTGGAGGGATAAGAGGGTTCATGCCTTTCCCTCGAGTATAAGATCGAAAGTGAACTTGATAACAGACTAGAGTTTAAACTCGCTTTCTTCGATTGGTTTGGTTTCTTTGTTTTTAATGGCATATCAACTCTTTTTAGGTTATTTAATGCCGAAGCCATTCTCCTAGAAGAACAGTAGTGGTACTATTTAACCCATAGCTGGGAGGATAAGGGGGCTCATACCTTTCCCAAGGGTATTTGCCCGAAAGTGAACGTAATAGCGCGACTGGAGTACAAACTGGCGTACTACAATTCCGCAGTTCAACGCTTTAACCATTACACCACGAGGACACCCCCTCGCTTTCTTCGAGGTTGCAGTCCAATACATTAGGCATTACGCATATATATATATATATATAGAGAGAGAGAGAGAGAGTGTGTGTGTGTGTGTGTGTGTGAGAGAGAGAGAGAGAGATAAAGAGAAGTGGGGAAACCGGTCGAGGAGAAGGAAAAGTCTCCATTCAAGTCTCTTTTCAACTCATCATGAGTCAGGTTGTTAGAGTAAGGTACTTTTTTCTTCTTCTTTTTTTAACATACCTTCGAAAAGGCCTGAATCTTTTTCTAGATTGAGAAAATGGCGAAAGGGATAGAGATTGTATATATATATATATATATATATATATATATACTCATTTATTTCCCGGTATTGTTCTCCCTGTAATTTACATTTTTTCCAACATTTTCGCCCATTGTTACTAGATACGACGGGAAAAGGCGACATTGTCTGCACAGCACAAACACCCTCACCGGACACGTCACTGCTTCTCTCACCTGATGGGGATAGGAAGTGTACCCCAGGCATCATTCTGTCGGTAGCGGACTTACATACACATGCATACATACAGATCCCATACATTCAATTAGCTATACACTTACCCGTATGCACATTCATACAAGGCGCCTCCGGTGGTGTAATTGTTAGCAAGCTCAACTAGCAAACCTACACGAGTGAGTTCGAATCTCATTGGATGCCCCTTTCATATGACCTTGTGCCACATCTAAGCAAAAAGCTGAGTAAATTACCACTCCTCCCCCACACACACACACGTTCTGTTGGTTGGGGCTGTAAGATACGCCCATTACACTTCTGGACATGACCCCCACCTCAACAATGAATAAGAACTCCCTCTCAACAATGAGCGTCCTAGATATGACACTAAACTGCATCAGATGGCGAGACTCTAGTCCAGGAGTTTTAGGGAATATTGAGTTTCCTTTTATTGCCATTACTCCCAGGTTTACTCTGAACCGTAGTGGGAGTTAGGGTCCCATCTATAAGACAAATAGATCTGTTTGATAATTTACAATACTTGAAATCATTTATCTGTGTGCAAACAAATGACTACTGTTGAATAGAATTATTTGTGTTCGATAGCAATACTTGAAATCATTTATCTGTGTGCAAACAAATGACTACTGTTGAATAGAATTATTTGTGTTCGATAGCAATACTTGAAATCATTTATCTGTGTGCAAACAAATGACTACTGTTGAATAGAATTATTTGTGTTCGATAGCAATACTTGAAATCATTTATCTGTGTGCAAACAAATGACTACTGTTGAATAGAATTATTTGTGTTCGATAGCAATACTTGAAATCATTTATCTGTGTGCAAACAAATGACTACAGTTGAATAGAATTATTTGTGTTCGATAGCAATACTTGAAATCATTTATCTGTGTGCAAACAAATGACTACTGTTGAATAGAATTATTTGTGTTCGATAGCAATACTTGAAATCATTTATCTGTGTGCAAACAAATGACTACTGTTGAATAGAATTATTTGTGTTCGATAGCAATACTTGAAATCATTTATCTGTGTGCAAACAAATGACTACTGTTGAATAGAATTATTTGTGTTCGATAGCAATACTTGAAATCATTTATCTGTGTGCAAACAAATGACTACTGTTGAATAGAATTATTTGTGTTCGATAGCAATACTTGAAATCATTTATCTGTGTGCAAACAAATGACTACTGTTGAATAGAATTATTTGTGTTCGATAGCAATACTTGAAATCATTTATCTGTGTGCAAACAAATGACTACAGTTGAATAGAATTATTTGTGTTCGATAGCAATACTTGAAATCATTTATCTGTGTGCAAACAAATGACTACTGTTGAATAGAATTATTTGTGTTCGATAGCAATACTTGAAATCATTTATCTGTGTGCAAACAAATGACTACTGTTGAATAGAATTATTTGTGTTCGATAGCAATACTTGAAATCATTTATCTGTGTGCAAACAAATGACTACTGTTGAATAGAATTATTTGTGTTCGATAGCAATACTTGAAATCATTTATCTGTGTGCAAACAAATGACTACTGTTGAATAGAATTATTTGTGTTCGATAGCAATACTTGAAATCATTTATCTGTGTGCAAACAAATGACTACTGTTGAATAGAATTATTTGTGTTCGATAGCAATACTTGAAATCATTTATCTGTGTGCAAACAAATGACTACTGTTGAATAGAATTATTTGTGTTCGATAGCAATACTTGAAATCATTTATCTGTGTGCAAACAAATGACTACTGTTGAATAGAATTATTTGTGTTCGATAGCAATACTTGAAATCATTTATCTGTGTGCAAACAAATGACTACTGTTGAATAGAATTATTTGTGTTCGATAGCAATACTTGAAATCATTTATCTGTGTGCAAACAAATGACTACTGTTGAATAGAATTATTTGTGTTCGATAGCAATACTTGAAATCATTTATCTGTGTGCAAACAAATGACTACTGTTGAATAGAATTATTTGTGTTCGATAGCAATACTTGAAATCATTTATCTGTGTGCAAACAAATGACTACTGTTGAATAGAATTATTTGTGTTCGATAGCAATACTTGAAATCATTTATCTGTGTGCAAACAAATGACTACTGTTGAATAGAATTATTTGTGTTCGATAGCAATACTTGAAATCATTTATCTGTGTGCAAACAAATGACTACTGTTGAATAGAATTATTTGTGTTCGATAGCAATACTTGAAATCATTTATCTGTGTGCAAACAAATGACTACTGTTGAATAGAATTATTTGTGTTCGATAGCAATACTTGAAACCAGTTAACGGAGTTCAAAGAAATGTTTAATAGTGCTTGCCAATGGCCCGGGAGACCTGGGTTCAATCCCAGGTCAAGTTATACCAAAGACTCAAAAAATGGTACTTGATACCGCCTTGCTTTACACTCAACATTATAAGGTAAGAATCAAGGGTAAAGTAGAGATATCCAGAGAAAGGAGTAGTGCCCTCCCCTACACCTTGGTGTAGTAGCTATCGAAAAAGGAGCCTTCGGGTCACCCTCGACTAAGGTTCCTAACTTTACTTATCTTTGGAAGAAAATTTAACCTTTTATTTAAAAAAAATGGTTGGGGTATACTTATTTATGAGCGGTACAATGATATAATTTGAGCGGAAGAGGGAGTGACCCTATTTTCAAATATTTTTTTGTTATATAGAATTCATGCAACGATCTGTTGCCAACGCTAAATGTTCATCATGATGTTTTTTCAAATATATCAAATAAGATATATCAGTATAACAATTAATATGTATCAATATATTGATATATCAATTAAACTATGGGGGAGTCCCCGAGGTGTAGTGGCTAACGTGCTAGACTGTGACATCATAGTAAGAGAGTTCGAACTCCAGTTACTCTATAAGGTTCACTTTCGAACTAATACCCTTGGGAAAGGCATGAACCCACCTATCCCCCCAGTTATGAGTTAATTTGCCTCACTGCTGTTCTTCTACAAGGATAGATAGATAGATAGATAGATAGATAGATAGATAGATAGATAGATAGATAGATAGATTGGAACAGACTGAGATAGATAGATAGATAGATAGATAGATAGATAGATAGATAGATAGATAGATAGATAGATAGATACTAAACATTACTTAGTTGTAGCACATGACCGAATATATGGAACACCCAGTTAGACTCGAAGTCATTAGTAGAATAGACAGTCTGATAGACAAAGAATGAACAAGAGATAAAAAGAAGATGGGATTGAAACAAATGATAGATAGATAGATAGATAGATAGATAGATAGATAGATACTAAACATTACTTAGTTGTAGCACATGACCGAATATATGGAACACCCAGTTAGACTCGAAGTCATTAGTAGAATAGACAGTCTGATAGACAAAGAATGAACAAGAGATAAAAAGAAGATGGAATTGAAACAAATGATAGATAGATAGATAGATAGATAGATAGATACTAAACTATGCTTAATTGTGATACAAGGCTGAATGTAAGGAACAACACTCCGTTAGATTCGAAGTTACTCGAAGGGAGAGAGGGATCAGAAGAGGAAAGGACAAGATGATAATAAAAGAAGAATTTGTCTCGTTTTTTTTTTTCAAATATTTTATGTTGAATAAATTATTTAATTATTTTGCCTGTTAATCGTTTCTTCCTCAAAGTAAACAATGAAACTTTGTTCCTCTGCCGTGCCAATAATGAATAGAAGTAGATAATCACCCGATACAGTGCACACGTTTGAAATCAGAATAAATGGTTCGTACGTGATTTACATGTAATTACTTCTGAAGTGAATACACAAGATTGGTATGTCATCCATCATAAACATTTTAAGGAATTATATTATACAAGTGTGTGAGGGCTTGCTTTTCAGAAAATGTCATATATATATATATGTGTGTGTGTGTGTGACCGGGCCATTGTCCTAATAAGTCGTGTTCGCCTATGGCCCAGGAGACCGGAGTTCAATCCCAAAGACTCAAAAAATGGTACTTGATGCCGCCTTGCTAAGCACTCAGCACTATAAAGTAAGTATCATGGATAAAGTACAGCAATCCAGGGAATGGAGTAGCGCCCTCCCCTATACCTCGGTGTAGTTGCTATTGAAAAGGGACCCTTTGGGTCACCCTCGACTAAGGTCGCCAACTTTACTTTATATATTTATATATATATATATGTATGTGTGTGTGTGTGTGTGTGTGTGTGTGTGTGTGTGTGTAGAAGTCTTTCGTTTAAACATGTTTGATTAAATAATAAAGACACATTTTCTCTATATAATTTTATTAAGATCCTTTCAGGTTTCCAAATAAGTGTCTTGGTTTTAGGTTGGAATTGGAATTTCCCAAAATTATCCAGTGCGCTTTCGGACCTTTCATAGGCCATCATCAGGGGTTGTTTGCATGTATAAAGAGTATTTTTAAAAGAGTTTTTTTTTAATAACATTACAAATTTACGTAAACGCAAAGTTGGATTAAACTAAGATGTCGATGACATCGAATGAATTTAAAACAGAACGCTATGAACGGAAATAGAATATTATCAACAAAAAAAAAGAATATTAAAAAAAATTAAAATTAAAATTAAAATTAAAAAATGACTAAAGGCATTTCAAAACATTGTCGCTATTTTCAAAGTTAATTCTATTAATGCTAGGTTTTTTAGGGTTTTTTTTTTTATAAGTAGGGTTTCTTGGATTTGTAGTCGTAGCTTATTAATTTCGTGTGCTATTTATAGTGGTGTTTTCAACAAGATTAGTAGTTGTAAGACCAACGTACATATTATTTTCGTTGGAGACAGTCTCCCTAGGGATATTTCAACATATATACGTTTGTCCAGTCAAGAAGTTCATTGGAGGGGGAAAGAGTTAGTGGAAATAATTAGGTTGGAAATTTTTAATTTGTTGTAGTAAATGATGTTTTTTTTGGGGGGGGGGTAGGACCAGTAGGGAGAACATTTTATTTTTTTTGGGATAAGGTTTTTTAATATACGTGGTGCATTCAATAAATTTCCAAACATTTTTGTAAAGGGATTTAAATTGTCGTAGACTCTTGAAAATTCACTATGTTATTGCTATACATCTTATGATATGACTGACCAATTTTTATGATTTCCGCTTCAAATGAACAGCTACAGCAGCAATTGGAATACACCCTACTAAAACCTGATTGTCACAGCTGGTGAATTTCTGGACGTGAGGACACTTTAGAAGAACGATATGCAATAAAATTCTGTTTTAAACATGGAAAAAATGCCACGGAAACGTATGGAATGCTTCAGACTGCTTTTCGACCATCTTGCATGAATCGAGCATCAGTTTTTGAGTGGTATGAGAGATTCAAGGAAGGCAGGGAGTCTGTGAGGGATGATGAGAAGTGTGGGAGGAGTAAGGAAGTCAGTAGACCAGAGTTGATTGGCCAAAGGGTTAGGCTTAGGCTTAGGGTTACTATGTTGAGGTTTTGAGGGAGTCCAGGAAGAGATTCTGTTGGAAGAGGCCAGCACTCTTCAAATCGGGTCAGTGGCATTTCCACCAGGACAAGACACCAGTCCACAACTCCATCCTTGTCACAGACTATTTGACCAAGATGGGCATCAAGACAGTTCGTCACCGTCCCTATAGTCCAGACCTTGCTCCCTGTGACTTTTGCTTATTCCCTAAGCTCAAAGGCTGTCGTTATGAGACAATTGAGGAGATGAAAGAGGCTGTGACGAAGGTCATGGACACGCCCACACAAGAGGACTTCCATGGGGCCTTCCAGAAGTTGTTGGAACGGTACAAGAAGTGCATTGCAGCCGGAGGAGATTACTTCGAAGAGGACTAGAGTTTCATGTGTGTACTATCAATAAAAGTGCTCATACGAAAAAAAGTCTCGAAACTTATTTAATGATCTTCATATGTTCATCTATCTTATGATTACAAAGAAATTGATTTTTGTTGTAAAGGTTTATTGATTGTTTATGGTTTAGGGAATTGTCTATGTTATGTGGTTCAATTTTATTATCATCATCATGTCGCGCCACGAGCGCAGATCTCTCTTACCCTTTCCCGCTACCCTTCTCTATCGTCCATCGGTTCCGATAGGTCTTCAAGGCTACATCCTGTCGGCACAGAGATGTTGTATGTAGGTTCAAGCTGGTCGTCCCGCTTTTACTCGTTCATTTGAAGGGGTCTACAGAAGTATTTCACTTATGAGTTCAATTTTATTGAATAAATGTTTAATTTCTGTATCGACAATGTAGTTGGGAAACCCATTATTAAGTGTTTGTTTTATATTTTTAAGTTCATTAAGGAAGATAGTTAGAGAGGAAGATTGTAGTTAAGCTCTGGAAATAAGTGTTTTAATGATGGGTTTTTCATAACGGAAAGGGCATTCACTATGGAAATTGAGGGTGCAGGGATTGATGTTGGTAGGTTTTTTTATATGTGGAAGTGGTAAATCCGTCAATATTGCTTGTGTCTATTAGGACACCGAGAAATGGGATTTTATTGTTAATATTGATTTCTTGTGTGAAGTTGGCCAGTTGGGTAGAGTGTTCAACAATGAACCGAGAAACCGGGGTTCAATCTCATGTCAAGACATACCAAATACTTATTGCCCAGTCGGCTGGGCTGTAAAATACACCGATTGCTTCTCTGCAGAGGGGTAAGACCCCCCACCAAAAAAAACGAGTGTCCTGGAAAGGACACTAAACAATCTGATGGTGAGGTTCCAGCAGTGCTGGAGCTTTGGGGAATGTGGAGTACCCCTTCATTGCCATTGCTCTCAGGTCCACTCTGGCTCGGAGTGGTAGCACCTGATAGGGCCCTATCTACGGGTTAAATAGAACTAACAGCATACTTATGCTAAACTGAATTGTTTGAGTAAACTGAATAGCTTGAAATAGAAATGTTTTTGACAATTAAACCGTACTTACATTTAAACTGCGTGCTTATGCTTAACTGAATTATTTGAAATGGAACCGTTTTTGACATTAAAACTGTATTTACACTTAACTGAATTGTTACATATAACTGCTTGAATAGTTTGAAATGGAAATGTTTTTGACAATTAAACTGTGTACTCATGCTAAACGGAATTGTTTTAAATAGAACAGATTATTTACATAAAAATGGATGTGGCATTAAATAACCTACAATGGTTGATATGCCATAAAAACCAACCCAATCAATCAACCAAATACTAAAAATGGTACTTGATACTTCCTTGCTTAACACTCAACATTATAAGGTACGTATTAAAGGTAAAGTGAAGCAATCCCGGAAAAGGAGTAGCACTCTCCTCATCACCTCGGTGTAGTAGCTATGAAAAAAGGAGCCTTCGGGTCACCATCGATTACGGTTGTTAACTTTACTTATATATGCATATAAAGAGAGAGAGAGAGACAGAGAGAGAGAGTGAGTGATGAACAGACTGAGATTTATTGGGTTGGTTTCATTGTTTAATAACATATCAACCTTCATATGAGATTGATAGATAAATGGATAAGAGCAAACTGAGAAAGAAATAGATTAGTATATATATATATATATATATATATATATATACATGAATATATTTTTACAATGTTTATCTTTCTTTCTTTCTTTCTTTCTTTCTTTCTGTTCCTCTTGTTCTTTCTTTCTTTTTTTATAACCTCAGTTTCTTTCTTTCTTTCTTTCTTTCTTTCTTTCTTTCTTTCTTTGATAATCTTAGTTTCTTTCTTTCTTTCTTTCTTTCTTTGATAATCTTAGTTTCTTTCGTACTTTCTTTCTTTGATGATTTCACTTTTTATCTTTCTTTCTTTCTTTCTTTCTTTCTTTCTTTCTTTCTTTCTGTTCCTCTTGTTCTTTCTTTCTTTCTTTCTTTCTTTCTTTGATAATTTTAGTTTCTTTCTTTCTTTTTTTTCTTTCTTCATAATCTCAATTTCTTCCTTTTTTTTCTTTCTTTGATAATCTCAATTTCTTTCTTTCTTTCTTTCTTTCTTTCTTTGATAATTTTAGTTTCTTTCTTTCTTTCTTTCTTTCTTTCTTTCATTCTTTGATGATCTCAATTTTATCTTTCTTTCTTTCTTTCTTTCTTTCTTTCTTTCTTTCTGTTCCTCTTGTTCTTTCTTTCTTTTTTTATAACCTCAGTTTCTTTCTTTCTATCTTTCTTTCTTTCTTTCTTTCTGTTCCTCTTGTTCTTTTTTTTTTTCTTTTTTCTTTCTTTGATAATCTTAGTTTCTTTCTTTCTTTTTTCTTTCTTTGATAATCTCAAGTTCTTTCTTTCTTTCTTTCTTTCTTTCTTTCTAAATATGTTCCTTCTCCTTCCCCCTTGTTTCTTCATGTCTCCATCCCCCTCGTCATTAACATTTCCACCACTGTCCCTCCCATTGTCAACTGCCAAAACAAACATCTCTCTATTTGTCAAACGACAATGATTCAAAATAAATTGCTTGACTCAGTTTAATTAATTAATTAATTAACATCCTCTAACACAGCTGGACATTTTCCACGCGTTATTGACTGTCGTTCAAGAAGAACGGCATTTTTGATTCACTGGAAACAGACGATAAAGGCCGATTTACAAACATTAAATTTAAAAACAACTCGACAGGAGTTAATACGTTGTTAAACAAATAAACCAAACCGAACCAAACCAAACCAAACCAAACCAAACCGAAACTAAACCAAAAATTCCTCGGCGTTGACCGGTTGTTAGTTTGTGGATTTATTTATTCATCTTTAAACACCGGTTTTATTCCTGATTGATTTTAACGTCATGTCGATTCATCTGAGATTATTTTATGTCTTGAAGTACATTGTATGTTTGTATTTAGATTTTTTTACATCGTTTCTTAAATTTTTTGCTCACGATATCAGGTATTCCTATCATATGCTAATAATTTGTACACAAAGATTATTTGGCATTAAATAACCTGCAATGGTTGATATGCCATAAAACTCAACCAAACCAAATCATATATATTTAATATATATGTATAAAGAGGATTTGACATTAAATAACCTTCAATGGTTGATATGCCATAAAACCCAATCCAACCAAATCATATATATTTAATATATATGTATAAAGAGGATTTGGCATTAAATAACCTACAATGGTTGATATGCCATAAAACCCAACCAAACCAAATCATATATATTTAATATATATGTATAAAGAGGATTTGGCATTAAATAACCTTCAATGGTTGATATGCCATAAAACCCAACCAAACCAAAATCATATATATTTAATATATCTGTATAAAGAGGATTTGGCATTGAATAACCTGCAATGGTTGATATGCCATAAAACCCAACCAAACCAAATCATATATATTTAATATATATGTATAAAGAGGATTTGACATTAAATAACCTACAAAGATAAAAATTGAGATCATCAAAGAAAGAAAGTAAGAAAGAAACTAAGATTATCAAAGAAAGAAAGAAAAAAAGAAAGAAAGAAAGAAAGAAAGAAAGAAAGAAACTGAGATTATCAAAGAAAGAAAGAAAGAAAGAAAGAAAGAAAGAAAGAAAGATTATCAAAGAAAGAAAGAAAGAAAGAAAGAAAGAAAGAAAGAAAGAAAGAAACTGGGATTATCAAAGAAAGAAAGAAAGAAAGAAACTGAGATTATCAAAGAAAGAAAGAAAGAAAGAAAGAAAGAAAGAAAGAAAGAAACTGAGATTATCAAAGAAAGAAAAGAGAAAGAAAGAACAAGAGGAAAAGAAAGAAAGAAAAAAGAATTAGTGGTTGAAAACAATATGAAAGACATAGAAGAAGAAGAAGAAGAAGAAGAAGAAGAAGAAGAAGAAGAAGAAGAAGAAGAAGAAGAAGAAGAAGAAGAAGAAGAAGAAGAAACAAAAGGAAAAGAAAGAAGAGAATGGGAGAGGCATAAAGATAAACACAGATGTTGTAGGTGAAAAAAAGGAGAAAGAATAAGAAAGAAAAAAGGTGGAGGTGGTGAAAGAATAGAGAGAGAGAGAGGGGGAACAAATATAAAGAAAGAGAACAAGATTTCAAAAGGGGTGGAAAAGAAGAAAGGAAATAATTGAAGAAAAGGGGCCAACGAAGTTTAGAAAACGTATGTATCCAAATCGATGAGAGAAGGTAGAGAAAGTTTCACTCAGCCCATCCTCACACACACACCTTTGACGTGACGCATGCCAAGTCCCGAAAATAAAGATAGATTGGTAAGAAATTGCATTACTTTTTTACTCCTTTGGTCTTGTGGGTAGAGTGTTCGCCAATGGTCCGGGAGACCGGGGTTCAATCACAGGTCGCGTCATACCAAAGACTTTAAAATGCCACTTGATACCTCCTTGCTTAACACTCAGCAATATAAGGTGAGTATCAAGGGTAAAGTGGAGCATTCCAGGGAATGGAGTAGCGCCCTCCCCTACTCCTTGGTGTAGTAGCTATTGAAAAGGGAGTCTTCCGGTCGCCCTCGACTACGGTCGCCAGCTTTACTTACTTTTTACTCCTTAAAGAGTTTATCACACCAGCGTTAGTTGATGGTCTTCCACTGGAACTTGAGTGACAGCAAGTCTCCAGGACTCTTCTCAGTATTCTGGCCGACCTTAATAATGCTGACAGTCTCCATTTGTCCTCTTATTTACAAGTCTTCCAGTTCCTTTACCAATTCTTTGGTAACTGCATCGAGTGCTACAATTCTTCTTCTTCTTATTATTATTATTATTATTCCTTGGACTGGGTTTTTCACACCAGCATTAGCTGATGATCTTCCACTGGAGTTTGAGTGACAGCAAATCTCCTTAGGTCTCCAGGACTCTTCTTAGTATTCTGGCCGATCTCAATTATGGTCCCCATTCGTCCTCTTATTTCCGAGTTTTCCAGTCCCTTTACCAAACCGAACCTTTGGGGATTGTTCCAGTTACAATTGGTATCACCGTCACCTTCATGTTCCATATTTTTTGTTCTGTAGCAAGGTCTAGGTATTATTCTGTCTTTAATTCTACTCTGTGGTCTGCCAGGACAGAAAATTCCACAATTTGGAAAGTTCTCTTTTCTTGTTGACTATCACTTGGTCGGGTCATTTGGTTATTATTATTATTATTGTTGTTATTATTATTATTATTATTATTATTATTATTAGTGTTGTTGTTGTTGTTATTATTATTATTATTAGTGTTGTTGTTGTTATTATTTTTACTATTATTATTAGTGCTGTTGTTGTTATTATTATTATTATTAGTGTTGTTGTTGATATTATTATTATTGTTGTTGTTATTATTATTATTATTAGTTTTGTTGTTGTTATTATTATTATTAGTGTTATTATTATTATTATTTTATCATTATTAGTGTTGTTATTATTATTATTATTATTGTTGTTATCATTATTATTAGTGTTGTTGTTGTTGTTGTTGTTATTATTATTATTATTATTATTATTAGTGTTATTATTATTATTATTATTGTTGTTGTTGTTATTGTTGATAATATAAAAACCAATCAGAACCAATAACAGAAGAAAAAGGAGCTACTATTCTCAGGGACTTTGCTATCGAAACTGATAGAAAAAATGAGAAATTGACCAGATTTAGTGATTAATTACTATAAAAGAAAAACATATTTTCTAATTGATATGTCAGTGCCAAGAGACATATATCAGTCAAAGAATATGATGAGGAAATACAAAGACTTGAAAATAAGACTTTGCTATCGAAACTGATAGAAAAATAAAGAGAAATAGACCAGATTTAGTGGTTAAGGACTATAAAAGAAAAACATGCCTTCTAATTGTCAGTGCCGACAAATAATAACTTATCAAGCCAAGAATTTAATAAAATAAGTAAACACAAAGACTTGGAAACTGAAATTGAGAAAATGAAACGCCTTCAAACAACCACGGTGCCAGTAATAGTAGGAGCACTGGGCATGATCAAGAAAGGGAGAAGTAAACACATTAACCAGATACTTAGCAGTCCCAGCCTATATAAAGGACAAAAACTTCCACTTCGATGTAACTAACAAATATCACCCGAAAGAGGCAGTAAAAAAAATAAATACGTTGAATGCATCTAATCACAACCTTCCCTCAGGCTACGTCTTGGGTAAAGACCCGGTGAAAGATTGTAAGAAACCGAAAATAAAGCTGAAGATTGAATTAAAAAATAATGACAAGAAAAGGAGAGAAGAAGACACGAAGAACTCCTTCATTGCCATTACTCCCAGGTCCACTCTGGCTCGGAGGGGTAGCACCTGATAGGTTCCTATCTAGGGGTCAAATAGAACACTTTGACATTTAAACTGAGTGCAAATAAATGACAAATGCGAAATCAAAACACATCTATTCCAAGCAATTCAATTTAGCATTAGTATAGTTTTTAGTTTACACACAGTTAAATGTAAAAACGGTTCTATTTTAAACAATTCAGTTTAGCATAAATACACTGTTTAGTTCTATTTGAACCATAGATAGGACCCTATCAGGTTCTACCACTCGAGCCAGAGTGGACCTGAAAACGATGGCAATAAATGAGTACTCAGCATTCCCCAAAGCTCCAGCATTACTGGAGCTTCACCATTAGATTGTTGAGTGTCATATCTAGGACACTCGTTGGAAAAGTCTTACTCATCTGCAGCCAACTGGGCCATAATCTGTTTGGTCATTTAACTGTGTGGAAACAAATGACTGATGTTTAAATGTATTGTTAGTAATACGTAATACGGAGAAGCATTTAATTTTCTTGACTTATGCAAAATTTCATCATCATCATCATCATCGTGATGTCGTGCTGGTAGCACGGATATCCCTGTCCCTCTCTCGCCACTTTTCCCTATCGTCCATCGCCCCAGGCAGGTCTTCAGGACAACATCCTGTATCCTCACATAGTTGCTGAATGTATGTTCGTGCTGGTCGTCCTGCTTTTGCACGGCCATGTGTCGGGGTCCATAAGAGTACATCACTTATGAGTTCGTCCCTGCTTCTCCAGCAGTGTCCTGCATGTCTGGTTCGTCTAACTTGAATAGTTTTCGTGATAGGAGGCAGGTGGTCGTACAGTTGGTGTCTTGTGGGGTGTTGCCGCCAGGACTTGTTCAAGATTGCTCGCAGCATTCTTGTGTAATTGCCGTCTAGCTTTTTCTCCAGCCGTTTTGTTAGAGTCCATGTAGTGTATCCATATAGCAGTATCGATGTGACCGCTGCCTGGAAGAAACTGCGTTTCATTTTATCGGTTAGGTCTGATTTCCATATAATCGATAGCCTATTGATAGCTGTCCATGCTTTCGCTAACCTCGTTTCGATGTCCTTTTCGGTTGATGCGACGCTGTTAGTAATACGTAATACGGAGAACCATTTAATTTTCTTGACTTATGCAAAATTGAATTGTTAGAAATAGAACTGTTTGATCATTCAATTGTGTGTAAACAAATGTTTAATTGAATTGTTAATGAGAGTGATGCATAAAAGTAATTGGAACCATTTAACTGTATGCAAACGAATGAGCTTAGGATAGTATAATAACGTTATCAACAAAATGTGTTCAAAAATCATATATATTTAATATATGTGTATAAAGACGGTTTGGCATTAAATAATCTACAATAGTTGATATGCCATAAAACCCAACCAAACCAAATCATATATATTTAATATATATGTATAAAGAGGATTTGGCATTAAATAACCTACAATGGTTGATATGCCATAAAACCCAACCAAACCAAATCATATATATTTAATATATATGTATAAAGAGGATTTGGCATTAAATAACCTACAATGGTTGATATGCCATAAAACCCAACCAAACCAAATCATATATATTTAATATATATGTATAAAGAGGATTTGGCATTAAATAACCTACAATGGTTGATATGCCATAAAACCCAACCAAACCGAATCATATATATTTGATATATATGTATAAAGAGGATTTGGCATTAAATAACCTACAAAGGTTGATATGCCATAAAACTCAACCAAACCAAATCATATATATTTGATATATATGTATAAAGAGGATTTGGCATTAAATAACCTACAAAGGTTGATATGCCATAAAACTCAACCAAACCAAATCATATGTATTTGATATCTATGTATAAAGAGGATTTGGCATTAAATAACCTACAATGGTTGATATGCCATAAAAGCCAAACCAAACCACAAGACAATCATCTTTATCTATTAGAACATAAGACAATGCAATAAGGAAAAAAGATCGCAAAGGAAATATTGGTTATGCGTAAGTGAACAGCAAATGTAGTCGATGTCCTGATAGAGATGAAACAGTTTATTACCTATTAAACGAATGCAATAAACTGACTCAAAAGAAATACAGAAAGAGGCTTCATTAGGTGGCGGAAATGATCCACTGGTCAAGAGAAAAGAGATTATAACAGCCTGTAACAGCAATAACGACTTGACGATAAACATTTTTAGAAAACAAAAATCGGAAGAAAGACAACTTTTAGCAATAGATTAAGGACATTACACATGAGATGATTTGGACATGGTTGCGCAGAGGAAACTTAAAGAAAGAAACTGAGTTTCTGATAATATCAGCACTCAATAATTGTTATATAACATATCACATGGATTTTTGGTTCGTTCCTAGTGACCCCGTGTGCTTTGGAAAGCTGTCACATTTTGATTAGTAAACAGGAAGATGACGGCGCGTCAGGTCACTTAGGTCGAACAGGTGTGAAACCGGAACAGGTGATGAGAACCACGCGGTCAGATTTTAAGAGAGAGCAGAGAATCGGGAGTCGAGCTTGGGACACGCAGCCAAGCAGAGGCGTCTCTGACGAGCTTGCAAGGGGGTCCAAGCGTTGGCACCTCTTGGCTCCTGGAAGAATATATGGGAAGAAGTTCTCTCTCTGATATATTTCTCTCCATCTATCTCTCAACTAACTACAACAGTGGGCCTTTTCGAGAATAAAATGAGAGATATATTTTCATAAAGAAGTGTGTTTCGTTCGTTCATAATCATTGATTATGTTTCCGCTTGTACTTGTATTATATTATATATTATATTGCTATATTGTACCATAGCCAATACACGAATATGAGAAATGTACATGGGACGTTCATTACATATATACATAGAACATAGGATCTCGAAACTCGAAAAACACGTAACGACTTCTTAGTTCAGGTACGAAACCTTTTATTACCTTTGAGTTAAAGGTTTCGACGTAAGGAAGAGAGATACACATTCTTTCTATTCTGGCTTTTTCATCTGCCCCACCCCCAACATGTGTGGCACCCGCCACAAAGGCCTCCGCGAGCAAGCGAAAGCCAAGCTTCTGGTGCGTGACGTCATTTGCGTGACGTCATTTGCGTGACGTCATTTGCGAAAGCCAAGCTTCTGGTGCGTGACGTCATTTCTGGTGCGTGACGTCATTTGCCCCCGTTTCCCATCTCGAGCTATTCTGACATCTCTGAGTGACACGTCCTGTGTTAATGCTGCACCTAAGTAACACATGCACTGAGCCGAAAGGTTCTCTGCCTAACTAAACCCAAAGGCATGAAACCGAAATCCTTCGGCCATTATGTTACAATACAACATAACGCCATAAGGACTAGGCGGAAATTGATCGCACACAGCAGAATAGCAAGTGTAGGTTACGTGGTAATAGAGACGTAACAGATAATCTCACTGGCACAAAAGGAATACAAGAGTATTCACGACTGGGGGGAGAGGTGATCCACTGAGAATTGTACAAGAAACTGAATTTTCATTCTACTAACAAATGCTATATGCTCAAACCTAATGATATTGTTGAAAATGAAACCTATAAAATTCTCTTGGATTTCGAGATACACACTGGTCCCCTAATCCCGACCAGAAGACTTTGTGGTTGGTTGGTTGGGTTTTATGGCATATCAACCTTTGTTGGTTATTTAATGCTAAATCCATTTTTATACAAATAATCAGTTCTATTTCGAACAATTCAGTTTAACATGAGTACACAGTTTAATTGTCGAAAATATTTCTATTTCAAGCTATTCAGTTTAGTCAAACAGTTCTAATTAAACCAACCCAGTTTAGTATAAATATAGCTTTTTGTTTACACACAGTTAAATGTCAAAATAATTCTACATTAAACAATTCAGTTTAGCGTAAGTAGACTTTCAATGTCAAAAACAGTTCCATTTCAAACAATTTAGTTTAGCATACAAAAACAGTTCCTTTTCAAACAATTCAATTTAGCACTAGCACGCAGTTTAAATGTAAGTACATAGTTTAATTGTCAAAAACATTTCTATTTCAAGCTATTCAGTTTATTCAAACAGTTCTAATTCAAATAATTCAGTTTAGTATAAGTACACAGTTTGACCCATAGAAAGGACCTTATCAGGTGCTATCACTCCGGATCAAAGTGGACCTGGGAATAATGGCAGTTAAGGGATGCTCTGCGTTCTCCAAAGCTCCAGCATTACAGGAACCTCACCATTAGATTGTTTAGTGTCATTTTTTGTATCTCAAAGGACTCAAGTGGTGTACCTGTTCACTGTGGGGTTTTTTGAAACAGGGTCTGGCCCCGATTAGAAAGACCTTGGTCTATCTTTTAGAATTTATTAAGTCTGTCATTTTTGTTGTTGCTGTTGTTTTGTTTTGCTTTGTTTTTGTTTGGTTGGTTGGTTGGTTGATTGATTTTTTTACTGGTAGAACATTTCTAGAAATATATTTTATCTTTACTTAAAACTATTACACAGTCACACATTAATCTAGATTGAATTAATCTTCTGCCGAACAGTGGAGTGGAAATATTTGTAAATTTCCGCCTACTGTTCAGAAAAGATATATATATATATATGTATGTATATATATATATATAAAATTTGATGGTTGGTTGGTTGGTTGGTTGGTTTTGTTTTACAGTGTATCAACCATTTTCGGGTCAGTTAACGCCGAATTGAATCATTTTGATAAAAGTTTCAAACAATTCAGTTTAGCATAAGTACAATTTTTTTGTTTACACAAAGTTAATTTAAATAAGTTAGTTCCAAACAATTCAGTTTAGAGTAATTACAGTTTAGTTCTATTTGACTCATTGATAAGACCCTAACAAGTGCTACCGCTCCGGGCCAGAGTGGACTTGAGAACGATGACGATGAAGGAGTACTCTGCATTCCCCAAAGATCCAGCATTACTGGAACCTCACCATCAGATTGTTTAGTGTCATATCCACGACAATCATTGGAGAGGGGGGCGGTCGTTGTACTGGGCCCTTTTTTGATGGTCCAAAAATAGAGAAAAGTAAATATCTTTAAACAAAGAGATTTATATTTTTTAATTATTTATTTTGTTATTTCTTAAACCTTCTTAGTATCTTCAGAGAAGCATATCTGTATATATATACCAGCCCATTGGCCTAGTGGATAAAGTGTTCGCCATTGCCCCGGGAGACCGGGGTTCAATCCCAGGTCGAGTCATACTTAAAGAATGGTACTTAAAGAATGGTACTTGATGTCACGATCAGCATTATGAAGCACGGATCAAGGGTAAAGTGGAGAAATCCAGGGAACAACGGCCACCAACTTTACTTACATATAAACCTACACACATACGTATTGACTAACCCCTCTGCACGAGCAGGGTGTGACACAAGGTCATTTTTAAAGCAGAATTTAATTGGTCTGAATTTAGCATTTTCCTTCACCTCGAGCGGTTGCTATACCAAGGTTAAAGAGCCCAATCTGCCCTATTATTTATCTATAGCTGGAGGGAGAAATTTTGGATAACTACCTTTCTTAAGAGTATTAGCGCGATGTGAAAAGTAAACGGCCTCAACCCGGACTCGAACTCGAACTTATCTAGTGGATTTTGTCGCTCTAGAGGACTTCAAAGTGAAAATGAAGAAAGGTGAAAAGATCGGCAAATGATTGGATCTTGCTAGAGAACTGAAAAAGCTGTGGACTATAAATATGACGGTAAAACCAATTATAATTGATGCACTTAGAAGGGCCACCAATGAAGTGGGAAAGAAACCGGGGGAAAAGGAGATCAGTGGAAGAATCCAGACCATCCAGAACACAGAATTATTAAAATCAGCTAGAATACTGAGTTAAGTCCTGGAGGACAAAGGAGATTTACTGTTACTTCAGGAAAAGACCACCTGTTGAAGCTGGTGGGAAAAACGTGCAAGGAGAAGAATTGTATTATAACGGTAATTACGTGGTCCGTCGGTCTGTCACTGAAACTACGTCACCACTGATATCATAGTTCCCTGAGCTATTTACGTCACATTCTCCCTGATTTCATTTTAATGTAAACGTTAGTAACTAATAATACTGTCGGGTTTATCTAAAAACCAATAATATGCAATTGTATTTATGGAGACAACCAAATATCGGCTTACAGAGTGAATGGGAAATCTAATTTGAATATTGATTTTAAAAATTTGATTTTAATAAATATTTGCTTGGTATTATTGATTTTTAATTGTTTGGCTTTTTTTGATAAATATGAGCAAAAATCCCCTTAAAATCTTAAAAGAAATCACTTGACAAAAAAAATGCGGGAATTTTATTGTTAGCTGTCAAATTTAGTTATATAATTGAATTATAAAAATTTACCAGGTGGGAGTGATTGGAAGAGCTAGAGTCGAAGCTGTTCTATTCTTCGATTATACTCCCTCTGTTTAAAATAAGTCTAACTGGATAATTCAATTTTGAAAAATATCAAATGCTTTATTTTCAGGTTCGGTTTCTTTGTTTAATGGCAAATCAACCTTTTTGGGTGATTTAATGCCAAAGCCATTCTCCGAGAAGAACAGTAGTGGTACTATTTAACCCATAGCTGGGAGGATAAGGGGTTCATACCTTTCCTAAGGGTAGTAATTTTCGAAGATCTTTGCTTCGATGTAGGACAAGGCCAAATGAATGGGGCACCCAATGAGACTCGAACTCACTCGTGTAGGTTTGCTAGTCTAGCTTGCTAACCATTACACCATCAGAGGTGCCCCTATCTTTCCCAAGGGTATTTGCCTGAAAGTGAACGTAAAAGCGCGACTGGGGTTCCAACTCGCTTACTACGATTCCACAGTACAGCGCTTTAACCATTACACCACGAGGACACCCTCGCCCCACTTTATTTTCATTATATTTATTTATCAATTTATTTTGCTTTGCCCTGTGTTGATATTTTAAATCTTTGCGCACACATAAAAAAGGATAGAATTAGTCGTTGAAATAAAGAAATAACTGTGATTTTGTTTTCAACTGTCATATCAAATTAGTACCAGAGCACCGACGTCACAATTCCCTTAGTTATTTATTTTATATTCTCATTGATTATGAATAATCATTATTTAATCTTAATCAGCTTATTTATAAACAATGCCTCTGTTAAAGTCAAGATGAATTAGATTTGCCTCAAAACAGACGATGTTATTAATGCCATAAAAATCCTGGGATGTTTGTTATATATTGTTGTATAACCGTAAAACAAATATAAGGAGAAACATAATCAAACATAATATACGAACTTCAATGAACGAACGAACACACTTCTTTATAAAAATATATCTCTCACACTTTATTCTCGAAAGGGTGATGTTTGTTGTGTGTGAGAGATGAGCTGGAGACGAAGACAAACTGCTATATTGACCCAAGTTCTTCCTCGCCCATAGCAGCACTTCTTTCTCATCTTGGCTGGAGTTGCTCAACCGTGGGACACTGAGGGCCCAAAGCCCTCTGTCTACAGCTGGTCCTCACTCCGGCATCTTATCCCCAACTGACTCGAACCGTCTGTGCACCTGGTTATATTATTGTGTATCGTCCACCTGCTTCCGCTAATTTACACAGATACATCTCTTGATTGATGGCTCGGTCGAGGGTCAATATATAACAATATCACTAAGAAATAAAAGTTTACATTGTATATGGCGTGGATAATTTACATATTGATTTTAATAAAACTGGGTTTGATAAATAATTACGTGGTATTATTAATTTCTAATTGTTTTATTCTCAAACGTATTAAAAGCGATTCCATTGATGGCTTTTTATAGAAATCAATTAGAAAAAAATGTAATCTTTAATAAAAGTTCTTATTTAATTTCATTAGTCTTTCTAATTTATTTTATTTGATCAAAACTTAATTACGTTGTTGATGTTGATGTTGCCGTTGTTGTTGATGATAACGTTGATGAGTCTTAACAGTAACGATACGGCTTTATTCACCTCCGCCTTCTCCTCTTCCTCTTCCCCGTTTTTTTTGTTTTTTTTGTTTTTTTTTTCATTTTAATCTATTTCTACTTACACAATAGGTGTATTTGTTCTCAGTGCACGAGTGAGTTCAGTAATCCTCGATTTAACGGACTAATTGAGGGCGAAATAAGGGCCCCAATAATTTTCAAAGGTTCGTTATATTCGAATATAGCTTCTGACATCCTATTTTTGCGATTTACAAACATAGAGAGAGGGGGGGTTAGGTGTATAATGGTAATCGTTGTAAGAAATGAAAATGGGGACCCGAGTTCAAATCCTGGGTAAGGCTGTTTACATTTCACATTATGCTAATATCCTTAGGATAGGCATGAATCCAACTATTCTCCTTCCAGCTATGGGTAAAAAGTAAGACATACTTGGCATTTTAATCTTGGTATGGCAACCAGTCTGGGAGAAGAAAAGCTTTACATTTACTGTTAATCTCCGTTTAAAAATCAACCTTGTATCACATTCTGCTGAAGCAGATAGGTTGGTATATATATATATATATATATATATATATATATATATATATATATATATACACCGAAACAGTCTGTGTATGACAAATATATACATATATTATCATCCACAGACTGTTTTGTTGTGTATATATATATATATATATATATATATACAACGAAACAGTCTGTCTATAATAAATATATATATATATATAGTCATCCAAAGACTGTTTCGTTGTATCACAACTTTTCGCGAGATACTTCTAGCCGAGATCGAAACCCGGCTAGCTTTACGTCAGTTGGATATCTTTCCCCAGAACGATATATCATAATCAAGGCGTGCTGACAGCATGGATTCTCTCTCTCTCTCTCTCTCTCTCTCTCTCTCTCTCTCCTCATCCGTCTCTGTCAACAATCAATCTTGGTAGGTCCTCTAGACGGCATCCAATGTCCGCACAAAGTTGCTTAATGTGAGTTTTTGCTTTGTGTCGGCCAACACTTGTATGTCCTTTCTATTGCAAAAGTACATAAACTATAAAGGAAGTAAAACAAGATGAAAATTCACCACTCAGAGTTTCACGTTTTCGATCGTCAGGTGAGTTAATATTGCACATGTTTGACTTTTTCAACTGAACGAATGAACCCATCTTTAGTTTAGTAATTCATAAGAGTCTGGAAAGCTTTTGGTGTGTGTGTGTGTGTGTGTGTGTGTGCACGCGCGTGCGCGCGCTCGTGCTCACATGTATGTGTGTTATTTGAATAATATATTTTTTCACTGGCACAACCAACAATTCACCGATCCCTCGTTGTATGGTAGTGGAAGAATATAATCCAGGGATGTTTTGATGGAGTAAAACCGCCGGCTTTCGGACCAATAGACGTGGGTTCGCTCAGTAGGCTGGGGCTGTTGAATATGCCGATTGCATCTCTGCAGTGGGTAAGACCCACCTGTTTTTAACCTCATCAATAAAGCTGACACGTTTCCAGTCATCAGCACACACATACTGGACATGCGTGCAAACACGCACACACTCACACACACACATACACATGCACTGACAGGCACCAAATTTTTAAAATAAAATTCAGTTTTTATCCTGTTATCATAGAGATTCGACTTGTTTTTTTTTTCTTGTTTGACGAACTCACAATTACCCTTTATGAATCTGGTTTATAAAGATATAACCAACAAACAACCCACCAACGAATATCCTGTATGACTCTAAAATGTATCTGATGGTGAGACTCCAATCCTACATGTTTAATATACATGTATAAAGAGGATTTGGCATTAAATAACCTACAATGATTGATATGCCATAAAACCCAACCAAACCAAATCATATATATTTAATATATATGTATAAAGAGGATTTGGCATTAAATAACCTAAAATGGTTGATATGCCATAAAACCCAACCAAACCAAATCATATATATTTAATATATATGTATAAAGAGGATTTGGCATTAAATAACCTACAATAGTTGATATGCCATTAAACCAAACCAAACCAAATCATATACATTTGATACATATGTTTAAAGAGGATTTGGCATTAAATAACTGACAATAGTTGATATGGTATAAAACCCAACCAAACCAAATTCTATATGTTTAATATACGTGGTGCATTCAATAGGTTTCCAGACTCTTTTGTACAGGCATTTAAAATTGCTGTAGACTCTTGAAAGAATAGATAAGACACAACAAAAAAGCAGATTTAGATTATGTGAAAACAAAACCATCAATCACATTCGTAGTGCCTTCAATAAGTTTCCAGACTTTTTTTTTTGTACAGGCATTTGAAATTGTCGTAGACTCTTGAAAATTCAGTATGTTATTGCTATACATCTAATGAGATGACTGACCAATTTTTATGATTTCAGCTTCAAATGAACAGCTACAGTAGCAATTGGAATACACCCTACTAAAGGCTGATTGTCACAGCTGGTGAATTTCAAAAATACAATCTGGACATGAGAACACTTTAGAAGAATGATATGCAATAAAATTCTGTTTTAAACTCGGAAAAAATGCCACAGAAATGTATGGAATGCTTCAGGCTGCATTTGTACCATCTTGTATGAATCGAGCATCAGTTTTTGAGTGGCAAAAGAGATTCAAGGAAGGCAGGGAGTCTGTGAGGGATGATGACTGGTGTAGGAGAAGTAAGGAAGTCAATACACCAGAGTTGATTGGCCAAAGGGTTAGGGTTAGGGTTACTATGTTGAGGTTTCAAGGGACTTCAGGAAGAGATTCTTTGGGAAGAGGCCAGCGCTCTTTAAATCAGGTCACTGGCATTTTCACCAGGACAATGCACCAGTTCACAACCCCATCCTTGCCACAGACTATTTGACCAAGATGAGCATCAAGACAGTTCGTCACCCTCCCTATAGTCCAGACCTTGCTCCCTGTGACTTTTGGTTATTCCCTAAGCTCAGAGGCTATCGTTATGAGACAATTGAGGAGATGAAAGAGGCTGTGATGAAGGTAATTGACACGCTCACACAAGAGGACTTCCATGGGGTCTTCAAGAAGTTGTTGGAATGGTACAAGTGCATTACAGTCAGAGGAGATTACTTTGAAGGGGACTAGAGTTTTATGTGTGAGGTGCCCGTGGTGTAGTCGTTATCGTCGTAGGGAAATGAACACACCGACTCGAGTTCAAATCCTGGACGAGACTGATTGCATTTCACATAGCACTAATACCCTTGGGAAAGGTATGAATCCAATTATTCTCCCTCCAGCTATGGGTAAATAGTAGGACAGACTAGGTTCTTCAGCCTTGGGCAGGCAACTAGTCTAGGAGAAGGAAAACTCTGAATTCAAACCAGTTAAACTCCGCTTAAAAATTGACCTTGTGTCATATCCTGCCCGAACGGAGGGGTTGGGTAAATAGTACTAGAGTTTTATGTGTGTACTATCAATAAAAATGCCCATACGAAAAATGTCTGTAAACTTATTTAATGATCCTCGTATATTTATTAAGAAGATTTGGCTTTAAATAACTGCATCCTCTACGTCGGGATTAGACGTCTCAAAATAGGTGTGTCTATGATACTAAACGACTTTCAGTTGTGAGGCTCGAATGGTGAAGAACTGAGGAGGGTGGAGTACCTCTTTCACTGTCAGGTCCCAACTGGTCTGAAAGGGTACTACTTGTTAGCGTCTCATCTATGTGTCAAATAGATGTCTAAAAATTCTTTGATTCGATAGGACAGTGTAAAAATGAATGAAAGAAACCAAGCTTCAATATAGGCTATGAAAAATTGATCTCTTTATACATATATACATTATTATTAAACAGTATTATATAAATGATCTGTAAGCGAATAGTTTGAAGGTAACAATTTTTTAACAAGCCAAAGTTCATTTGCTTGCACAGAGTTAAATGGTTTTAAGTATTGATATATATTTTCACACAATTAAATGATTTCAAATTTTGTGGAGCACCCTTTCATTGCCATTGCTTCCATGTCCATTCTGGCCCGAAACGGTAACACCTGATAGGGCCCTATCAATGGGTTAAATAGAACTAATTGCATACTTATGCTAAACTGAATTATTTGAATTAGAACTGTTTGACTAAACTGAATAGCTTGAAATAGAAATGTTTTTGACAATTCAACCGTACTTACATTTAAACTGAACTTTTGAAATGGAACTGTTTTTGACATTGAAACTCTACTTACACGGAACTGAATTGTTTAATATAGAACTGTTTTGACATTTAACTGTGTGTAAACAAAATCTATACTAATAATAAACTGAATTAGCTGAATTAGAATTACTTGACTAAACTGAATAGCTTGAAATAGAAATGTTTTTGACAATTCAATGGTACTTACATCTAAGCTGCGTGCTCATGCTAAACTGAATTATTTGAAATGGAACTGTTTTTTGACAATGAAACTGTACTTACACTAAACTGATTTGTTTAATATAGAACTGTTTTGACATTTAACTATGAGCAAACAAATCCTAAAGTTATACTCAGCTGAATTATCTGAATTAGAACTATTTGACCAAAAAATAAACTGTCTACTTAAATTTAAACTGTGTGCTAATGCTAAACTGAATTATTTAAAATGGAACTGTTTTTTTGACATTGAAACTGTATTTACACTAAACTGAATTGTTTAATATAGAACTGTTTTGACATTTAACTGTGTGGAAACAAAATTTGTACTTTTCCTAAACTGAATTAGCTAAATAAGAACTGCTTGACTAAACTGAATAGCTTGAAATAGAAATGTTTTTCACAATTAAACTGTACTTACATTTAAACTGTGTACTTATACTAAACTGACTTGTTTGAAATTGAACTATTTTCATAAAAATGGATTTGGCATTAAATAACCTACAAAGTTTGATATGCCATAAAACCCAAACAACCAAATCAAACCAATCAAATTTACACTAATAATTCAGTTCAATATCAGTCATTTGTCTGCACACAATCAAATGTTTTCAAGTATAGTAAATGATTGAATTGGTCATCAGACGGAATTATATACAATTTCTGGCCAAAAGAAACTTTTATATGGAATGTGAAGATGTTTTTGATCACATAAATATTTGGGCGGATAAAATCTGATTTTCACATGGCCAGCTATATGCCGGAATTCAAGGGTAAGTACAGGAAAAGGATTTTCATGTTTGCAATCAACAGATCAAGAAATATCTTACAAAGAGTCTGTCATAAAAAAATAATCACAATTTTTCAAGTTTAAAAAAAATCTTTCTTGTGTATTTACACCTTGTTCATATTTCTGTGACCAAAAACTGTATAATAGAATTTTCATTAAAACGTTTATTTTTTTTCTCCTGAGCAAAGCCTGTATCCTTGCTAGTATCATAATAAAGTTTTTTTGTTGTTGTTTTTTTTTTGGTTTTTTGGGTTTTTGGTTTTTTCTATTACTTTAAAAAATTTTCTTCCCGCTGTATTTTAGCTTTTAATTTTTTTTTTTATAACCAAATATTATTCACATTTAATGATAATGTTCTGAAAATGGTTAAAATAAACATCGAAATATCTATGAATTTCATTTTTTGTTTTTTCCTTGTTTATTGGATATTTATTAATGGTATATGAATTTTTAAATTGCTTTTAAAACGTGAAGGTAAGAATAATATTTACAAGACAAAGGGAGATAACTTTGATTACTTTTTGTCTTAATTTCTAGTAAAAAGAAATATTTGATCTTTATTTCGTTCTCTCTCTTTTTTCTTACTTTCTTTCTTTCTTTCTTTCTTTAGAAAAAAAAAAAATTCATTGTTGCTTTAATTTACAAGATGACGTTTTTATTTATCCTACTTTACTTACGCCGCAAATATAAACTATTTAAAAAATACATGAAATATTGCATATTACAATTTAACGGTTCCTTAATATTTGATATTTACCTTATTCCCCATCATATAACAGACCGATCAATGGGACTCAAAATATGGTGACCGTATCTCCGGTAGGGGGTCAAGACCTCCAACCCCTCCAAAAAAAAGGGGGTGTCCAGGGTATGGCTCTCTACTGTGCCTAATGGTAAAGCTCCACTTCTGGAGATGTGGGAAGGGTGGAGTACCCATTCATTACCATTACTCCCAGCTCCACTCAAATCTGGAATAGTAGTACCTGTTAGGGTCCCATTTATAGGTCAAATAAAACTAGTGTCCTGGATAGTTCACTGAACAGCATCTGATGGTGAGGCTTCACTCCTGGATCTTTGGGATATGTGAAATATCCATTTATTACCATTACTCCCAGCTCCACTCTAATCTGGAATCATAGTACCTGTTAGGGTCCCATCTATAGGTCAAATAAAACTAGTGTCCTGGGCAGTTCACTAAACAGCCTCTGGTGGTGAGGCTTCACTCCTGGATCCTTGGAATATGTGAAATATCCCTTTATTACCATTACTCCCAGCTCCACTCTAATCTGAAATGGTAATACCTGTTAGGGTCCCATCTATGGGCCAAATAAAACTAGTGTCCTGGGTAGTTCACTAAACAGCATCTGATGGTGAGGCTTCACTCCTGGATCTTTGGGATATGTGAAATATCTGATCTGGAGTTGTAGTACCTGTAAGAGTCACTTCTCCCAGCCAAATTGATGTTTGCAAATTATTTGTATCTTGGACATTTTTTGACACCAATCATAGGGCTGGTTCATTTTATGTGTACCATAGCCAGATACGGATATGCGAAATGGACATATAATGTTCATATATATATATATACATAGAACATAGTAATCTCGATTCAGGTACGAATCTTTTTATTACCTTTGAGTTTAAAGGTTCTTCGACATAAGGGGAGAGATACACATTCTTTCTATTCTGGCTTTTATCTCTGCCCCCCCCCATCTCGTGCGGCACCCACCACAAAGGCCAATGGCCTGGCTTCGGCGAGCAAGCGAAAGCCAACCGTCTTCTTCCGAGGCAGGACTCAACTCAACAAACTGACTTTTTCAAAATCCCCAAAATCCTTCGCACGCCCGCTTCTGGTGCATGACGTCATTCACATCCACTGGTCAACCTTTCGATTGGATTTTTATTTTGACATCTGTGAATGACACATCCTCCCCGCGCGCGGGTGAACACCTGCACTCAAGTTGGCACCTAACTAACCCATGCACTGAGCTGAAAGGTTCTCAGCCTAACTAAACCCAAAGGCATAAAACGAAATCCTCGGCCATATGGGTTCTTACCATGTTCTATATAGACCCCCATCCCCGGAGTGAATAAAATTTTACCTGGGTGAATAAAAGCATAGGGGTCCGAAGGATGTTAATTTACTTGCTCGCATTTCTTTATTTCTGGAGAGAAAAAAATCTCTATATAAATCTACATATAAAAAAGATTTGGCATTAAATAACCTACAATAGTTGATATGCCATAAAACCCAACCAAACCAAATCCCATATATTTGATATATATGTATAAAGTGGGTTTGATATTAAATAACCTACAATGGTTGATATGCCATAAAACCCAACCAAACCAAGGATTTGACATTAAATAACCTACAATGGTTGATATGCCATAAAACCCAACTAAACCAAATCATATATATTTAGTATATATGTATAAAAAGGATTTGGCATTAAATAACCTACAGTGGTTGATATGCCATAAAACCCAACTAAACCAAATCATATATATTTAGTATATATGTATAAAGAGGATTTGGCATTAAATAACCTACAATGGTTGATATGTCATAAAACCCAACAAAACCAAATTGTATATATTTAATATATACGTATAAAGAGGATTTGGCATTAAATAACCTTCAAGTGTTGATAGGCCATAAAACCCAACCAAACCAAACTTTGATCTATTTGACCCATAGATAGGACTCTATCAGGTACCACCATTCCAGGTCAGAGTTGACCTGGAGATGATAGCAATGAAGGGGTACTCTGCATTCCCCAAAGCTCCAGTATTACTGGAGCCTCTCCATAAGATTGTTTAGTATCATATCTAGGACAATCATTGGAAAGGTCCAACCCCTCCACAGAGATCCAGTCTGTGTATTCTACACCCCCAGCCAACTGAGCTTAATTTATTTGATTGGTTTGGTTTTCTGGCAAATCGATTATTGTAGGTTATTTAAAGTGAAATCTATTTTTATATATCAAAACAGTTCTATTTCAAACAAATCAGTTCAACATAAGTTAAGTTTTTTTGTTCACACACAGTTAAATGTCAGGTATGAGTGCAGATTTTGATTACACACAGTTAGATGTCAAAACAGTTCTATTTCAAACAATTCAGTTTCGCAGAAATATACAGTTCAGTTCTATTTGACCCATAGATAGGATCCTATCAGGTGCTACCACTCCAAGTCAGAGTGGACCTAGGAGCAATGGCAATAAAGGGATACTCCACATTCCCCAAAACTCCAGCATTCCTGGAGCCTCACCATCAGATTGTTTAGTGTCATATCCAGGACACTTGTTAGGGGAGGCTTACTCCTCTGCAGAGATGCAGTCAGTGTATTCAGCAGCCCCAGCCAACAGGGCTTAATTTATTTGTGGCTGAATGGAAATTAAATTTGGTCATAAGGGTTAGGGGTGTCAAATAAAAAGTTTGAGAAGCCCTGGTAGTGACAGTGGTGGATCTTATGAGCCCATAGTCTATAAACAGCAAGTAAGCCTGACGAAGCAGCTTAGCTAAGAGTGCAGATGCACTGATATTTGGAAAGAAGGTTAGTTGCATGTTTTTGCATAAATAATTCAATTTAGGAATATCCAACAATCTTTAGCCAAAATCCTATCGAGAGGAGGGCGATGAAATAGATGGAAACAGTTTTTAAGGCGAGAGTAATGGGGGGGGGGGTCTTCTTTTTTTTTCATTTTTTTCTTTTTTCATCTCTGAAACATTCTTTATCAAATTATAGGAAGTCTGGTATAAACGTTTTTTACACTTGATCCAAATTAACCTTGATCCTAAATCCATGACATTTGGGACCCATTGTATTTTTATAACTTTGAAAAAAAGATAAAAATGCAGCAGCAGCGGCAGCAAGAGCAGCAGCAGAAGATTACTACTACTACTACTACTACTACTACTACTACAACTTCTACTTTTTTCTTATATATTTACATGCCACTCCATATAGGCAGGATGTGACACAAGGTCAATTTTTGAAGCGGAGTTTAACAGGTTTGAATTCAGAGTTTTCCTTCTTTTGGTTGCCTCACCAAAGCTAAAGAACCTAGCCTGTCCAGCTATTTACCCATAGCTGGAGGGAGAGTATTTGGATTCATACCTTTCCCAAGGGTATTAGTGATATGTGAAATGCAATCAGCCTTATCCAGGATTTGAACTCATATCGCTGTGTTTATTTCCTACTATAATAACCATACACAACGGACTCCAATTTTTTAAATAATTATTCGCAAGTTTTTCACACCAGTGTTAGCTAGTGGTCTTTCACTGGAGTCTGAATCACAGCAAATCTCCTTTGGTCTCCAGGACTCTCCACAGTATTCTAACCAATCTCAACAATGCTGTAGTCTGGAAGGTCTTGATTTTATTATTGAATTATTATTATTTAGTCCTGGAGAGTTTTTCACATCAGTGTTAGCTGATGGTCTTTCATGGGAGTTTGAGTGATAGCAAGTCTCTTCAAGTCTCCAGGACTCTTCTCAGTATTCTGGCCAATCTCAATAATGCAGTAGTTTGGGTGGTCTCCACTTGTCCTCTTATTTCCAAGTCCTCCAGTCCCTTTAATAATCCTTTGGTGACTGTACCTAGTGCACCAATTACAAGTGGTATCCCCGTCACTTTCATGTTCCATAGTATTTTCTCACAAGGTTCAGGTACTTATCCTTCTTTTCACTTTCTTTCAATTTTACTCTCTGGTTAACTAGGAAAGCAATTTGGCAAGTTCTCTTTTTATTTTTGTTGATTATTATAAGGTCTGGTCGTCTGGCTGAGATTAAGTGATCTGTTTGTATGTCAAAATCCCTTAAGAGTGTTAGATTTAATGGGTTTAACTATCTACGTACATGTATTAGTGAATCCATCAAACCGAACATGCATTTTACATAAAATAAAAAATACTGAGCCCAAATACAATTAACACATTCAACATATATGTTAACAAACATATATATAGTACGACATACATAAATACCGAAACAATAAAGTTCAAGATCTCACCAACTGGTGGAATGTCATTTTCTCCTCTTAGCTAGAGGGTCATAGAAAACCGTCTGTCCCAGAACCAGGCACTGTAAACAACTGTCTAGGAGCAGGTTATTCCTTTTTCGGTGTCCCTTGTTTTTGTGTCCCCACAGGATTTTGTGTGTCTCATTCTCCAGGACAGACATTCGGCTGTGTATATACCATTTGTTCATATGGTCAAATTGTTGCAATCACGTGCTCAAAGAGTATGCAGGATCGCCTCGTCAGAGATGTCTCTTGGGGTCCTTACAAATTTCGGGTCTTCCAACATCATACTTGCTCTCCCAAGTGACCTTACCGAAACTATTATTCCGGCAAGCGATCCTACTGTTCACCAAGTACGCAATACCGCACAGCACACACCTGAAAAGTCAAAATGCTACTGCTATTGAGCTTTAAACTGGAAGTGGCCAATGAGAAATGACATACATGACTTCCCTCCCTGTCATGACGAGTTAAAAAAAGGTAAACAAGATTAGAAATTTGTAAGGACCCCAAGAACATCACTGACGAGGTGATCCTCCATACTCTTTGAGTGTGTGATTACAACAATTTGACCATATGAACAAATGGTATATCCACAGCCCAACGTCTGTCCTGGAGAATGAGACACACAAAGAATGGGACACACAGCCAGACGACCAGACCTTATAATAAACAATCACTTGCTCGTCTTCTCCTCCTGGATCTCGTAGAAGTATACTCACATCATCATCATCATCATCAGGCACGGATATCTCTGACCCTCTCTCGCCACTTCTCCCTATCGTTCATCGCCTCTGGCAGGTCTTCACATCCCATATCCTCACATAGCTGCTGGATGTATGTTTGAGCTGGTCGTCCTGCTTTTGCCCGGCCATATATGGGGGTCCATAGGAGTACATCACTTATGAGCTCATCCCTGCTTCTCCAGCAGTGACCTGCATGTCTGATTCGTCTAACTAGGATAGTTTTCGTGATGGGAGGCAGGTGGCCGTATAGTTGGTACCTTCTGGGGTGTTGCCGCCAGGACTTATTCAATATTGCTCGCAACATTCTTAGTGCACGGGTAGGGGCACACATTGAGCACAGGTGTTCACGCTCGTGCTGGGAGGATATGACAATCACAGATGTCATAATAAAAACCCCGGATAAGAAATAGTACTGGGGATGTGAATGACATCATGCCCGGAAGCGATGGGCGGAGAATTTGGAGTGTTTTTTGAAAAAAAGCAGAGATGAGATTTGAACCTGGGCGAGTCCAGTTGGGTCAACAAGATGCGCAGTGGGTGGTGGGGTCAGATGGAACAGTCAGCATGGTAAAAATTCTGTCTCTCTCTCCTCGTGTTGAGAACCTAAAAGTCAAGAAGGTAATAAACGGTTCATACCTGAACAAAGATAGTCGTCAGTGTTTCGAGTGTTTTTTGGATTCCTATGCAGGACACTGCTGGAGAAGCAAGGACGAGCTCATAAGTGACGTACTCCTATGGACCCCTGCATATGGCCAAGCAAAAGCAGGACGACCAGCTTGAACATACATACAGCAGCTATGTGAGGATACGGGATGTAGCCCTAAAGACCTGCCAGAGGCGATGAATGATAGGGAGAAATGGCGAGATAGGGTCAGGGATATCCATGCAAGCGGCACTACATGATGATAATGATAATGATGATGCAAATGAACGTTTTACAGATCCATATATTTTACATAACCGTGCATATGGGTATGTTACAATTAGATTTGCAATAATATTCTTTGTTTAATGGCATATCAAGCTTCATGGGTTATTTAATGCCAAAGCCATCCTTGTAGAAGAACAGTAGTAGTACGATATGTCCCATAGCTGAAAATATTGATAGGTCCTACGGTCGGCAAACATTTAAAATCATACATTATCTTCATCAAGCATGGATTTCTTTGACTCTCTCTCTCTCGTCATGTGTGTGAACCAACGCCTATAACCGTTACGCTATGTGTCCTGCTAGACAGTTCCGGGTGAACTTTTGGGACTTATAAATTTAATGTTCTGACTTGACTTGGATTACTGCTATTATGTATGATTTTTTACCTGTGCTCAGATTCAGATTTTTTCTTTTCTTTTTTTTTTTTTTTCATCTAGCCTTTTTAATTACTGGTTCCCATATTGTATTCAACTCTATACTTGGTCAACTCAGCAGGTCATTGTAGCCCAACATATGTGTTGAACTGTCCAGCAGGACATATAGCGTAACAGTTATAAACGTTGGTTCGCTTAGCATCTAAGGAGACAATCATCTGGAGGTTGCAGGTTCAATCCTGACTATAGGCGAGTAACAATACAGGAATACTCAACACTTGTACCCGGTTATGGCAAATGGAATCAGAACAGGTGACCCCCATGGATTCAATAAAGGACGTACTTTGAAGTTCCATGAAGGTTCCCGAGTTCGACAAACACCTGAAGAAGGCCAGAGGACATATCGGTCGAAACATTGTGGAAATAACAATAAAGATGAAGACAATAGTCTTCTGATCACCCTCAACTACGGTCGCCAACTTTACTTTACTTACAGACCTGGTCAGAATTATTGGCATCCAAGAAATTACTGTGTATATATATATATATATATATGTGTGTGTCAAAGAATACATTTTCAGATGCATCAAGAATGATCTTCAGTGATGTACTGTCTTCATTGCTGAGTTTGAGTTGTTAAACATCATATCAGCTCTGACAGCAACTCCGGCCTGGTTCTAGGATTACCAGGTCACCTCTTTGATGGCTTTGTGCAACGTAACTTTTTTCCTACCCAGCAAAACTCGTACCTCTATCATTATCGCTAGCCAAGAAGACTTCATTCTCCCTCCCTCATCTATATATACATACATATATATATATATATATATATATAGTCTTGCTCAGAACTGGCACCCATAAAATTTCAGTGCACACACACATACACACACACATATATATATATATATATATGTATATATATATATATATATATATACACTCACACACACATATATACTCACATAATCCCATAATCATCATCATCATCATATCGCGCTGGTAGCACGGATATCCCTGACCCTCTCTCGCCACTCCTCCCTATCGTTCATCGCCCTAGGTAGGTCTTCAGGACAACATCCTATATCCTCACATAGCTGCTGAATGTACGTTCGAGCTGGTCGTCCTGCTTTTGCGCGGCCATGTGTGGGGATCCATAAGAGTACATCTCTTATGAGTTCATCTCTGCTTCTCCAGCAGTGTCCTGCATGTCTGGTTCGTCTAACTTGAATAGTTTTCGTGATAGGGGGCAGGTGGCCGTACAGTTGGTGTCTTGTGGGGTGTTGCTGCCAGGACTTGTTCAGGATTATGCACATTCACATGTATACACATGGACACATATGTATAAATACATAAAAACACACACACACGCATATATATATATATATATATATATATTATAACAGTGTCCATTGTCACTAAGTCACTTTGTGGTTTTGTGTTAAACCGAGTGCAATGTAATATGGAGAGTGCTTAATATCTAGGATAGAGCAATTATATAATATATATATATATATATATGTATGTATGTATGTATATATATATATATATATGATGTGTGTGTGTGCACATTCACAAATACACATACAGACTTATATACACACATATACACATAAATATTATTATATATGCACATTCACATGTATACACACACACATATATAAACACACATACACGCAAATATATATATATATAGTCATCCACAGACAGACCTGTTTCATTCTATCAAAACTCTTCAATGTGGCTAGACAGGCTAGATTCCCGAAGCTGGGATTGAAACTTGGCTGACTGAAATGCCAATGTAAGATTCTACCACTCAGCCACAAGGAAACCAGTGCAAGCGAAGGAAATTTAAATGCTTATGTATCACATTTGTTTACATATATCCACTTATATATCCATTTATATATATATATGTATATTTATATATATATGTATATACAGAGTTTTGGTCACAATTATTGGCAGTCATGAAATTTCAGTACATAATATAGATTATCTCTTGAAAAGCAAACAAACCGCATCTAGTGATGCAGCTATAGATAACTAATGTTTGATAAAGAACAGAAAATGATAAAATAAGTTCATATAAATTTGGTTATTTTCTATTTATTTCTGAAGATATAACAAAAAAAAATGAAAGGGTTCCAATGATGTGGAGGGGGAGAGAGACAGGGAGAGAGAGAGAGAGAGAGAGAGAGAGAGTTGGTTTAAGATGAAGGAAGAGGAGTGATGCAAAGAAAGACTGAGAATTTGACCATATATTTGATGGTATATAAGACGCACTTATTTTTTAGATATTAGAATTTCATAAATTTATAATAAATGCATAAAAGGAGACAAGTTGTTTTAAACTGAGCAAAAAAAAAGAAACTTGAATGAAGTTCCAGAAACGTTCAGGTTCTATCAAACCATTTTTTCTAAATATTTCTTGCTGAAATATCTATCTATCTATCTATCTGTTTTTTTTTTTCATATCTATCTATCTATCTATCTCTGTTCATATCTTTATATCTATATATCTAGAGGTATTTCTATCTATCTATCTATCTATCTGGGTTTTTTTTTCATATCTATCTATCTATCTATCTATCTATCTATCTGTTTTTTTTTTTTCATATCTATCTATCTATCTCTGTTCATATCTTTATATCTATATATCTAGAGGTATTTCTATCTATCTATCTATCTATTTGGGGTTTTTTTTTCATATCTATCTATCTATCTATCTATCTGTTTTGTTTTTTTTTCATATCTATCTATCTATCTATCTCTGTTCATATCTTTATATCTATATATCTAGAGGTATTTCTATCTATCTATCTATCTATCTATCTATCTGGGTTTTTTTTTCATATCTATCAATCTATCTATCTATCTATCTATCTATCTATCTCTGTTCATATCTATATATCTATATATCTAGAGGTGTTTCTATCTATCTATCTATCTATCTATCTGTTTTTTTTTCATATCTATCTATCTATCTATCTATCTATCTATCTCTGTTCATATCTATATATCTATATATCTAGAGGTGTTTCTATCTATCTATCTATCTATCTATCTATCTGTTTTTTTTCATATCTATCTATCTATCTATCTATCTATCTATCTATCTCTGTTCATATCTATATATCTATATATCTAGAGGTGTTTCTATCTATCTATCTATCTATCTATCTATCTATCTATCTGCTTTTTTTTCATATCTATCTATCTATCTATCTATCTATCTATCTATCTCTGTTCATATCTATATATCTATATATCTAGAGGTGTTTCTATCTATCTATCTATCTATCTATCTGTTTTTTTTTCATATCTATCTATCTATCTATCTATCTATGTCTGTTCCTCTATCTATCTATCTATCTCTGTTCATATCTATATATCTATATATCTAGAGGTGTTTCTATCTATCTATCTATCTATCTATCTGGGTTTTTTTCATATCTATCTATCTATCTATCTATCTCTGTTCATATCTTTATATCTATATATCAAGAGATATTTTTTCTATCTATCTATGTGCATATCTATGTCCATTCATATCTATATATCTAGGGGTATTCCTATCTATCTATCTATCTATCTATCTCTCTCTCTATATATATATATATATATATATATATATATCTTTGGGTATTCCTATCTACCTATCTATATATCTATCTACACACACCCACATTTCACAATAACATTCACTTTCAGACAAATACCCTTGAGAAAGGTATGAACACCATCATCCCCCCAGTTTGATATACCATCTAAACACCCCCAGTTTGATATACCACCAAAACACCCCCAGTTTGATATGCCATCAAAACACCCCCAGGTCGATATGCCATGAAAACACCCCCAGTTTGATATAACACCAAAACACCCTCTGGTTGATATGCCATCAAAACACCCCCAGTTTGATATGCCACTGAAACACCCCCAGTTTGATATGCCACCAAAACACCCCCAGTTTGATATGCCACCAAAACCCCCCGGTTAATATACCACCAAAACACCCCAGTTTGATATGCCATCTAAACACCCCCAGTTTGATATGCCATCTAAACACCCCCAGTTTGTATGTCACCAAAACACCCCCAGGTTGATATACCACCAAAACACTCCCAGTTTGATATACCACCAAAACACCCCCAGTTTGATATGCCACCAAAACCCCCTGGTTGATATACCACCAAAACACCCCCTGGTTGATATACCACCAAAACACCCCCAGTTTGATATGCCACCAAAACCCCCCGGTTGATATACCACCAAAACACCCCAGTTTGATATGCCATCTAAACACCCCCAGTTTGATATGCCATCTAAACACCCCCAGTTTGATATGTCACCAAAACACCCCCCAGTTGATATACCACCAAAACACCCCCAGTTTGATATACCACCAAAACACCCCCAGTTTGATATGCCATCTAAACACCCCTAGGTCGATATGCCATGAAAACACCCTCAGTTTGATATGACACCAATACATGGTTGTTATTTCTAATGATTAAGAAAAAATATAGATTAAAAAAATAAATATAGGTGACAAATATAAATAAATAAATAAATAAGTTTATACATTTAAATTGCTTAAGTGCATGTGACTGTGTGAAAGAGAGAGAGAGTGTTGATGGGGGGTAAAGAGAGATAGACAACATAGAAAGACTCACTGATGGCGCGACATGATGATAATGATGATGTTCATATCTGATGCCATAAAAAGACTTCAAGATAAAATAAGGAATTTGACTATATATCATATTTGACGCCATAAAAAGACTCAAAGAGAAATCAAGGAATTTGGCTATTTTCCATATTTGATGGTATAGAAAGACTCAAAGAGAAAGCAAGGAATTTGGCTATTTTCCATATTTGACGCCATAAAAAGACTCAAAGAGAAAGCAAGGAATTTGGCTATGTACCATATTTGAAGGTATAGAAAGACTCAAAGAGAAAGCAAGGAATTTGACTATGTACCGGACATTGGCCTAGCGGTTAGAGTGTTCGCCAATGGCCCGGGAGACCTGGGTTCAATCCCAGGTCGATTCATACCAAAGACTCAAAAAATGGTACTTGATGCCTCCTTGCTTAACACTCAGCATTATAAGGAACGGATCAAGGGTAAAGTGGAGCAATCCAAGAAAAAGAGTAGCGCCCTCCCCTACACTTTGGTGTAGTAAGCTATTGAAAAGGGAGCCTTCGGGTCACCCTCGATTATGGTCGCTAACTTTACTTTACTTACCATATTTGACGCCATAGACAGACTCAAAGAGAAAGCAAGGAATTTGACTATATACCATATTTGACGCCATAGTAAGACTCAAAGAGAAAGCAAGGAATTTGCTATTCACCATATTTGATGCCAGAGAAAGACTCAAAGAGAAAGCAAGAAATTTGGCTCTGTACCATATTTGACTCCTTAGAAAGACTCAAAGAGAAAGCAAGGAATTTGACTATGTACCATATTTGACTCCATAGACAGACTCAAAGAGAAAGCAAGGAATTTGGCTATGTACCATATTTGACGCCATCGACAGACACGAAGGGAAAGCAAGGAATTTTACTATGTACCATATTTGACGCCATAGAAAGACTCAAAGAGAAAGCAAGGAATTTAGCTATTTTCCATATTTGATGCCATAGAAAGACTCAAAGAGAAATCAAGGAATTTGGCTATTTTCCATATTTGACGCCATAGACAGACTCAAAGAGAAAGCAAGGAATTTAGCTATTTTCCATATTTGACGCCACAGACAGACTCAAAGAGAAAGCAAGGAATTTGACTATGTACCATATTTGACGCCATCGACAGACACGAAGGGAAAGCAAGGAATTTTACTATGTACCATATTTGACGCCATAGAAAGACTCAAAGAGAAAGCAAGGAATTTAGCTATTTTCCATATTTGATGCCATAGAAAGACTCAAAGAGAAATCAAGGAATTTGGCTATTTTCCATATTTGACGCCATAGACAGACTCAAAGAGAAAGCAAGGAATTTAGCTATTTTCCATATTTGACGCCACAGACAGACTCAAAGAGAAAGCAAGGAATTTGACTATGTACCATATTTGACGCCATAGAAAGACTCAAAGAGAAAGCAAGGAATTTAGCTATTTTCCATATTTGATGCCATAGAAAGACTCAAAGAGAAAGCAAGGAATTTGGCTATTTTCCATATTTGACGCCATAGACAGACTCAAAGAGAAAGCAAGGAATTTGGCTATTTTCCATATTTGACGCCACAGACAGACTCAAAGAGAAAGCAAGGAATTTGACTATGTACCATATTTGACGCCATAGAAAGACTCAAAGAGAAAGCAAGGAATTTGGCTATTTTCCATATTTGATGCCACAGAAAGACTCAAAGAGAAAGCAAGGAATTTGACTATTTTCCATATTTGACGCCACAGACAGACTCAAAGAGAAAGCAAGGAATTTGGCTATTTTCCATATTTGACGCCATAGACAGACTCAAAGAGAAAGCAAGGAATTTAGCTATTTTCCATATTTGACGCCACAGACAGACTCAAAGAGAAAGCAAGGAATTTGACTATGTACCATACTTGACACCATAGAAAGACTCAAAGAGAAAGCAAGGAATTTGACTATGTACCATATTTGATGCCATAGACAGACTCAAAGAGAAAGCAAGGAATTTGGCTATTTTCCATATTTGACGCCATAGACAGACTCAAAGAGAAAGCAAGGAATTTAGCTATGTACCATATTTAATGGCATAGACAGACTCAAAGAGAAAGCAAGGAATTTGACTATGTACTATATTTGCCGCCATAGAAAGACTCAAAGAGAAAACAATGAATTTGACTTTATAGAGATCGGCTTTTTTCAAAAATATTAGAAATTCATAAATTTATGATGAATACACTAAAAGAAATTTTGTTTTAATTTGGGAGAAGAAAAAAAAACCCAGTGAAATTCTAACCACATTTTCTTTGCGTCATCCAATGATTTTATTCTTAATATCATCTGCTGAAATGAGACAAGACTCTTACATGTTTTCAAATAGAGTAAATCAAATCATTTTAAATTCAAAACAAAAAAAGATTTTCAAAATTCAATTATGCAATCATTAATTTCAATAATTTTTGTCCAAAATATCTTCTTTTTTTTGTGTGTCTACTTTATTTTTGGAAGATTTCTAAGCACAGTGCTTCAATTTTTATGTCGACAGAAATCAATCGGGACACAAATCAAATTAATTATCAATAGAAATGTAATTAAATTGAATTTTTTTAAAAAAAGTCTAAATCGGATTTGAAGTTCAAAATAGTAAACTTTTTTTTTTTTTAAATAACAAACTATTTATCATTTTCAAATTAAAAAAAAAATTAATTGAAACTATAGGAAGAAATCTTATTTAGCGCAAACTTTTTTTAATGTGCTCTTTGAAAATAAAATTACAACACTCCGCAGGACATTAGGATTATTATTATTAACAAATAGTTTTCTTCATCTTACTTTCAGTTGCTTTTTAATCACAATTCACCCAGACCATTATCTCAATAACTACTACTACTACTACTAATGATAATAATAAAAATAACAACATTAATAATAATAATAATAATAATAGAAGTAATTACTACTACTACTAATAATAATGATAATAATAAAAACAACAACAATGATAAAAATAATAGAAATAATTACTACTACTACTACTACTAATATCAATAATAATGATAAAAACAACAACAATAATTGTAATAATAGAAATAATTACTACTACTACTAATAATAATAATAATAATAAAAACAACAACAATGATAATAATAATAGAAATAATTACTACTACTACTACTAAAAACAACAACAATAATAATAATAATAGAAATAATAATTGAAATAATTACTACTACTACTACTACTACTAAAAAAACAATAACAACAACAACAACAATAATAATAATAATAGAAATAATTACAACTACTACTAATAATAATAATAATAAAAACAACAACAATGATAATAATAATAGAAATAATTACTACTACTACTACTAAAAACAACAACAATAATAATAATAATAGAAATAATAATTGAAATAATTACTACTACTACTACTACTACTAAAAAAACAATAACAACAACAACAACAATAATAATAATAATAGAAATAATTACAACTACTACTAATAATAATAATAATAAAAACAACAACAATGATAATAATAATAGAAATAATTACTACTACTACTAAAAACAACAACAATAATAATAATAGAAATAATAATTGAAATAATTACTACTACTACTACTACTACTACTACTAAAAAAACAATAACAACAACAACAACAATAATAATAATAATAGAAATAATTACAACTACTACTACTAATGATAATAATAAAAACAACAACAATGATAATATAACAGAAATAATTACTACTACTACTACTACTAAAAACAACAACAACAATAATAATGATAATAGAAATTATTATAATTATTATAATAGTTTTCTCTATCTTAATTTTAGTTGACTTTTTAATCATAATTCATTAAGATTATCATATCAATAACTACTGCTACACTATTGCCCAGTCGGCTGGGGCTGGAGAATACACCGACTGCTTCTCTGAAGAGGAGTAATACACCCCCCCACTCCAATTTAGTCAAACAGTTCTAATTCAAACACTTCAGTTTAGCATAAGTATGCAGTTTAGTACTATTTAAGCCATAGGGCCCTGTCAGGTGCTACCATTCCAGGCCAGAGTGGACCTGGGAGCAATGGCAATGAAGGTGTGCTCTGCATTCCCCAAAGCTCCGGCATTACTGGAACCTCACCATCAGATTGTTTAGTGTCATATCCAGGACTCTCATTGGGGGACTCTTACCCCTCTGCCAAGGTGCAGTCAGTATATTCTACAGCCCCAGCCGACTAGGCAATACACAGATTTAAATGTCAAAAACAGTTTTATTTCAGATAATTCAGTTCAGCATAAGTACACAGTTTAGACATCAAAACCGTTCTATTTCAAGCAATTCAATTTAGCATTAGTACATAGTTTAAATGTCAAAACAGTACTATTTTAAACAATTCAGGTTAGCATTAGTACGTAGTTTAAATGTCAAAACAGTTCTATTTTAACCAGAAATAATAGGACAGTCACATGGATCCCATGTATATCGAGACAGCCTATATTAATGGGTTGCATCTATTTTGCGACAGGTTTCAATGATTTTTTCTTCAAATAAGTAGTGATGCAAAATATTTTTTCCTTTCTTGTCCAAGGCATTGTGATCGCGGATTAATAGTTGTTATAGTATAAAGTAAGTAAATTTGGCAACCATAGTCGAGGGCAACCAAAAGGCTCCCTTTTCAAAAGCTACTACACCAAAGAGTAGGGGAGGGCACTGCTCCTTTCCCTAGATTGCTCCACTTTACCCTTGATACGTATCTTATATTGCTGAGTGTTAAGCAAGTAGGTATCAAGTACCATTTTTAAAGTCTTTGGTATGACGCAACCTGGGATTGAACCTTGGTCTCCTGTACCATTGGCAAACACTCTACCCACCACGCCAATGAGCAGGTTTTTCTAAAACAAAAAAGAACGCAAGATTATTATTAGTAGAGTTATTAGCAGTCACATTTTTGAGACACCCTATATGTGTGTGTGTGTGTGTGTGTGTGTGTGTATAAATATAGTGAGAGAGCAGAAATGATGGGGCAGTCACATGAGTCCCATGTATATTGAGATGCCCTATATGTGTGTGTGTGTGTGTGTGTGTGTGTATAAATATACTGAGAGAGCAGAAATGATGGGGCAGTCACATGAGTCCCATGTATATTGAGATGCCCTATATGTGTGTGTGTGTGTGTGTGTGTGTGTGTGTATAAATATACTGAGAGAGCAGAAATAATAGGGCAGTCACATGAGTCCCATGTATATTGAGACGCCCTGTGTGTGTGTGTGTGTGTGTGTGTGTATAAATATACTGAGAGAGCAGAAATGATGGGGCAGTCACATGGGTCCCATGTATATTGAGATGCCCTGTGTGTGTGTGTGTGTGTGTGTGTGTGTGTGTAAATATACTGAGAGAGCAGAAATGATGGGGCAGTCACATGGGTCCCATGTATATTGAGATGCCCTGTGTGTGTGTGTGTGTGTGTGTGTGTGTGTGTAAATATACTGAGAGAGCAGAAATGATGGGGCAGTCACATGGGTCCCATGTATATTGAGACGTCCTGTGTGTGTGTGTGTGTGTATAAATATACTGAGAGAGCAGAAATAATAGGGCAGTCACATGAGTCCCATGTATATTGAGATGCCCTGTGTGTGTGTGTGTGTGTATAAATATACTGAGAGAGCAGAAATAATAGGGCAGTCACATGAGTCCCATGTATATTGAGATGCCCTGTGTGTGTGTGTGTATGTGTGTGTGTGTGTGTAAATATACTGAGAGAGCAGAAATGATGGGGCAGTCACATGGGTCCCATGTATATTGAGACGTCCTGTGTGTGTGTGTGTGTGTATAAATATACTGAGAGAGCAGAAATAATAGGGCAGTCACATGAGTCCCATGTATATTGAGATGCCCTGTGTGTGTGTGTGTGTGTATAAATATACTGAGAGAGCAGAAATGATGGGGCAGTCACATGGGTCCCATGTATATTGAGACGCCCTGTGTGTGTGTGTGTGTGTGTGTGTGTGTGTATGTGTATAAATATACTGAGAGAGCAGAAATAATAGGGCAGTCACATGAGTCCCATGTATATTGAGATGCCCTGTATATATGATGATAGAAAGCTGATATACCATCAAACCAAATCAAACAAATGAGGCGCCTCTGATGGTGTAATAGTTAGCAAGCTCGACTAGCAAACCTACACGAGTGAGTTCGAGTCTCATTGGGTGCCCCATTCATTTTGGCCTTGTGCTAAATCGAAGTAAAGACCTTCGTAAATTATTAAGGCGCCTCTGGTGGTGTAATGGTTAGCAAGCTCGACTAGCAAACCTACACGAGTGAGTTCGAGTCTCATTGGGTGCCCCTTTCGTATGGCCTTCTGAAGTAAAATGCTTAGTAAATTACAACCAAATCAAACGAATATATCATGAAGATCGAATAAGGGAGTACCTTGTGAGAATGAAATTTTTTTCTTTTTTTTTCCAGGGTTTTATTATTGTTTTTTTTGGGGGGGGGAGATACAATCGTTATTTTTTATAGAGGATATTTTTTACATAGATTCTTACCAGGGTTTTATCATTCTATTTTTTGTGAGAATATACCATCGTTATTTTTTAGAGGATATTTTTTTACATAGATTCTTACCAGGGTTTTATCATTCTATTTTTTGTGAGAATATACCATCGTCATTTTTACTGTGGATATTTTTTACATAGATTTTTACCAGGGTTACTTTTTGCCACATTCGTTTTACCAAGGTTATTTTTTAAACCATATATTTTTACCACGGATTCTTTTTTTTTTTTTTTTGCAGGAGGTATCAGGGTTAAATGGGGTGACTTGGTTTCTTTGTTTTTAATGGCATATCAACCTTTGTGGGTTATTTAATGTCAAAGCCATCTTTGTTGAAGAACAGCAGTGATACTATTTAACTTTTAGTGAGGAAGATAAGTGGGTTCATACATTTTCCAAAAGGCATTAGTCTGAAAGTGAATGCAATAGTACAACTGGATTTCACACATGTTTACCACAAAGTTAAAGTCCAACACTTGAACAATTGCAGCATGAGTACTTCCCCTCATATTGGTTATACAGGTTTCAAATAGGATTCTACCTAAATATTTATTACTTAATAAAGTAAGTTGGCGACCTTTTCAATAGCTACTATACCGAGGAGTAGGGATTGGTGCTACTCCATTCCCAGGATTTCTCCACTTTACCCTTGATCCTCACCTTATAATGCTGAGTGCTAGGCAAGGCGGCATCAAGTACCATTTTTTGAGTCTTTGGTACGACTCGACTTGGGATTAAACCCCAGTCTCCCGAACCATTGGTGAACACTCGTTAGGCCACAACTGCATTTAATGACTTTGATACAGAAACCATTTCAGTAGCCAATTTGTCAAAAATATATATTTGGTCAGGGGCATTCTAAGATATTTGGGGGTAAGAGAGAGACTTGATTCCTTAGTAAAAATCCTATAAAATATTAAACCTTTTCTTTTTTTTTTTTTTTTTTTGGTGGAAGTTACTCAAGGGTCTTTTGCAGGGTCGTTTTCAAATAGGTCACGCGCCCTTTCCTCTAATATCCCCTAAGCGTAGAAAACCAAACAAGAGTAATCTAATTAGTTCTCAGCAGGGTTTTCTTAGATCAAAACTTTTCATTTAAATTTTATAAAGATACATGACGAAATAGTCTCAAGAGCATTCACTAAGAGCTGGAAGAAGGGAGGTTACTCTTGTTAACTTAGCAACATAGTTCGTTTTTTTTTTATATTTTCCCAGCTTCTTGTGTCTGTATGTGCGGATTTTTGTGAGTGTGTGTGTCAGTGTGTTCGAATGTGTGATGTTTATTCGAAAATGTGTGTGTGTGTGTGTGTGTGTGTGTGTGTGTGTGTGTGTGTGTGTGTGTGTGTGTGTGTGTGTGTAATATGGAGTTAGATGGAGGGAAAAGAAAAAAGAGAAATAGGTAGGGAATGAAAAGAAACACAACCGTTGCTTATAGAACTGTGAAGTCATCAAAAATTTAGGAGGAGGTTTTCGTGGTGTGGTGTTTATCGTCATACGAAATGAACAAGGAGTCACGAGTTCAAATCATGGATGAGACTGTTGGCATTTCACACTGCAAAACATATGAATCCAACCACTCTCTCTCCACCTGTTCTCAAATCGTAGAGTAGACTTGGCTCTTAATCAGTCTAAGAGAAGAGATCTTATAAAACATTGTGTATATATATATATATATATATATATATATATATATACACTATAACCCGGATATAAGAGACCCTGGTATAAGAGAAACCCGGATATAATATATATTTTCTCTGGGTCCAAATTAGAGCCTGTGTTACCAAAACAAAATAGACCAAACCTGGATATAAGAGACCCTGATATAAGATAGATTTTCTCTGGTCCCAAATTAGAGCCTGTATGACCTAAACAAAATAGACCAAACCCCGGATTTAAGAGAAACATATTATCCAGTCCTGACAACTCTCTTATATCCGGGTTACACTGTGCATACATATATATATATATATATATATATATATATATTTCCTCTCCTCTACTTTTTCTCCATTACATTCCCACGCTTGATTTTACTGGTAGTAACAACTTGAAAACAGCCAGTCGAAAACCAGTCGTTTCCCCCTTTTTTAATAATAAACATGGAGGTGCCCATGGTGTAATGGTTACCGTCATAGGAAATGGACACGATGACACGAGTTCAAATCCTGGACGAGACTGATTGCATTTCACATAGCACTAATACCCTTGAGAAAGGTATGAATCCAATAATTCTCCCTCCAGCTATGGGTAAATAGTAGGGCAGACTAGGTTCTTCAGCCTTGGTGAGGCAACTAGTCTAGGAGAAGGAATACTCTGAATTCAAACCTGTTAAACTCCGCTTAAAAAATTGACCTTGTGTCATATCCTGCCCGGGCGGAGGGGCTGGTAAATATGATAAACATGCCTACAGATTCCCTAAACTTTTATGTCTTCTTGGCCATCAATAAGTTTTTAACCATCAATAATTTGTTCAAATATATATATATATATATATATATATTTAAGAAAAAGCCAAAACAGGTAACATGAGGATTGTAAATTTATTTCCATCCCGTTATGGGTTTTGATATAAATCAAAACCACCAAAAAAACTAACAGGACTTCTTCAGATCTAAGAGATAAAATAATTCAGAATAGACACAGGAAAGAAGGGTGGGAGGGGGCAGAAGAGGGATGAAGAGTTTTTTCCTCATTTAGCCCACTTCTGTTTTTTTAATTTATTGCCGGTTGGAATTATAGTAAATTAATTTTTTTATTTTTATTTTTTAAATTCTAAATACTTTTCGACTTAAAACTCCAGATTTAATACTAATTTAGATAAAATAACTTTATTTGATAACTTTATGTAAGGATACAGTAATACTTATATTAAATTAAATTTAAAATTAAGATTTTTTGATTTTCAAATTTTATTTTCATGCCTATTAATTCAGTTACTTTCCATTGAAGAATACGTACACATCATATGGTTTCTTCTCGTTTTTTATTTTATTTTATTTTTATTCATTTACCTTAAATCTCAACACTGTTGAATGGTTTTTTTGTCCTCCAGTTTAACTGGACGGAATAATACCCTATACCCTATAATATTTCATAATATAATTTGAATGATTTTTAGGGTTTTGCTTATGATAGTTTGTTAAAAAAAAATTTTAAGACTGTAACAAGCAAAATAATAAAATGATAATTTGAATTATATTATAAAACATAAATATATATAGTATACTGGGTGATTAAGAAAACATGTTCACACTATCAAGGTAGTAACTTGATAATATATATTCAGTCTTCACATGTTCGCCATCCCTGTCAACATATTTTAAGAATCTCCCACTAGTGATAAAAAAAATGTTAATATTTCTACGGAAGAATCTTCTTTTAGATATGCAGAACTGATATTATGGTGATCACCTGGGGAAGATTCCATTAATATGTTGACAAGGATGGTACATACACCTTGATCAACATCTACAAACACATACATACATATATATATATATATATATATATATATAAAGTAAAGTTGGCGACCATAATCAAGGGTGACCTGAAGGCTCCGTTTTCGATAGCTACTACACCAAGGGTAGTGTAGGGGAGGGCGCTACTCTTTCCCTGGATTGCTCTACTTTACCCTTGATCCGTACCTTATAATGCTGAGTGTTAAGCAAGGAGGCATCAAGTACCATTTTTTTGAGTCTTTGGTATGGCTCGACCTGTGATTGAACCCAGGTCTCCCGGGCCATTGGCGAACACTCTAACCGCTAGGCCAATGTCCGGTTTTTAGATGGAAACTCAAACCTGGTTAAGTTGTCATAATAAATTTATTTCGGCAGAGAATATTACTATACTCTCCGTCTCATCGGATGACTTTTTACATGCTATACTTGAGGTTGCGGAACAGCAAATGTGGAATTAGAGTTCATATGTGTACGATGAAAAAAAAAAAGAAAAAAAAAAAGAATTTTAAATTCTCTGGTGAAGGCAGAGGGAATTAAAACAGTAGGTGTTAGAAAAATTAAGAAACAAGAGCGGAGCATCTCTGTAGGTAAACCCATCCTAATTTGAGCACACTCACATAGATTTATATGATATTCCTCTTATATTCTATACAAGAATAATCCACACCCACTGTCTTCGGATGCTGACTAGATATTACAAATATATATATATATATATATACTCACATGCATTTATATATATATACACACACACACATACATATATATAAACTTGGGATGGCTACTAGTCTAGGAGAAGGAAAACTGAATTCAAACCAGTGAAAATTCACTAAAAATTGACCTTGTGTTGCATCCTGCTCATGCAGAGGTGTTGGCGAAAACATACATACATACATACATATATATATATATATATATATATATATATATATATATTTACATATATATATATATACATATATATATATATATATATGTAAGTATATATATATATATATATATATATATATATATATAGCGCTTATCTGATACACTTTTCTAAGGTTCATGTGAGAATATAGTAAAATGAAGAGATAGATACCTAAGAAGGTATAACAAATAAATAACGATAATTGTAAGTTAGCCAACTGTAGTCAAGGGTGACTCAAATGCTCCCCTTTTCAATAGCTACCACACTGAGGGGCAGGAGAGGGCAACACTTCATTCCCTGGATTGCTCAACTTTACGCTTGATCCGTACCTTATAATACTGAGTGTTAAGCAAGGAGTCGTCCAGTCTCCTGGGCCATTGGCGAACACTCTAACCATTATGCCAATGGGCTGGTACTAAAATAATGATGATAATAAGAATGATGATATTTTTTAATTTTGATGTGAAAAGAGAGTAAAATGAGGAGACGTCTAAGAAGACACAACAAACAGATAATAATGATAATAAAAGTAATAATGATAATAATAATAATAATAATTGTTGTAGTTCTTCATAATGCTCATTAGCTGTGAGTAAATAATACAATATTAATAATACTACAATGCTACAATAATAATAATAGACAAATAATAATAATAATAATAATAAACAATACCGCAATAATAATAATAATAATAATAATAATAATTAATGGATCACCTAATCTCAGCCAGAAGACCAGATTTAATAATAATCAACAAAAAAAAAGAGAACTTGCAATATAGTCGACTTTGCTGTCCCGGCTGACCACAGAATAAAACTGAAAGAATGTGAAAAGAAGGATAAGTACCTCAACCTTGCTAGGGAATTGAAAAAACTGTGGAACATACAGGTGACAATTATACCAATTGTGATTGGTGCGTTTGGAACAGTAACTAAAGGATTACTAAAAGGAATAGAGGACTTGGAAGTTGGCGGACGAGTGGAGACCATCCAAACGACAGCATTGTTGAGAACGGCCAGAATACTAAGAAGAGTCCTGGAGACTTGAGGAGACTTGCTGTCACTCAGACTTCAGCGAAAAACCATCGGCTGTCGCTGATGTGAAAAGCTCTAATGAGTGAACAATAATAATAATAAAAACAAATAATATTAATAGAAAAAATAAAATAATAATAAATAATAAAATAAAAATCATCATCATCATCATCATCATCATCATGTCGTGCCACAGGCACGGATATCCCTGACTCTCTCTCGCCACTTCTCCCTATCATTCATCGCCTCTGGCAGGTCTTCAGGGCTACATCCCGTATCCTCACATAGCTGCTGTATGTATGTTCGAGCTGGTCGTCCAGCTTTTGCTCAGCCATATGTGGGGGTTCATAGGAGTATATCACTTATGAGCTCGTCTCTGCTTCTCCAGCAGTGTCCTGCATGTCTGGTTCCTCTAACTTGGATAGTTTTTGTGATGGGACGCAGGTGGCCGTATAGTTGTTGCCTTGTGGGGTATGGCCGCCAGGACTTGTTCAATATCGCTCGCAACATTCTTGTGTAAATAATAATAATAATAAAAATAATAATAATTATAAAATAATAATAATGATAATAATAATTAAATGATAATAAATAATAAATAAATAAAAATAATAAAATAAGAATAATAAAAACAAATTATAATAATAATAATAATAATAATAATAATAATGAAAATAAAAACAAATAGTATTAATACAAATAATAAAATAATAATAAATAATAATAAAATAATAATAATAAAAAAACAATAAAAATAATTATAAATAACAATATTAATAATAAAAATAATAATTATAAAATAATAATAATAATAATAATAATAATAATAATAATAATAGAAATAACAAAATAATAATAAATAATACTATTTAAATAATGATAATAAAACAATAATAAAAATAATGATAATAAATAGTAATAAATAATAATAATAATAATAATAATTATAAAATAATAATAATAAAAATAATAATAATGATAATAATAAGGATAATGATAATGATAATGATAAAATGATAATAAATAATAAATGAATAAAAATAATAAAATAAGAATAATAAAAACAAATAATAATAATAATAATAATAATAAAACAAATAATATTAATTGAAATAATAAAATAATAATAAATAATAATATTAAAATAATTATAATAAAATAATGATAATAATAATGATAATAATGATAATAATAATAATGGTATATGCACAACCGGCACCTGTCCTAGAAAATGAATCGCATAAACTCTTATGGGACTTTAACATACAAACTGATCACCGAATCCCGGCCAGAAGACCAGACCTCATAATAATCAACAAAAGAAAGAGAATCTGCAAAATTGTTGACTTTGCTGTCCCGGCGGACCATAGAATAAATCTGAAGGGAAGTGAAAAGAAGGATAAGTACCTCGACCTTGTTAGAGAATTGAAAAAACTGTGGAACATGAAAGTAACAATTGTGCCAATTGTGATTGGTGCGTTAGGCACAGTAACTAAAGGATTATTAAAGGGCCTGGAGGACTTGAAAGTTGGCGGACGGCTAGAGACTATCCAAACGACAGCATTGCTAAGAACGGCCAGAATACTGAGACGAGTCCTGGAAACTTGAGGAGACTTGCTGTCACTCAAACTCCAGTGAAAAACCATCATCTAACACTGATGTGAAAAACTCTAGAGGAATAATAAAATGATAATAAATAATAAATAAATAAAAATAATAAAATGATAATAATAATAATAACAAGTAGTAATAATAATAATAATGATAATAATAAACAAAAATTTACAAATCTTTTCATTTTCGTATATCCCCTATTTACTAAGTTTAACTTAGATGTGGCATAAGGCCAGACACGTGTGGCACCCAGAGAGAAATGAACTCTCTATCAATGGTCATCTAATCTAGTTTTGCTAACCATTATATCATGTCAGGTGCCAAGGTATGGAATATATGTATGTATTAAACTTAGCTTAGATGTGGTACAAAGCCAGAAATATGGGCCTCCCAGAGAAAATTGAAACGATCAATCATCTGTTAATCTAGCTTACTAACCATTATACAACATTCTCCCATATAAACAAACAAAGTGTCTTCATGCACATCCATGTGTGTGTGTGTGTGTGTGTGTGTGTATGTGTGTGTGTGTGTGTGTGTGTATGTGTGTGTGTGTGTGTTATGCGTTATAAATTAACTTACATGTTAGTTGGACTAGGTGGCTGGGTCTATAGAATATACCAACTGTATCTCTGTGGAGGGGTAAGAGCTCCCTCCAATGAGTGTCCTGGATATGACACTAAACAATCTGATGATGGTACATTGGGGAATGCAAAGTGCCCCTTTATTGCCATTACTCCCAGGTCCACTCTGACCTGGAGTGGTAGTAACTGATAGAATCCTATCTATGGGTCAAATACAACTATTTGACATTTAAAATGAGTGTAAACAAATGACTTAATCTAAATTGAATTGTTAGAAATAGAACTGTTTATCATTTAACTTTTTGTATTTACAAAATGTGTTTACAAATCATATATTTGATATTAATGTAAAAACAGGATTTGACATTGAATAACCAACATTGGTTGATATGCCATAAAACCCAACCAAACCAAATCATATATATTTAATATATATGTATAAAGAAGATCTGGCATTAAATAACCTACAATGGTTGATATGCCATAAAGCCCAACCAGACCAAATCATATATATTTAATATATATGTATAAAGAGGATTTGGCATTAATAAACCTACAATGGTTGATATGCCATAAAACCCAACCAAACCAAATCATATATATTTGATATATATGTATGAAAAGGATTTGGCATTAAATAACCTACAATGGTTGATATGCCATAAAACCCAACCAAACCAAATCATATATATTTAGTATATATGTATAAAAAGGATTTGGCATTAAATAACCTACAATGGTTGATATGCCATAAAACCCAACCAAACCAAATCATATATATTTAATATATATGTATAAAGAGGATTTGGCATTAAATAACCTACAATGGTTGATATGCCATAAAACCCAATCAAACCAAATCATATATATTTGATATATATGTATGAAAAGGATTTGGCATTAAATAACCCACAATGGTTGATATGCCATAAAACCCAACCAAACCAAATCATATATATTTAATATATATGTATAAAAAGGATTTTGCATTAAATAGCCTACAAGGGTTGATATGCCATAAAACCCAACCAAACCAAATCATATATATTTAATATATATGTATAAAAAGGATTTTGCATTAAATAACGTACAATGGTTGATATGCCATAAAACCCAACCAAACCAAATCATATATATTTAATATATATGTATAAAGAGGATTTGGCATTAAATAACCTACAATGGTTGATATGCCATAAAAGCCAACCAAACCAAATCATATATATTTAATATATATGTATAAAGAGGATTTGGCATTAAATAACCTACAATGGTTGATATGCCATAAAAG
>OY757947.1:13721946-13829446 GCA_963585895.1 Sepioteuthis lessoniana
TCTTTGTTTAATGGCATACCAACTTTCATGGGTTATTTAATGCCTAAGCTATTCTTGTAGAAGGCACCTTAATCATACTGTTTAACCTGTAACTGGAGGGATAAGGGAGTTTGTGCCTTTCCCAAGAGTATTTGTCCAAAGGTAAACATAATATCACAACTGGAGCTCAATCAGCCTTGGAAGACCATTCAGTGTTTAATGGCATATCAACCTTTGCGGGTTGTTTTATGCGGAAAGGTTTCTTTGTTTAATGGCATATTAACTTTCGTGGGTTGTTTTATGCCAAGAGTTTTCTTTGTTTAATGGCATATCAACCTTCATGGGTTGTTTTATGCCAAGAGGTTTCTTTCTTTAATGGCATATCAAGCTTCGTGGGTTATTTTATGCCAAAAACATAGAAAATTGTGTTTATTGAATGTTCATATTAATATTTTTGTGTAGTTATTTCTTCACCTTTTTTTTGCTCACAGTCCAATTGAATACGAATAATTTTCAAACAGATCTATTTGACTCACAGGTGGGTTTGGATTAATGGCCTATCAACCTTCATGGGTTATTTAATACCAAAGGCATCCTTGTGGAAGGACACTAGTGGTACTATTTAAATCATAGCGGGGGGGGGGATAAAAGAGTTCATACCTTTCCCAAGGGTATTCGTCCGAAAGTGAACGTAATAGAGTGACTGGATGAGAACTCCCCTTGCATTGGGGTGTATAACCCCCCCCACTTCAGACCATCCATGTTTGAATGTCACTGCAGATTAACACATAAAATCAACGTGATAGAGCGACTGGAGTTTGAACTTGCTTTCAACAATACTGCAGGCCAGCACATTAGCCACAACACCATGAGAACTCCCCTTGCATTGGGGTGTATAAACCCACTCCCCTTCAGACCATCCATGTTTGAATGTACTTGCAGATTAACACATAAAATCAACGTGATAGAGCGACTGGAGTTTGAACTTGCTTACAACAATACTGCAGGCCAGCACATTAGCCACAACACCATGAGAACTCCCCTTGCATTGGGGTGTATAAACCCCCTCCCCTTCAGACCATCCATGTTTGAATGTCACTGCAGATTAACACATAAAGCCAACGTAATAGCATGACTGGAGTTTGAATTTGGTTACTATGAAGGGATAAGGCAGTTCATGCCTTTCCCAAGGGTATTAGGAGTTACAGTCCAGCACATTAGCCATGATGTTATGGAGAGTCTCAATTTGATCAGGTTTCTTTGTTTAATTGCATGTCAACCTTCATGGGTTATTTAATACCAACGCCAGCCTTGTAAAGAACAGTAGTGGTACTATTTAACACATAGCTGAAGGGATAAGGCAGTTCATGCCTTTCCCAAGTGTATTAGGAGTTTACAAAGAGCAGCAAAATTAAAATTCTACTAGATTCTATTTATTTGACAAATTGACTTGTGTAAAACATTAAAGTATTTAGTTTAAAGAAAATTAAATAATTCGTCGTTGATAAAAATCTAGAACCACTATAGTAGAAAAAAAAAAACTCAAATTTCAGACATTCTTCAACAGCATGTAAATTCAATTGAATTAATTATTCAAATTTTGCTGAATTATCGTTTTATCCCTTGTCTTTCCCAAATAAAAATTAAAAGACCTCAATTTGTATCTAACTTGGTGAAATTACGACAGAAACTGATATACCCCAGGGAATTATTTTAATTAAAAATTCCATGGTGGGGTGAACCATTTTTAACCCTTGAAATCAATGTTACAGTAAATATAATATGATCTTATTTAAAGATATTTAATCTCAGTTTATCATATAATATAATTAAAATTTGGCAAAAAATGGCTGAAATAGTTTATGTTCATTGTATAAAATTAAAAGAAACGTCAATAAAACTTTCAAATTAAAAAATTGACCATTGTTAATTTTTCTAATCTCTTATTTGAAATATAAATAACTTGCTGGTGGGGGATTTACTTTATTTCTCACCTTAAAAGAATAAAATTACATTTAAAGTCTAAAGTGAAATATATAAATATATTATATACACAATATATCCTCATAGGGTTTTATATATATATATATACATATATATATATATATATATATATATATATATATATATATATATATATATATATATATATATATATATGTATATGTATATACAAACATATATATATATATATGTATTCTTATTTACTGAATGACTTTATATATATATATATATATATATATATAATATATATATGTGTGTGTGTGTGTGTATATATACAAACATATATATATATATATATGTATTCTTATTTACTGAATGACCTTTATATATATATATATATATATATATATATATATATATATATATAAGAGGTTTATGGTTCTTACTAGCTCACTTAGCAAGTTAATGTAGGACCAAATATTGCAGTATTGTTAAATGGTACTCAATATCAATGATAGAGCATTTACATATATATATATATATATATATATATATATATATCGTCATCCACAGACAGAATGTTTTGTTGTATCACAACTCTTCAGTGTGGCTAGGCATGTAGGACGCTTGAAGCTGGAATCAAAACCCGCCCAACTTTACGTTAGACTTAGTATCAGATTGCTCAGCCAACAAGCGTACCACATCAGCTAGGGAATTATAAGGTATAAAGTAGCAGCAACAGCAGCAGTGCTCGTTTATTTACATTTATACCCTAGTATTGGTTGTCAGTAATTCACTTTGGGGGTTTATGACAAGTGTGATATAATTTGGAGAGTGCTCAATATCTGTGATAGAGCTACTATATGATAAGAATAAATAAATATATATTAGATTTTATATATTTAATGCCATGGAAGTTTGTCTGCAACCCTTGGGTTCATGAAGTTTTACAAACAGCAATCGTCATCGTTATCTGCCTGATGATTGTTGTTTGTAAAACTTCATGAAACCTCAGGTCGCAGACAAACTTCCATGGCATTAAATATATAAAATCTAATATATATTTATACGTTATATATATATATATATTTCATGGTGCAGTTTGTGACGCTGGGTTGCATGCATTCAGTAATTGTCCAATGATATATATATATATATATATATATATATATATATATATATTACATGGTACAGTCTGTGACCCTGGGTTCCATGCATTCAGTAATTGTCCAATGATATATATATATATATATATATATATATATATAAGGGCCATTCAATAAATAAGAACATAGCTTAAGGTGTTGGCAATAGGAAGAACTGTTTACAGTTGAAACTTTTTCAAAGAAATCAACAATGCTTGTTATTTTCATGACAGAACATTGTCACCATCATCTTATTTACAGATAACTCTGCCCAGAACTTTTTTTTACCGGAGAGTTAGTATGTTTCTACTCCATGGATTTACAACCATTTTGAATAGCATCAAAAGAAATATTTCTGCAAGATTAAAATGATTTTAGCAATAAACCAACTCCAAACAATACAAACTTTACATTCATGGAAAAAAATTCTGAAAAAATATAGTTTTTGCTTTTTTCGGAAAAAATTTACTTATGTTTATTGAATAACCCTCATATAGATTCATACAATGACTGATGTTTGTACAGCGTCAGGAATGCTTCCAACGAAGTCTTCATCAGATGATGACTCTGGGTTCAGACATTGTTTCGGGGCCAAAGCATCATCACCTGTAGCCCTGAGCATCCCAGCAGTAACTCACAATGCCACCAGACTTTGTTGGATGGTCGTCACTTTATGGAATTGCCATATCCATGCTCTTAGAGCCTTATCTTGGATCTTTTTATGTATTTTCTCTTGTCTGATGGAGAAAGTCCAAGATTAGTCTAGAATGCAGAGTTTGTAATGAAATTTCAACATCTGACCTCGATAGGAAATACGTTGGTTATCCAGCCATTTCTGACACGTTGTTCTTGCAGATCCGCATATTTTTCCAACTTACGCTGATGTGCCCAACTAAAATTTTCCTCAAAATGGACCGTTAACTTAACAACAAAATCTTTATTGATTCAACAAAGCACATGACAATATATGGATGATGGGTCGTTAATATTATTTCAGTTGGAAATACAAAATGTTGTCCTAATCAGTTGCAACATGACAGTCCATACATATTTACCCAACCCCTCCGCTCAGGTAGGATATGACACAAGGTCAATTTTTAAGCAGAGTTTAACAGGTTTGAATTCAGAGTTTTCCTTCTCCTAGATTAGTTGCCTAACCAAGGCTGAAGAACTTAGTCTGTCCTACTATTTACCCATAGCTGGAGGGAGAGTAATTGGATTCATACGTTTCCAAAGGGTATTAGTACTATGTGAAATGCAATCAATCTCGTCCAGGATTTGAACTCGTGTCGCCATGTCCATTTCCTATGACAATAACCATTACACCACGGGCACCTCCATGACAGTCTATACAGCCATCAAGCAATGATGATCTGTACATATTTTTACCCGAAAGCTTCAAAATATTTCCTTCTTTAACAACATGAATCGCTCAATTGGTGATATTATTTAGAGCTTTATTGGCAGTCACACAACATATCTTCGAAGCCTCAGCAAAAATCTCCAGGACTTCATTATATATCCACATGTAGCTTCTTAGAGCATACTTACATCCAGTGAGAATATGTTTAAGGTTGGCAGTTTTCCCACATGCCCTGCATTGGTCGGATGTAGTTAACTCCCAAGCGTGTAGATTGACTGGTATTAGTAAGATATCATAGACTGCCTTTATAAGGAAATGATTTTTTTGGTTCCATGAGTTTGAGGTCACTCTATGTGACAGCTCTGTCTTTTACACTCTTCAACTTAGTCCTTGTGCCGATTCCTTTGTCCCACAGCCGTAGCTATAAACCTGAGTTCCGCAAGATGATAAATTTCTCCTGAAACCATTTTTCTTTTGTTTATTGTGGGATCCTTGGACCACCAACTCCGTGGATGAAGGCCTAGACCTGCTCTTATATATTTGCCTCAGTGCCAATTGTTTCCTTCATCTTATTCTGCATTCTTTGCCATTTTTGTGCTTTTCATTTGTAACTGGTTATCATGGCAGGCTTGGTGTTCTTCACTAGTGGGTCGCAAGAGTCTCGCAGCATCTGGAAAAGTCATACTTATATATATATATATATATATATATATATACACACAAAAATATATTTGTATAAATATATATTTGTATATATATATATTTATATATATATACAAAAATATATATTTGTATAAATTTTCCTGTACCCGGAATTTAATAATATATATATATATATATATATATATATATATATATATATATATATATATATATATATATATGAATAAATATATTCTAGAAACGTTTTTTCATAACTCAGAAAAGTGCTTCATTCTGGTCAGTAGGACAGGATAAACCTAAAATGAATGAATGTTTATTCACCCCTCCATTGCACTGCTGATTAGATGAACTTAAAAAGTTTTTTTAAATCATTACACACATATATATATATATATATATATATATATATATATATATATATATATATAAATAAAATCAAGAAATTGTTTGATTTTATTCATACCTAATATATACATATGTTTGTATGTAGAAAAAATGATAACAAGGTAATCCAAGTGGAAGGAAAGATTTGAGAAGTTGACACTATCATGTTTCAGTTCTACTGAACCATCATCAGGACCATGAGGGGTTATATTAGCAATGTTAAGTCAATGATGGATGTTTAAAAGTGCAAAATACAAAAACATAGGGGAAAATTTGTATATTAAGAAAAAGTTGGCTGTTTGATTGGTAAATCACCATTTGTTGTTTTAAATTACGCCATAGGAATATTGTATACAATTTCTGTTACATCTGTTTATCGAGAAAGATTTCGAGTCAAAAGGAAGAAAAAGAAAGAAAAACAAAAGGAAAATTAGAAACCATAGAAATTATGATATATGGGGAAAATATTTTCCGCATTTATCATAATTTTTATGCTTTCTATTCGTCAACTTTTTTCTTATAAAACTAGAAAAATCTGAATTAGTTTTTCTATTTTTATAAAAAATGGTAGCGTGTTGCCTCAACAAAAGGTTCAGCTATGGCTCATTTTTCTGGATGAGGCTTAGTACTTTTTCAATGACCCTTATATATATATATATATATATATGGACACATACACACACACACACACACACACACACACATATATATATATATATATATATATATATAGAGAGAGAGAGAGAGAGAGAAAGAGGGCCTGACAGACAGATAGACTGAAGCCAGACACACGTGCACCCACTGATATTCACTCGGGTACTTGGCAATGTTTTCTTCAGAATGCATTGCAAAGAATCTCTTGTGTTTATTTAACCGCAAGACAATGGAAATTTATCCCCAATGTGGATTCTATAAAAACCTTCAAGATGTCTTTGTTTATTTGTTTCCATTGTTTTGAAAGGCTCCTCTTGAAGAGTTCAGTCCTTTTATTTAATGTCATTTAAATAAATATAGATTCCACATTTTGAGTTGAAAGGGAGAAAAAGAGCAAAAAAGGGAAACTATGCCGGTGACATTCACCCAGGAGATTTGACTTCTCCAAGGTACAAATCTACAGTGACATTCAAATAGAAAGAGAAAAAAATTTATTGTTTTTAAATAAGAAACTGACTCACCATCCAAATTTCTCAAAGATTTTATTTTGGTAAGTCAAAAGTTTTGTGATATTTGTATTTCAAACACGAGTTCAGTTCAGTCAGCTGGAGCTGTAGAATACACTGACTGCATCTCTGTTGGGGGGGTAAGACCCCACCCCCACAATGAGTGTCCTGGATATGACATTAAGCAATTTGATGGTGAGGCTCCAGCCTTGGAAATTTGCAGAATGTGGAGTACTCCTTCATTGCCATTGCTCCCAGGTCTATTCTGACACGGAGTGGTAGCACCTGACAGGGTCCTATCTATGGGTCAAATAGAAAAAACTGTGTGCAAAAAAATGACTGATATTAAAATGTGACTGTTATATAGCAATACTTGAAACCATTTAAGTGTCTGCCCAGTTGGCTGAGGCTTTAGAATACACCGACTGCACCTCTGCAGAGGGGTAAGACCTCTCCAAACGAGTGTCCTGGATATGACACTAAACAATCTGATAATGAGGCTCCAGTGATGCTTGAGCTTTGGCGAATGCAGAATATGCTTTCATTGCCATTGCTCCCAGGTCCACTCTGGCCCAGAATGGTAGCACCTGATAGGGCCCTATCTATGGGTTAAATAGAACTAAACTGCATACTTATGCTGAACTGAATTGTTTGAATTAGAACTGTTTGATTAAACTGAATTGCTTGAAACAGAAATGTTTTTAACAAATGAACTGTGTACTAACATTTAAACTGCGTGCATATGCTAAACTGAATTGTTTGAAATGAAACTGTGTTTGACATTGAAACTCTACTTACGCTAAACTGGATTGTTTAATATAGAACTGTTTTGACATTTAAGGGTGTAAAGAAAATCTGCACTTATACTTAGCTGAATTAGAACTGTTGGACTAAACTGAATAGCTTGAAATAGACAGTTTTTGACAATTAAACTGTGTACTCATGCTAAACTGAATTGTTTGAAATAGAACTGATTACTTGCATAAAAATGGATTTCGCGTTAAATAACCTACAGAGGTTGATATGCAATAAAAACCAACCAACCAACCAACCAGCAAATAGTAAGTTGACCAACAGTAGTTGAGGATGACCCAAAGCCTTCCTTTTCAATAGCTACTACACCAAGGTATAAGCAAGGGTGCAACTCTTTTCCCTGGATAGCTCCACTTACACTTGATCCTTACTTTGTAATGCTGAGTGTTAAGCAAGAACAATTTTTTGAGTCTTGGTATGACTTGACCTGGGATTAAACCTCAGTCTCCTGAACCATTGACAAAAATTCTAACTATTATGCCAATGGGCCAGTTTCCAAAACTATTGACTCACCCTAATACATGGTGCAGTAGAAATACTGCAGACATTTTAAACTGTTACCAGTACAGTGCAAGTGAACTTAGGCAAGTGGTAATGGTAGCTCCATTTACCTAGTATCTGGCCATTTTTTGTTTCTTTTCAGATACGATCAATGACAATCATGACTTGGACAGATGCATTCTGTACGCTTGCAGTTAAAACTTCTTTTTTTTAGACTGGTGAATCTGCAATTGCTACACTTTTCATGCTCATTTCATATTGTGTCTGAATGATGCTGTTCTGGATAGAAAATCAATACAGCTTTGGGTTGAAAATTCTATCTGGAATAGTATCATTCTGACATAACATGAAGTAAGCACAAAAAGGTCTTTGTGTAGCAATTACCGGTTCATCAGTCTTAAAAAATGTTTCAACAGTGAATTCATGGTGTGTATCAACCCAAGCTATGATTATAACTAATTGTATCTAAAAAAAAAAAGATAATACAGTAGCTAGATGGAACTACCATTACCACTTAGTTCACATGTACCACACAGGTGACAATTTAAGATGTGGAAGGTATTTCTGCCACACCCTTTATTATAGACAATATTGATTTTACGAGTAAAAATAATGTTAAATGGATATGCTTGGCCAACAAATTTGGCCAATCCAAGTCAGGATTATAACTAATTGCATCTGAAAAAAAATGATAAGACAGAAGCTATATGGAGCTACCATAACCACTTGCCTTAGATCACTTACCCCATACAGGAGACAGTTTAAAATGTGGCAGGTACTTCTATGCATCCTGTATAAAGAATTTCTGTATTAGATTTTGCAAGATGAGCATCCTATACTTTTCAAGAGTTTCATTTATATTTTTGTGAAAAGCTGCATTTGTACAAGTTTATTTAAGGCTATCAAAAACTAAAAAAAGAAAAAGGAGCAATTATCATTAATTAATATGCAAAAAAATATTCTAATATTTCCCCATTAAAAAAATAATAACGTTGCTTAAGATTTTTCTATTCTATCAACATCGCATTCAATCAAAAGCAACAATAATAAGATGGAATAAAACTAGCAAGAAAATAATAGTAATAATGAACAGTGTATTGATCCAGAGGGTTGAGATAAAAAGCAACAATAATAAGATGGAATAAAACTAGCAAGAAGATAATTGTAATAATGAAGTATGTGTTGACCCAGACTGTTGGGATAAAAAGCAACAATAATAGGATGGAATAAAACTAGCAAGAAAATAATAGTAATGATGAACAGTGTATTGATCCAGAGGGTTGGAATAAAAAGCAACAATAATAAGATGGAATAAAACTAGCAAGAAAATAATAGTAATAATGAAGTGTGTGTTGACCCAGACTGTTGGGATAAAAAGCAACAATAATTGGATGGAATAAAACTAGCAAGAAAATAATAGTAATAATGAAGTGTGTGTTGACCCAGACTGTTGGGATAAAAAGCAACAATAATTGGATGGAATAAAACTAGCAAGAAAATAATAATAATGATGAACAGTGTATTGATCCAGACTGTTGGGATAAAAAGCAACAATAATAAGATGGAATAAAACTAGCAAGAAAATAATAATAATGATGAACAGTGTATTGATCCAGAGGGTTGGAATAAAAAGCAACAATAATAAGATGGAATAAAACTAGCAAGAAAATAATAGTAATGATGAACAGTGTATTGATCCAGAGGGTTGGAATAAAAAGCAACAATAATGAGATGGAATAAAACTAGCAAGAAAATAATAATGTATTGATCCATAAAAAGCAACAACAATACGATGAAATAAAACTGGTAATAAGATAATGAAGTACATAATGACCCAGTTGACTATATTTAGTATAACAGAGTTTACTCTTATCTGTAATTGATAAATATTATCAAGATGAGAGTAGCGTTAATTAAGTAGGTTAGGCAGTCGATTAATGCTGATGTGAAACAAGATGGGAAGTAATCAATCAAAGTTAGGACACCTAGATTAGGAGGTTTTGATGTTAAACATTCCAAAACTATTGATGAATTCAGTAATATCCCGATTGATATCTCCTATTTCATCGGTTGGATGTATCTTTATCAGTTATTCATATTTACCCAACCCCTCCACTCGGGCAGGATATGACACAAGGTCAATTTTTAAGCGAAGTTTAACAGGTTTGAATTTAGAGTTTTCCTTCTCCTAGACTAGTTGCCTTACTAAGGCAGAAGAACCCAGTCTGTCCTACTATCTACCCATAGCTGGAGAGAGAATAATTGGATTCATACTTTTCCCAAGGGTATTAGTGCTATGTGAAATGCAATCAGTCTCATCCAGGATTTGAACTCGTGTCTCCATGTCCATTTCCTACGACGATAACTATTACACCACGGGCACCTCCACTAAAAATTACTCTTTGTGTAATGGTCTTTCTCTGGAGTTTGAGTGACAGGAAGTCTCCTCAAGTCTCCAGGACTTTTCTCAGTATTCTAGCCAACCTCTACAATGTTCAGCCCTGACTGCTTCTCTGCTGAGGGATAAGACCCATCCCACCAAAATGAGTGTTCTGGATATGACTCTAAATAATATGATGATGAGGCTCCACTAATGCTGGAGCTTTGGGGAATGTGGAGTTCCCCTTCATTGCCATCATTACCTGGTTCACTCTTGCCCGGAATGGTAGTACCTATGAGTAAAAAAAAACTGTGTGACATTTAAGCTGAGTGCAAACAAATGACTTATGCTACATTAAATCATTTGAAATAGAACTGTTTTATGATTTAACTGTGCTGAAACAAATGACTGAAGTTTCATTGAATTGTTAGAAATGCTTGGAACCATTATAATAATTAATTTGGGAGAAAAAAAAAAAAGCAGACCATCTGTGGTGCTTGGTTTGGCCAGAGTGGAGAATGGAGAAGGAATCCCAGACAGTGCAGCATTAAAAAGCTACTTCCTCTTTTTGTCGTGAACTACAATTGAACCCTCAGTACGAATTTGGGGGACCAAATTGAAGGCACAAAAACTTAAGCCGGCAGAAAGATTTCGTCACTCGCTTCTTGAATGGAGCTTCCCAAGAAATAAAAGTAAAATTAAACGAAAGTCGACCACTGAAATTCTACCGAGTTAAACAACTGAAAGAAAATTCAACCGAGAATTCTGCTGAAAAGAACTTTAAAGAAAACTCGCAATTAAACGAACTTTGAAACATTTCTACAAAAGAAAAAAAGAAATGAAAAATACTCAAATTCAATGAATTTTGTTTCCCGAACATTTTCTCAGATAAATTCCAGCAAACTGGACAAAAATAAGCAACACTTTATCTTTTCGATCCCTTTCTTTCTCATTCCTTTTGTATAAAAGTCCTTTTTAAAAACTTTATTGTCTGTGTCATCTTTTCGAATCAATATCCAAACTAGAAAGCTGCAGAACTTACTGTTTAAACTTACCATTTGAATTTACCGTTTAATCATATTTACCAACCCCTCCGCTCAGGCAGGATATGACACAAGGTCAATTTTTAAGCGGAGTTTAACAGGTTTGAATTCAAAGTTTTCCTTCTCCTAGACTAGTTGCCTAACCAAGGCTGAAGAACCTAATCTGTCCTACTATTTACCCATAGCTGGAGGGAGAATAATTGGATTCACACCTTTCCCAAGGGAATTAGTGCTATGTGAAATGCAATCAGTCTCGTCAAGGATTTGAACTCGTATCGTCGTGTCCAATTCCTACGACGATAACCCTTACACCACGGGCACCTCCGTTTAATATTGCACCCTAAAACCCCCTAAAAACATTCCCAGTTAAGTAATAGACTTTGCTTTAGTGTCACTCAATACATATCAAATTTTATCCCTCTTAAAAATTCCTTTCACATTGCAAATTTTATTCTCTCCCAAAAATTTTCTTTTTATTGCAAATTTTATCTCCTTTAAAATTCTTTTTGACCATTTAACTTTGACTAACACTAAACTGAATTGATAGAAATAGAACTGTTTGATCATTTAACTGTGTGTAAATAAAAGTTTGATGATTAATTGTATCGTTCGCGATGCAGAGCAATACTTGGAACCATTTGACTATGTTAATTTACATTTACAAAACATATACATCTAATATATATGAATAAACCGGATTTGGCATTAAATAACCGACAATGGTTGCTATGCCATTAAACCAAACCAAACCAAACCAAACCAATCAACAATGGAAATTTACTAAGCTTTTTTTTGCTTAGATGTGGCACAAGGCCATATGAAAGGGGCACCCAATGAGACTCGAACTCACTCGTGTAGGTTTGCTAGTCAAGCTTGCTAACCATTACACCACCAGAGGCGCCTCCAAACCAATCAACAATGCCGTAGTTTGGATGATCTCGGCTCATCTTCCGATTTCCAACTCTTCCAGCCTTCTTATTAAGCCCTTGAGGATCATATCAAGTGCACCAATTACTATTGGTATCACTGTCACCTTCATGTTCCATAGCTTTTTCAGTTCTTTAGCAAGGTCTAATTACTTGCCTCTCTTTTCAACTTCTTCAATTTTTACTCTGTAGTCCACCGGGACGGCAAAATCAACTATTCAGCAGGTTCTCTTTCATTTTTGTTAACCCTCTCAAGGTCTGGTCTTCTGGTCCGGATTTGGTGGTCTGTTTGTATCTCAAAATCCCAGAAAAGTTTGCACTTCTTATTCTCCAGGATGGATTCTGCTTTGTGCATATAGTAAAAAGTAAAGTTGGTGACCATAGTCGAGGGCGACCAGAAGGCTTCCTTTTTAATAGCTACTACACTGAGGTGTAGGAGAGGGCACTACTCCTTTCCCTGGATTGCTACACTTTACCCTCGATACATACCTTATATTGCTGAGTGTTAAGCAAGGAGGTATCAAGTACCATTTTAAAAATCTTTGGTATGATGTGACCTGGGATTGGACCCAGGTCTCCCAGATCATTAGCGAACACTCTACCCACTGTGGCAAATGAGCTGGTTTTGTGCATATACCATTTGGTAATACGGTCAAATTTCAATTTCTTGCACAATTCCCAGTGGATCATCTTCCCCACCCAATCATGTCTAGTCTTGTACTCTTTTGTGCTAATTTACTGCATTCACTTATCATTATTATTATTATTTATTAAATGTGGATTAAGTGATTAAGTGATTAACTATTATCAAAATCAATTAGATTTGGAAAAAGTTATTAATTATTAATATCAATTAAATTTGATTAAGAGAATAATTAATATTAATATCAATTAAATTGGAGCATAGAGATTATTATTTATATCAATTAAGTTTTGATTAAGGATTAATTATTACTAATACAAATCAAATTAAGCAATTTATTATTAATATCAATTAGATTTGGATTAAGTCATTATTATCAGTATTGATTACATAGTCATTGGCCTAATGAATAGTGTTCGCCAATGGTCCAGGAGACCGGGGTTCAACCCCAGGTCGAGTCATACCAAAGTCTCAAAAAATGCTACTTGATGCCACCTTGCTTAACACTCAGCATTATAAGGTAAGGATCAAGGGTAAAGTGGAGCAATCCAGGGAATGGAGTAGCATCCTCCCCTACACCTCAGTGTGGTAGCTATTGAAAAGGGAGCCTTCGGGTCACCCTCGACTAAGGTCGCCAACTTTTACTTTACAATTAATGATTATTATTATCAATTACATTTGGATTAAGTGATTAATTATTATCAATATCAATTAAATCTATCTTAAGTCATTAATCGTTATTATTAAGAATTACATGTGCATATATATATATATGTATGTGTGTGTGTGCGTGTGTGTGTGTGTGTGTGTGTGTGTGATTTGATTTGGTTTTGTTTTATGGCATATCAACTATTGTAGGTTATCTAATGCCAAATTCTTTTTATACAAGTATATTGAATATATATGAATTGCTATGGTTGGATTTTATGGCATATCAACCATTGTAGGTTATTTAATGCCAAATCCTCTTTATACATATATATTAAATATATAGGATTTGTTTTGGTTGGATTTGATGGCATATCAACCATTGTAGGTTATTTAATGCCAAATCCTCTTTATACATATATATTAAATATATATGATTTAGTTTGGTTGGCTTTTATGGCATATCAACAATTGTAGGTTATTTAATGCCAAATCCTCTTTATACATATATATTAAATATATAGGAGTTGGTTTGGTTGGCTTTTATGGCATATCAACCATTGTAGGTTATTTAATGCCAAATCCTCTTTAAACATATATACTAATTATATATGATTTGTCAACTCATAGTTTGTAGATAACATTTTTAATTGAGCCAAAGCTCATTCGTTTGCACACAGTTAAATGGTTCTAAACATTCTAACACGAATAGTTCTATTTAGTATTAATCTTTTGTTTGCACCCGTTTAAATGGTTGCAAATATTGCTATCTAATATCAATGGTTTTATTTGCTCATAGTTAAATGGTTTCAAACATCACTATGTAACACAAACAATTGAATCTAGGCACACAGTTAAAGTTTCAAGTATTGCTGCTTATCAACAATAGATCTATTAATCATTACTCATTCATGAGAACACAGTAAAATTGATCCAGTTATAGCTATGTACGTGATGCCTTCAATAAGTTTCCAGACTTTTTTTGCATAGGCATTTAAAATTGTCGTAGACTCTTGAACATTCAGTATGTTATTGCTATACATCTCCCGAGATGACTAACTAGGCACACAGTTAAAGTTTCAAGTATTGCTATTCAACACTAATAATTCTAATCAACATTGCTCATCCATTTGCACACAGTTAAATGGTTCCAAGTATTGCTATACATCACTAACAATTCAATTAAACATCAGTCATTTGTTTACATGCAATTAATTGATCAAACAGTTCTATTTCTAATAATTCAATTTAGCATAAGCCATTTGCTTGCACGCAGTTTAAATGTCAAAGTTTTATTTGACCCCTAGATAGGACCCTATCAGGTGCTACTACTCCTGATTAGAATAGACCTGGGAGCAATGGTAATGAAGGAGTACTCCATATTCCCCAAAACTCCAGCTTTACTGGAGCTTCATCCTCAGATTGTTTAATATTGCATTCAGGAAACTCATTGGGGGATTCTTACTCCTTTGCAGAGATACAGTCGGTGTATTCTACAGTCCCACCTGATTGGGCTACTTTCAAACAGAGCTACTTGACCCCTAGATGGAACCCTAACAGGTACTACCACTCTGAGCCAGAGTGGACCTGGGAGTAATGGCAATGAAAGGGTGATGCTACACAACTCCAGAAATGGAGCCTAACCATCAAATGCAATTAAGTACCATATCCAAGACCCCCACACACACTTTTTTGAGCTGTGTTTTTTTTTTACCCTGCTGCAGGGAATACAGTCAACATATTCTAAGCCCAGCAATAAGCATAATGATTAGTGTTCGCCAATGGTCCGGAAGGCGGGAGTTTAATCCTAGGTCGTGTCATACCAAAGACTAAAAAAAATGGTACTTGATTAACACTCAACATTATAAGGTAAGGATCAAGGATAAAGTGGAGCAATCCAGGGAAAGGAGTAGTGCCCTCCCTCACACCTCGGTGTATTAACTATGGAAAAAGGAGCCTTTGGGCCACTCTCGACTATTGTCACCCACAACAAATTATTCTAAGCCCTTCTTAAAGAGCAGTCAAGTGGCTTATTATACCTACAGATACAAAGTAGTCACCCTCTTCAGTACTGAACAGGATTAGTTCTGCTTAACTTTGAGGATTAGGTGTAAATTGGTGTTATATGTTTTATTTTTGTATTTTCTTGGAGACTAACCGTTTTTTTTTTTTTCGTTTTTTTTTCCATCTAGGTAAGTGTTTGGTAACTGCTTTCCTGGTCAGCTGTCAACCATTTCCACCGATGATAAACAAAACGTAGGATAAAACCGTGAGTCAGTTTGAAGACAGAAATTTTATATCAAGAATAAAAAAAACATTTGTTTTTTTTTTTAGGTTTAGTTTCTGTTTTTTTGGTGGTGGGTGTGAACTTGTGGTAAAACCATTGGGTTTTTTTTTAGTTAACTCGTAAATTTAACAAGATAAGCTGAGAGTTTTACCTGATAATACTCGATTACACTTCACTAAAACGATTTTAAATAAAGAAAAATCTTCACTAAAAGTATCAGTTGCATACATTAAATAAATAATTACACCCCAAACGATCTTTTAAAATAAAAAGTTAATTTCATTTTAAAGTAAAGACACCAGGATTTTATTATTTCCAGTGGAACATTATATAATCAAAACAGATATTATTATCATTGTTATGCCTTTTTGAGTTTTTCCCACCGGCAGATGGTTGCTCACTGGAGTTTGAGTGACAGCAAGTCTCCTCAAGCCTCCAGGATTCTTCTCAGTATTCAAGCCAATTTCAACAATTTTTGATCATCTTGTTCTCAAATTTCTAATTCTTCCAGTCCCCTTTCCAAGCCTTTCAGAATCCTTCCAAGTGCACCAATTATAACTAGTATCACCAATTATTATTATCTAACTGCTTTTTGAGTTTTTCACACCAGTATTAGCCAATAGTTTCTCACTGGAGTTTGAGTGACAGCAAGTCTCCTCAAGCCTCCAGGACTCTTCTCAGTATTCTTGCTGATCTTGACAATGCTGTATTTTGGATGGTCTTCACTCATCCTCTTATTTCCAAGTCCTCCAGTCCCTGTACCAATCCTTTGGTGACAGTACCAAGAGCACCAATTAGAATTGGTATAACTGTCACTTTCATATTTCACAATTTTTTCAGTTCCCTAGTTAGGTTGGCGTACTTATCCTTGTTTTCGCTTTCTTTCAATTTTACACTGGAGTTTGAGTGACAGCAAGTTTGGTTTCTGTCCTCAATTCAAGTTCTCTTTTTTTTTTTTCTTTGTTGATTATTACCAGGTCTGGTCATCTGGCTGAGAGTTTGTGTGCCTCATACTCCAAGATGGATACTGAGTTGTGCATATACCATTATTATTATCAACATTATTATTATTATTACTGCTCATAAACAAGTACACTTCTAACAATCTTTTAGAATAATTTTTATCACTTAGAATATTCAAAGAATTCGTTTCGTCTTCATTGTTATACTCATGTTTCAGCCGATATGTTCTTTGGCCTTCTTCAGGTGTTTCATGTTGAACCCAGCAGCCTATACAGGATCGTGAACTGAGGGATATATTTCGGATAAAATGTTGTGAGTCTAACGATGAAGATGAAGACAAAAGAGTTAATTTCCCTGTAAACCAAGAATTTATTATTTTGAGTTGAACATTATACCATTGAAATAGATATTATTATCTAGCTCCTTTAGAGTTGTTCACATCAGTATTAGCTGATGGGTTTTTCACTGGAGTTTGAGTGACAGCAAGTCTCCTCAAGTCTCCAGGACTCGTCTCAGTATTCTGGCCAGTCTTAGCAATGCTGTCATTTAGATAGTCTCTACCCGTCCGCCAACTTCCAAGTCCTCCAGGCCTTTTAATAATTCTTTAGTTATTGTGCCTAACACACCAATCACAATTGGCACAATCGTTACTTTCATGTTTCACAGCTTTTTCAATTCTCTAGCAAGGTCGAGGTACTTATCCTTCTTTTCACTTTCCTTGAGATTTATTCTGTGGTCCGCCAGGACAGCAAAGTCAACAATTTTAAAGATTCTCTTTTTTTTGTTGATTATTATTATTATTATTATTATTATTATTATTATTATAATTAAAGTACAACCATAAATTAATACACCTCAAAAAATCTTTTAAATAAAAAATAAATAAAAATAAAAATAAAGAGCTAATTTCCTTGTAAATGAAATACACGAAGAATTTATTATTTTGAGTTGAACATTATACTATTGATATGGATATTATCAATTATTATTATTATTATTATTATTTACTCCTCAAGAGTTTTTCACATCAGTGTTAGCTGATGGTTTTTCACTGAAGTTTGAGTGACAGCAAGTCTCCTCAAGTCTCCAGGACTCGTCTCAGTATTATTAAAATACAACCATGAATTAATACATGTCAAAAATTTTTTTAAAATAAAGAGTTAATTTCCTTGTAAACTAAATTCACCAAGAATTTATTATTTTGAGCAGAACATTATACCATTGAAATCGATATTATTATTATTATTATTATTATTAAAATGCAGCCCAGAAATGAATATATCCCTAACAACAAGTACAGCCATGAATTAATACTCCTTAAAAAATCTTTTAAATAAAAAATAAATAAAAATAAAAATAAATAAAGAATTAATTTCCTTGTAAACTAAATACACCAAGAATTTATTATTTTGAGTTGAACATTATACCATTGATATGGATATTATTAATTATAATTATAATTATTATTATTATTAAAGTACAACCATAAATTGATACACGTCAAAAAATCTTTTAAAATAAAAAGTTAATTTCCTTGTAAACCAGATACACCAAGAATTTATTATTTTGAGTTGAACATTATAACATTGAAACGGACATTATTATTTACTCCTCAAGAGTTTTTCACATCAGTATTAGCTGATGGGTTTTTCACTGGAGTTTGAGTGACAGCAAGTCTCCTCAAGTCTCCTGGACTCGTCTCAGTATTCTGGCCATTCTCAGCAATGCTGTTGTTTGGATAGTCTCTACCCATCCGCCAACTTCCAAGTCCTCCAGGCCTTTTAATAATCCTTTAGTTATTGTGCCTAACGCACCAATCACAATTAGCACAATCGTTACTTTCATGTTCCACAGCTTTTTCAATTCTCTAGCAAGGTCGAAGTACTTATCCAACTTTTCACTTTCCTTCAGATTTATTCTGTGGTCAAGGGGATAGCAAAGTCGACAATTTTACAGATTTTCTTTTTTTTTGTTGATTATTATTATTATTATTATTAAAGTACAGCCATAAATTAATACACGTCAAAAAATCTTTTAGAATAAAGAGTAAATTTCCTTGTAAACCAAAGACACAAAGAATTTATTATTTTGAGTTGAACATTATACCATTGAAATGGATATTATTATTATTGTTATTGTTATTAAAATGCAGCCCAGAAATGAATACATCCCTAACAATATTTTAAAATGAAGAGTTAATTAAAATTACCAGTATTTTATCATTGCTAGCAGAACATTATCAAATCAAAATGTATATTATTAGTCATTATCTATTAACATACTCTTTAACGGAAAAAAAAAATATATATATATATATATATATATATATATAAGAATTGTCCTTATTTTTTGACTGCTACGCTTGAATATTCTCGATTACAGAGTTCAATAATAAATGATAGTGAATAACATCTATTTAAGTGTAAAATGTTCCACAAGAAATAATAAAATTCTCGCATTTTTAGTTAAGAAGAGAAAGTTCTTAGGCTGAAAGTTCATAGGCTGAAAATTTCATACCCTGACATCATATCTGATTTTGATAACTTTTTTTGACCAATAGGATGCAAGCTCTGCAATACTGATGGAAGAAGTGTGTGGGCTGCAAAGGGGCATGTGATGTTGCTTCCAATTATTATTCAATGCTAAAATAAAACAAAAAAAATGAGAAAAATCCTAACATTCAGTAAGTGTTAGTAATGTTCGATTTTAAAATTATATAACATAATTAACATTCGAGATTTATTTTAAAGCTTAATGTATTAGCTAAAAAATAAATAAATAAATAAATAAATAAAAATAAAAAAACAACACATCCTATTCTTCATATACATCTTTCCTTTCTCTTTTTTCTTTCTTCTTCCTTTCTTTTTCCTTCTTTTTCTCAATCTTATTTTTTTATCATGTAGCTGTTAGTAATTTAGGAAGAATTATGACAAAAAATGTTTTTTAGAAATATAAGTAGGGTGTATCCTCTTGGTGTAATGGTTAAAGAGTTCAACTGTCGAATTGTAGTAAGCAAGTTCGAACTCCAGTCGTGCTATTACGTTCACTTTCAGACAAATACCCGTGGGAAAGGTTTGTACCCCTTTATCCTACCAGCTATGGGTTAAATAGTACCACTACTGTTCTTCTCAAAAGCTAGCTGTGGCATTATGAAGATTGATATGGCATTAAAGAAAGAAATCCAAGCAAGCCAGATCACTTTTAGACTAACAACCTTGGGAAAGGTATGAACCCCCTTATCCTCCCAGCTATGGGTTAAATAGTACCACTACTGTTCTTCTATAAGGATGGCTGTGGCATTAAATAACCCATGAAGATTGATATGCCATTAAAGAAAGAAACCCAACCAAGCCAGATCCCTTTTGGACTAATACCCTAGGGCAAGGCATGAGCCCCCTTATCCTCCCAGCTATGGGTTAAATAGTACCACTACTGTTCTTCTATAAGAAAAGATTTGGCATTAAATAACCCAAGACGGTTGATAAGCCTTAAACAAACAAACAGAAACTGAAAAACATAAAAATATATAAAATATCATTATTATCATCAAATCACAATGACAACATGGATTTCCCAGACTCTCTCTCTCTCTCTCTCTCTCTGACTGATAATGACTGATAGAAAATATATCAATATGAAAACTGAAACATTTAATGTTGATAAATAATTCGACAATAAATAAAATCATTCACTGAACACCTTCTTTTTTCATATTTCTATATTTGCATAATGTCAGATTCATTTCAATTTTCCCTCATTAGTGGGTAGAAAGTTTGCCAATGCCTTGGGAGACTGGGGTTCAATCCCTGGTCGTGTTATACCAAAGACTGAAAAAAAAATGGTACTTTATACGTCCTTGCTTAACACTCAGTATTATAAGGTACGGATCAAGGGTAAAGTGGAGCAATCCAGGGAAAAGAGTAGCTTCCTTCACTCCACCTTGGTGTAGTAGCTATTGAAAAAGGAGCTTTCAGGTCACCCTCAACTACAGTTGCTAACTTTACTTTATATATATATATATATATATATATATATATACATATTCATATATAAAGTAAAGTGGGTTTCGATCCCAGCTTCGGGAATCTAGCCTGTCTAGCCACACTGATGAGTTCTGATAGAACGAAACAGTCTGTCTGTAGATGACAATATATATATACATATATAAGACACATTAGGTGAAGTGGTCGTGCAATTTACCATGACTTTTTAATTCGGCATTGCTTATATGTGGCATGAACCGGTGGCCCGGTGGTATAGTTTTGGCTTCTGCATACTGTGGTTGTTGGTTCAATCTCCAGTTGTGGAGATCACGGTGTGCACTGCTGATGAGACCTAAAAAGGTCGAAACAGCTGTTCAGTGCTCTGTATGTTGTATGTAGGTGTGTGCCGGATTTTCTTGTCATGGTAATTTCTAACTTAATATATCAATTCCTCCATTCATAATTATATATATGGAGAGAGAGAGAGAGATGCAACTATAACCCAGTTAATAAATAAGAGGAATGCAATTAAAATACTCTTACTAACAAAATAAAGCAATTTTCAGTCCAATTTGCAAGTGAATGATAATTTTGTGGGGTCTGCATACACATTGAACACCATTTTTTTTTTTTTTTAATCGTCCAAATTCTTGGTATAGCAAAGATAACTAATGAAATGCTCATTAGAATTCTGTCTTTATTCTAAATAGAAGCAAATAATAAACATCAATATCAACTGCCGTTACAATGGGAACACACAGTGTTTATAGGTCGTTTATTTGTCGCTGCCTCCCACCAGACACGACTTGACACAAGGTCAAAAGCCCGAAGGCCGATCAGTGTTTATAGGTCGTCTCGTAAACCATTAAAACTAACACAAGAAATTCCACTAATTTGTTAAATACAGAATAGAACAGAAGTTACCTCCCATGAACTATTATTAAAAAAAAGAAAAAGAAAAGAAACAAAGAAACAACATTTGCCATACATATTTACCTAAAGTAAGTAAAGTTGGCGACCTTAGTCGAGAGTGACCCGAAGACTCCCTTTTCAATAGCTACTACACTGAGGTGTAGGGGAGGGCACTACTCCATTCTCTGGATTGCTTCACTTTACCTTTGATACGTACCTTATAATGCTGTGTGTTAAGCAATGTGGCATCAAGTAGCATTTTTTGAGTCTTTGGTATGACTTGACCTGGGATTGAACCTCGATATCCTAGACCAAGGGCGAACACTCTACTCATTAGGTCAATGGTCCCTTTACCTAGAGGCCCATAAAAAAATCTATGTCCAGTTCAAGGTGACCCCTCTCTGGAAAAATCTCTCGCTAGATCCAGGCTAAACCTCCTTTTTAAGTTAGTTTTTTTTTTATGGCATATCAACCCTTGTGGTTTAATTAATGCCAAATACCATTTATACACACACTCACACACACGCACATATATATATATATATATATATATATATATATATATATATATATATATATATATAAGAAAGCAGAAAAAAAAATAATCCAAATAAGATGAATTTAAACGTTTCGGTTTTGATAACCTTCATCAGGACTTTGATATCATGAGAAATGTTGTTCACACAGTGATGGATACTCTTGTTATCTCCAAAAGGATTCATCACAGTGTGAACAATCCAGGATAAGGAGTAGCATCCTTCCATACACCTCGTTTGGTTTGGTTTGGTTTGGTTTGGTTTTATGGCATATCAACCATTGTAGGTTATTTAATGCCAAATCCATCTTTATACATATAAACGGTTTTATTTCAAACAATTCAGTTTAACATAAGTACAGTTTAAATTTCAAAATGGTTCTATTTTAAACAATTCAGTTTAGCATAAGTACACCGTTTAGTTCCATTTAACCCATAGATAGGACCCTACCAGGTGCTACCACACCGGCCCAGAGTGGACCTGGAAGCAATGGCAATAAATGAGTACTCGGCATCTCCCAAAGCTCCAGCATTACTGGAACCTCACCATCAGATTGATTAATGTCATATCAGGACATTCGCAGGGGGAGTTTTACCTCTCTGCTGAGATGCAGTCGGCCTACACCTGGGTGCAGTAGCTAATGAAAAGAAAGCTTTTGGGTCGTCCTCGACTACAGTCGCCAAGTTTTCTTACTTGGGTGCCCCATTCATAAATGACCTTGTGCCGCGTCTAAGTAAAAAGCTTAGTAAATTTCTACATGTTCAGATAAGTGCACAACAAATTATGACATCATAAATTGTTGCGTACAGTATTTAAATCTAAATCGGCAGAAGACAGTATTCGCCTTGAATTTGTGCATGTCGCGTATTCACAGAAGTTATTTGATTTCAGAAATATTTTTAATTCTGATGTTCGTTTAAAAAATTACGAAAATATATGTAAGTGTAATTTAATGTTTTATTTCATTTGGGAAAAATCATTTTTTTAAATTCTAATTATAAAAAAAAAGAACGTTGATAATTTTTTCTATACTTTTGAAGCAAAACCTTTTTTAGTTTTCATAATAGTTTTTTTTTCTTCAGTTATTTTAGTTTAATAAGTAAAAAAGATAAAGAAAAAAATGTAAATATTTTCTATGTATCCATATTTTTGAAAATTTTATTTTGTTTCGTCAAAAAAAAAATCATAATTTTATTTTTTTTAAATTTTTATTTATCTATTTATTCATTTTTTTATTGAATTAAAAAATGTTTTGTTCTTTAGGAAGAGAAAAATACTGATTCAATATTTTTGAACAAATAAATGATTTTATTTCATTATATAATCTGTCTTTTGATTTCGTTTAAGAGCCTAGACGACTGACGCTGTAAAATACGTTGTGTATCTCTGTAGAGAGGTAAGACCCCCCCCCCAACGAGTATCCTGGATATGACGCAACGCTGCATCTGATGAACTTTGGAGAATGTGGAGTATCCCTTTATTGCCATTTCTCCCAGGTCCACTCTGACCCGGAGTGGTGGTACCTGTTAGGGTCCTATCTATGGCTCAAATAGAACTGTTTAATCATTTACTATATTTGAAACAATTTACCTGTGTGCAAACAAATGACTGATATTAAATTGAAGTATTAGTATTAGATAGCAATACTTGAAACTATTTAACTATGTGCAAACTATAAATAGCAATGCTTGAAACCATTTAATTGTTTGCACTCAGTTTAAATGTCAAAAGTTCTATTTGACCCATAGATAGGACCCTATCAAGTGCTACCACCAGAGTAGACTTGGAAGCAATTGCAAAGGAGGGGTACTCCACATTCCTCAAACTTCCAGCCTAACTGGAGCCTCACCATCAGATTGTTTAATGTCGTATCCCGGACACTCATTGGGGGGTGACTCACCCCCCTGCAGAGATGCAGTCGGTGTATTCTACAGCATGTAACTGTGTGCAAACAAATGAACTCTGTTTAAAAAATGTTACCTCCAAAATCATGTATAAACAGGATTTAGCATTAACTAACCATCAAGGATTTATATCATATTTACCAACCCCTCCGCTCGGGAAGGATGTGACACAAGGTCAATTTTTAAGCGAAGTTTAACAGGTTTGAATTCAGAGTTTTCCTTCTCCTAGACTAGTTGCCTCACCAAGGCTGAAGAACCTAGTCTGCCCTACTATTTACCCATAGCTGGAGGGAGAATAATTGGATTCATACCTTTCCCAAGGGTATTAGTGCTATGTGAAATGCAATTAATCTCGGCCAGGATTTGAACTCGTGTCGCCGTGTCCATTTCCTACGACGCTAACCCTTACACCACGGGCACCTCCTCAAAATCCATCAATGATTTATATGCCATTAAACCAAATAACCAAACCCACCTGATTTCGTTAGAGTAAAAAAGAAAAAAAAACCGGGTAGGTTTGCATAGTGGACGCGAATGTGTGACGTCATACTTTGTGACCATCTTGAACTGATACCAACTCTAAACTCATACCCGCCTCTAATTTAAAAACAAAAGTGTCAGAGTCAATTACTGATGTCTCTGGTGGAAACTCCTCCCCCCCAAAAAAAAATATACTCACTCGTATAACGTATAAGGCCCTCCTCAGAAAAACAAGCGCGTGTAATAATCATTAGAATACTGTTTCACTACCTTATAGAATGAAGAAAAATCCCAATGTCTATTTCGAGTCGACTGTCGCTCCGAGCTCTCACTCAAAGGGGGTTATGGGATTGATGAAGATCTTTGCTGGTGTGGTGTTGTTGTTAGAAAATTCTGACGTTGGTAACTGACTCCTTTTCTTTTTATCTTCATTCACTTGATATCTTTTTGTTTGTTGAAGCTTCAAGGGAATTAAGGAGGGAAAGGAAGAAGAGAGGGATACGTTTAAACTCAATTTTATTTTCGGGTTTACGACTATTTTGTGGTGTCGAATGTTTACCTGAACCAGTAGAAATAGCCGTGCTTGCCGGTCGAAGCGTTTGAGAAATCTCTGGAATCATTTTTGGCAAATTGTGAATTTGAGGGTCTGCCATGTGAATCTGTGTTCAGTCGGTATGTTCAGCTGACGCTGCTACAAGCAGGAAACACAATACGTGTGCTCCGACCGATAGCCGAGAGAAAAAGGTGCGTCCGTTTAGTCGAGGTGCGTCAAAGGAACTTAGGAAGAGTTTCTCTTTGGCGCCAGAAAATTCCTCTTTTTAGGCATGCATAGACTGCTCTTCTTGTCTGGGACTTCTGAGAGATTGTTATTTTTGCATTTCTAAATTTTATTTCGTGTTGATTTTATTTTATGTTATTGTTGTTGTTTTTTTTTATTTTTTATTTAATCCCCACGGGGTCAAAAGGGAAATACCAAGGATATAGAAACTACTCCCCCGTTCGTAAGGGAGCCCCCTCCTCCCAACACACACGTCAAGCTAGAGTTTGCGTTGTTGGAAATAAAATGTAATTGTCTCTCTTTCTTGTGATTCATGGGCGGAGCTTCTGACAATAAGGTGACTGTTAGTCATGTGACAGTTTGATAAGCAAGTTCTATTCTTTTTGACCCAGAAGGAATAGGACGTCTACTTCGGCCTCTGCTATGTGAGAAGCACGTGAATTCAAATCACCTTACGAGAACTTGCACTACACCAGACCTACGTAAGTGTAACTTCTGCCATTCATCACTTTGTTCTTGGAGCAACTATTGCGCGCTTTTATTTAGTATGGTTTGGTATACTTACTATTGTGTACCATATATGTAAATATTAAATGTTTGCAATTGAACTTTTCGTGTCATGTAGTCTTTTCTTGTCGAACTATTCAGTGTTAGACTATCAACAAGATGCTTTAATGCATTATGGGAAAATGTGGTTGGTAGTTCAAGCCACTATCATACACCACATAAAATTCTTATTGGTCTAATAAACAAGTAAGTTTTCAAAATACTATCAAGACTTTATCTTCAAAAATTCCAAACCATATCAGTTCTTGTGTAACCTCACTGAATTCTTACAATAATATACATATAATTTTTAATTTTTTCATATTTTTTTAATTACTTCCGGTATAAGGTTAAAAAAAAGGTGTCAGTCTAAGAGACATATTATCGAAGAACCCTAGGGTTATTGGGAACAAAACATAATTGTCTCCCTTTCTTTTGATTTATTGGCGGAACTTCCGACAATCACGTTGTAGATGAGTGTGAGTGAAATGGTTATTTGTTTAACACTATATTTTTTAGGCACACGCAAATGAATTACGAAACTATTCTTTAGTAACACACAACAACGAAAGTTCTTTATTTGCAGCTTTGAATATGGTTTGTTTTGGGTGCTGCAAGACTCGTGGTGTTTAGGCTTGTTGGATGTTTGAGACGAAATGGCTTAGCGGGCTGTTGAGATGGCAGTGTGTTGTTGGACTTGTGGGGGATGTGTTCAAAGTCACCGTGTAGTTTTGTGTGTCGAGAGCGGAGTGACGCTCGGATCGACATAGTCAATTTTTGGGGTGACATGAACTGGTGCCTGTGGAAGGCATGCTGAATGTTTCTAATTTATGTTCCACTGGGATTCCTCGTAAAGAATCCATAAATTAGATGGTTCCCTCGTTGAGTGTCCATGTTGCTGCTGCTAGTGTTAAAGCCACAGTGAGATGTCCACACTGGGTGGCTTGTTTAGCTAAAAGGCATCGCTAAGCAGGGACGACCAGAGGCACGTCTGTTCTGGTCGCCGTCTCACGCTGAAGAGAGTGTGTTTGGCCGCTCACCCGTTTTGCTAGCCGGAAATAAAGGTCCGGGCCGAATAGGATAAGTCATCCTGATTGGGTGAAATTCAGTGTTGAATTAAATAGCGCGACAAACCAAAATACGAGATTTTCCTCTTCTCTACAACGTGACCGTTGGTCATGTTACTGTTTAAGAAGCGAGTTCTATATTTTTTTAGTCAAGAAGGTCCTAAGGATAGGAAGTCTACTTCAGCTTCTGCTTTTTGAGAAGCTGAAGTGAAGCAGAGGTGAAGTAGTAACTAGGTGCCGGAGCGGAACTAGTCATCGCAGTCGACATAACCAATTTTGGGGGTGACGTAAAGTTGTTCCTGTGTGTGGCGTATTGAGTTTATCTAATTCATATTCAAATGGGATCCCTTGGTCTAAGAGAAATAGACGCAAGGGATCCATAAACTAGATAGCTTCCCTCATTGTGTCCATGCTGCTGCTGCTGTTATTGAAGAGCAGCCAGTGAGACGTCTGCACTGAACGAAGTTGTTCTGCCAAAAAGAGCGTTTGACGGCTTTCCCCAATTATTGCTGCCCAGAAAGGTGATACGGGTAGAATAGGATAAGTCATCCTGATTGGGTGAAATTATGCGTCGAATTAAATTACGCGCCAAACAAAAATACGAAAATTCCTTCCGCTACATATTGGTCGAAAAATTACTTTTAATTTTATTTTTTATGAAAAATTCTATCAACATTTCATCATGCGCGGAGCCTATGCGCAGAGACTCATTTTTTTTTTTTTTCATTTTGGAAAAAATCTCGGCCCCGGCAACATCTGGTGAGCGCTCTCCTGACCTGTTAATTGGAATTGCCACTATTTTGTTTGAACGATAAATCAGAAGAGATCTCTATCAGTCATATAACATGGTTCAGTTACCATCTTGTTGGTTATCAGCATCCATCTATTTGGAAACTGATAAAAATGATTCAGAAGGAAGAGGTTGTTGTGAGTGCAGTGATAGCAAAGGACTTAGTTGCTGAACCACCAAGAAAGAAGACATAGAAAATATATGTTGATCAACAACAAAGATTAAAAGATTTATACAGTGACGACACAGAAGGGAGGGAAGATTTGAATTAGGTGTGAAGTGGACTTGGTCACAACATGAGATTTTAGTTTAAAGTTTTTGCTTTCAGATGTTGATATAATTTTCTTTTTAATTTACTAAATAGATAACGTTTGCATTTCATTTTTTCCTGTATGTTTTTTGGCTTTGTGCCATTTTTTTTTTCTTATTTTCCAACTTATCCCATTTCTACTGTTCAATTTTTTTATACCTAAATTCATGGCAGTCATCTTGCTTGTTAAATCAGAAAAGACAATTTACTTTGGAGGTCCATTGTAAAAATTAAAGTTTTAAACAAATGTATTTATTTATTAATTTATTTTTACTCCTCGAAAGTTTTGGAATATTCAGTTTAAACATCCTGTAATGACGTCAATTATTGGTTGTCAAACTTATTTTTCCACGGAAATCTTTTAGGTATAATTCTTTTTATGAATGGCGAAACAGGTTCTCGTTTTTATTTTATTTTTTCCGACAACCCCTGCTAATTGTAATGACATTAATGAGGCAAAAATTTATTTATATACCACACACACACACACACACACAGGTGCGCATGCGCCATAATAAATGAAAGGTAATTTTTTCCTTTAACCCATGGGTTAAAGTGGTAAAGATTTACCACTAGTGGTAAAGATTTACCACTTTAACCCATGGGTTAAAGAGAAAAATTTACCTTTTTCAATTATTTCCCTTGCACTATACATGAAGAGTTAGATATTGACTAGCAAAAGCTTAGTAAATTACTACTACCAGGATTCTATTGGGCGTCTCTGTGGTGTAATGGTTAACAAGCTAGACTAGTAAACCTTCACTGAGTGAGTTCGAGTCTCATTGGGTGCCTCAGGCGTATGGCCTTGTGTCACATCTAAGCAAAATCTTAGTAAATTACTACTACCAGGATTCCATTGGGCGTCTCGGAGGTGTAATGGTTAACATTAAATAACCCACGAAGGTTTATGCACCATTAAATAAAGAAACCAAACCAACCTAAAATACTGAACATGTTGCAGCCCAAAATTAAGTAAGTTGTTGGCGACCATAGTCGAGGGCGACCAGAAGGCTCCCTTTTCAATAGCTACTACACCAAGGTATAAGGGAAGGCGCTATACCTTTCCCTGGATTGTTCCTCTTTACCCTCAATACGTACCTTATATTGCTGAGTGTTAAGCAAGGAGTAGTCAAGTACCATTTTTAAATTCTTTGGTATGACGCGACCTGGGATTGAACCCAGTCTCCCGGAACATTGGCGAACATTCAACCCACTGACATATATTTATGCAATTTTATTTTTGGTTAGTTTCATTACTGTCATATCAAAAACACTGGACACAGTCAGATCAGCAAAAGTTAAGCAATGATGAGCATGTAGCAGAAAAGACTTCGTATTTTTGTTTGGCGCGTAAGTTAATTTGACCGTTAGGGTCGACGCATATTTTCACCCAATGAGGATGACCTATCCTATTCAGTCCGGACCATTTTTCTGGGCAGCACCAAAATTTTGAAAACCCGCCAAAGTACCTCTTCCTCAGAACCTTTTCGAACAGGGCAGCCGTAATTACTGTCCGTTCCCTTCATAGCAGCAGCATAAGGAAATCCATCTATTTTATGTACCTCTTGAGATTATTCTTTTAAACCAAGGGTTTCCAGTTAAATATGAATTAGATGCATTCAATCCGCCACACACAGGAACACCTTTAAGTCACCTCCAACTGTTTGCTATGTCGACAGCGACGCATAATTACACTCAGACATCCAGCTACTTCATCCCTGGGCAACATATACTGGAGACATTCACGCTTCTCTCCCACAACAACCAGGACTACACATTTATGAATGACTACATCATTCCTGTCCTTAAACAGCAAACCCGACCTTTGCTACAGCTAACGATGCACATTTCGCTCAGGCATTTAGCTGCAAATATTCCTTCTCAACTCCATAACTATTTCCTTCCTTCCTTCCTTCCTTCCTTCCTTCCTTCCTTCCTTCCTACGAGACTTGCAGCATAGAGGTACCCTTTATTCTGGCTGTCATAAAACCTTCATAAAAATCTTTTGAACATCTTGGTTCTTCTCTCTTTTATTTACCTTAAAACTTAGCGAGGAAACAATGCAACAACACGTAACAATATTTCTTCGCTAAAAGCATGTTTAGGACTCAGATAGGTGGCTTTGTAATTTATAATAGATACGGTATTTCAGATTAAGCAGATACTTTTAAATATTAAAATGAAATTAGACTGGCAAAAAGAATTCAAGAATGAAAAACTTAATAATACTACAAAAACCTAGAAAAAATATTTCTAACTAAATTTTATAAATTTAGTCACTTAAAAACTCAGCAAAATCCTTACAAGATTATTTCATTTTATTTGCCATCTTTTGTGATGTGTGGGGATTTAGGAATAAATAATAAAACTCCTAACCGGATGTTGACTCGTCGGCTGTCACATACAAGGTGTATAAACGCGTCGCTACGCATCGGCTCCACGCACCCATCCGGTCAGAAGTCAAAAAGAAAAATAATGTTTCGCGCCAAAAATGAGAAGAGATGGTCGAGCGACGACTTTTGGAGCCGGCGGGGAGAGATATAAACTCGAGGTTTTGTGGACCGAGGGAGAGAATAAAAAAGGGGATGCCGACGGGGCCGAAGGTATTTTTGGTAATGCCAGACGCGTGTGGGCTGCGGCCCTGCGACTGGACCCACCTTATAAAAAGGCCTTGTGCACCCATCCGGTCAGAAGTAAAAAAAAAAATAAATAATAAAAATCAATGTAGCCAATGGGAAGCTTTCGCGCCAAAAATGAGAAGAGATGGTCGAGCGACGATTTTTGGAGCCGGCGGGGAGAGATATAAACTCGAGGTTTTGTGGACCTTGGGAGAGAATAAAAAAGGGGATGCCGACGGGGCCTTATAAAACGGCCTTGTGCCATACTTGTCCGATGGTGGGACGGATGACAAATACCAAATACCGAGAATAAAAAGAGACCAAAAAGGAAGCTTCACAGATACAGTAATCAAGCGAGAAGTAAAATTCGCCCGCAAGCTAAAACTGAAAACTACTTTTCTGTCAGTGACTACTACCTGACCATAGAAACATCTAACTTTCTACTATTTTGAAACGTTACTACACGTAAAAGCGAACTTTTGAACACGCAAATTCAAGTTAACGTTTTATTGTTTATAAAGGTTGTTTAAAACTTTAGATGTTCCTTGTTTGTCTTGTTTTAAATGAAGTTTATATTGCATGTTGTAATACACAAAAAAAAAACCTAAGGAGGCCATCGATGAAACCGCCATATTGTTTTTGTTATTGGTCGTTTTTTCCCCTTTTTTTAATCCGTTAATTTTAACTACGGTTGTTATTTTCACTTTTTTTTCTCCAAACTCTTTAGACTTAGAGAAACAGTGAAATCTTATTCCATAAAAAATTTATAAACTTGAAAATTTTCACAGATTTAATTTAATTATTTTATTGATTGCTTGAAATTTATTTTTTCGTGCTACCCTTAAGATAATTTGGATATTTATCGTTTGAATAATGGAAAATTAAATATTTTTAAATAACAATGAACGTAATTATTTAAAAATCACACTATAGAATGTAATTATTTTAAGAAGAGCATAGTTTTATTTATTTTACAAATGAATCTACCGAGTAACGCAAAACTATCATTATTCTATCAGTAATACTCGCATGACCATCGACAAACCCTTTCTTCTTGATTTCCAATGCATTTTTAAATAATAAAAACATTACCAATACATTTACATTCGATATATGTGTAAGGTTTAAACCTCTTTTTTGTCTATCAGCTATCGGTTAGATACCACTACTTGACACCTTGGGTGTTGTAATGTTTAACAAGTTTGTCTAGCAAACTTTCTCGAGTAAGTTCAAGTTTCATAAGATGCTCCATTCATATGGCCTTGTTCCACACCTAAGCAAAGAGCTTAGTTAATTACTAATATTGCCTAGAAAGATGCCTTGGGTGGTGTAACCGTTAGCAAACTTGACGAGCAAATTTTCTCGAGTGAGTTCGAGTTTCATTGGATGCTCCATTCATATGGCCTTGTGCCACACCTAAGCAAAGAGCTTAGTTAATTACTAATATTGCCCAATAAGATGCCTTGGGTGGTGTAACCGTTAGCAAACTTGACGAGCAAATTTTCTCGAGTGAGTTCGAGTTTCATTGGGTGCTCCATTCATATGGCCTTGTGCCACACCTAAGCAAAGAGCTAAGTTAATTACTAATATTGCCCAATAAGGTGCCTTGGGTGGTGTAACCGTTAGCAAACTTGACGAGCAAATTTTCTCGAGTGAGTTCGAGTTTCATAAGATGCTCCATTCATATGGCCTTGTGCCACACCTAAGCAAAGAGCTTAGTTAATATTGCTCAGTAAGGTGCTTTGGGTGGTGTAACCGTTAGCAAGCTTGACTAGCAAACTTTCTCGAGTGAGTTCGAGTTTCATTAGGTCCTCCATTCATATGTCCTTGTGTCACATCTAAGCAAAGAGCTAAGTTAATTACTAAACAGTACCGCTGCTGTTCTTTTACAAGGATGGCTTTGGCATTAAATAACCCAATATACTCAATGTGCCATTAAACATAGAAACAAGCAAAACAAATCGAAATGCAATATCTATGTTTATAAAAAAAAGTAAAGTTGGCGACCGTACTTGAGAGTGACCAGAAGGCTCCCTTTTCAATAATAGGAGAGGGTGGGGCTCCTTTCCCTGGATTGCTCCACTTTACCCTTGATATGTATCTTATATTGCCGAGTTTTGAGCAAGGAGGTTGTTGCGGAGCCGATAAACACGTCGACCCTGCAAATAATTTAAGTTAAGCGTGCGAGTAATGACAGCCAAAAGACAATGAAGGAAACAAAGACGAGGTAACAATATAACAAAGATGACAATTTATTTATCGTATTTACAAGGGCGTATGTAAAGTTCGTGGTAGTTGTGTCTTCAGCTAGATGGATTATGTCGGTAGCTGGTATGGTTGAAGTGGTAGAAAAAGGTGCAGCTAGACGTTCGATGCGAGTAGCTGATGTTGGTCGAGTCGTAGAAGTGCAGCTAGTTGTTTGATGCGGGTAGTTGATGTTGGTCGAGTCGTAGAGGTACAGCTAGATGTTTGATGCGGGTAGCTGATGTTGGTCGAGGTTGGTAGATCAATGTCCCGGTTTTTTTAAGTATATTGGATACACCGGGGGTGTCGATGTGGTTGCTAACCCGTACAGTGAGTTGTATGTGAGCAATATGCGGCAATGCTAGGACAGTCCGTACAGCGAGTCGTACGTGGACCGGAAGCCACATTACTGGCACGCGTCGTGGTCGAAGTTGGTGTTGGCAGCTTGGTCGCGTAGAGTCGAGCAGGTGTGATAACCAAGACTTAACCGTGTCTTAGAACTGCAGACCCAGTGAACGGACAGGGTAACTGTGGCTAAGGTTTACCAGGCCTTAATACACGAGAAATAGAGCGAGCGAATCGGTGTGGCTAAGGCTTTGCCGTGCCCCTAGCTGTGTGGACGTATCGGAAACGGTAGCTAAGGCTTTGCCGTGCCAAAGCTGAGCGGTCGTATTGGAGACGGTAGCTAATGCTTTGCCGTGCCAAAGCTGTGCGGATGTATCGGGTGAACAGTCCAAGAGGCCGTGGCTAAGATTGGCGGTATTTTGGCGCTGCGCAGATAGGGAAGCAGTGGCTAAAGGCTAATCCCTACTTTTAGCGCCGCGCAGCCGAGCGAACGAACGAACGAACAACGGAACCGATCGAGTTGGTTAAGACCCGGTGGTCTTAGGGTCCTCTTCGTGTGTACCGCCTCGCCGTCTGCTTCGACCAGTCTGTAAGGACCGTCAGAGATACTTCAACCCGCAGAAGTTGACCTCTAATGGCCTTTAAAAGGACCTTTTTGCATATCTAAGAGATGGAAGGCAAATGCGACCACGAGTAGGATTCAGCCTTGAGGCAAGACGAATGCTACCACGAGATGTAGGATTCAGCCTTGGGGAGCCTCGCTCCTGAGAGCTTCGTAAAACGAACTCTGGTATTTATCATCCGTCCCACCACCGGACGAATATGGAACGCGGCCGTTTTAAGGTGGGTCCGGTTGCAGGGCAAAGCCCACACGCATCCGACATTGGCAAAAATTCCTTCGGCTCCGTCAGCATTCCCCTCATAAGGGGCGCCTCAGGCACCAAGCAATAAACCTCCCCGAAGGGAGTAAAGCCTGGGGTATGCCCCCCTGAGGCCGGAGGAACTCTCCAGTGCTGAGGCACACCCAGCAGAACCGCCTAGAGTTAAAACGGCTTACCGAATGCGATCCAACTGGAGAGGTAAGTTCACGGTAAAACGAACTCTAAAATTTGACCTCGGTGCTTGTTTATATAAAGGGAACGGTATGTCACACTGCTTCGTCTATTAAAAATGGGTGTAGAAATAAAGTTTTTTAACCTGAGATAGGCTACAGAAGATAATTTATTCCATTTCAGTAGAGTTACAGACGTGTTCTGTAAATGTTGTTAAATGTAATTTACTCCTTTTTCTTAGGTGTAACGGCTGCTCAGGATTGTATAGGGCTTCATCATTTCCGGTCATAGCCAGATGTCGTGTTTGTGGGGGTATGAGCAATCCGATCTGTTTATGTTGTGAACGGGTCGTGAAAAGGTATCAAGTATCATTTTTAAAGTCTTTGGTATGACGTGACCAGGGATTGAACCCAAGTCTCCCGGACCACTGGCGAACACTCTACCCCCTACCTCGTGGTCTAATGGTTAAAGCGATGAGCTGCGGAATCGTAGTACGCGAGTTCGTACTCCAGTCGCACTATTACGTTCACTTTCGGGCAAATACCCTTGGGAAAGGTATGAACCCCCTTATTCTCCCTCCAGCTATGGGTAAATAGTAGGACGGACTAGGTTCTTCAGCCTTGGGGAGGCAACTAGTCTAGGAGAAGGAAAACTCTGAATTCAAAACCTGTTAAACTCCGCTTAAAAATTGACCTTGTGTCATATCCTGCCCGAGCGGAGGGGTTGGTAAATAGTACCCACTAGGCTAATGGGCCGGCTCATGTGTGTATAGATATACTGTAAAAGTTAACAGAGATGACTCTAGGCATTAATTAAACTCCAGGAAAGGGTTACGAGGTCTGAAACACGTGAAGCACAAGTACATGAAATAAAAACCTAAAATACCAAATTCAAATTCATTTATGGACCTATTCATTTATATATATAAATATATATATATATATATATATATATATATATATATATATATATAGAGTGTGTGTGTAATCAGATGGAAACTCAAAACTGGTTAAGTTGTCATAATAAATTTATTTTGGAGGAGCTGCTGCTAAGAACTGCTGCTGGAAGTAAGAGAGAGTCTCCTCCTCTGCCTCCGCTGTTGCTGCTGCTAGACTCCGAGGATATATATACAAATATATATATATGCAAATTTCATTAAACATAATAGACATTTTATGCCTACATATTTTCTTCTGGATCCGTTCGAATTCCCGTATTACTTTTATCGTATTCGAGGGGAATTGATTTAGGTATTGTCCATAGTTGTATGTATCCCTAGTACTTTCTGCCCGACTTTGGGCCATCATCAGGGGAGAATCTATTACAAAAGTGATGTAACTTTTGTTTTAGCAAATTACTACTGTGTAAGGACGTCTTTGCCGTTGAAGATTATGGCGTTTGCTTTTAAATATAATTCTGTAAATGACGATGTGTATATGTATATATATATATATATATGTGTGTGTATGTATATGTATATATATGTGTGTGTGTGTGTATGTATATAAATATGTATGTTTGTGTATGTATACATGTGAGTATATATATATAAATGTCTGCGTGTATATATATGTGTGTGTATGTATATATATATGTGTGTATATATGTGAGTATATGTGTACATATATTTATAACATGTGTGTGTATATATATTACACAGTATATGGTTGTCACTATCTCACTTGGTGGGTTAGTGGCTGACCAAATGCGGTATAATTTGGAGAGTGCTCAATATCTGTGATAGAGCTATTATATAATATAATAGTAAATAAATATATTTTAGTTTATTTTTATATATATATATATATATATATAGTCATCCATAGACAAATCTGTTTCGTTCTATCAGAACACATCAGTGTGGCTAGACAGGTTAGATTCCCGAAGCTGGGATCGAAACCCGGTTGACTCAAACGCCATTCCAAATTCTACCACTCAGCCACGAGGAAACCAGCGCAAGCGAAGGAAATTTAAACGGTTATGAATCACAATTGTTATTGTTTGCATATATCCGCTTAACGGCTACCAAGAGCTCGATTCATAATAGTTTTTATATATATTTAATAGCATGGGTGCTTATCTGCGACCAGTTGTTTCATGCTGTCTTTACATAGCAATCATCGGATGAAAAAAACTTGCCCGATGATTGTCGTATGAAGAGGGCATTAAACCAGGGGTCACAGATAAGCATCTATGCTATTTAAAAGTTAAGTTGGCGACCTAAGTCAAGGGTAACCCGAAAGCTCCCTTTTCAATAGCTACTACACTGAGGTATAGGGGAGAGCGCAACTCCTTTCCCTGGAATCCTTCACTTTACTCTTGATCCATACCTTAAAATTCTCAGTATTAAGCAAGGCAACATCAAGTACCATATTTTGAGTCTTTGGTATGATTTGACCTGGGATTGAACCCCAGTCTCCTGGATCATTGGCAAACACTCTACTCATTAGGCCAATGGCCCACCCATTCTATTTTATATATATATTAACTAATATATACTTATATTTTATTTTATATTTTGGAGGTGCCTGTGGTGTAATGGTTATCGTCGTAGGAAATGGACACGGTGACACGAGTTCAAATCCTGGACGAAACTGATTGCATTTCACATAGCACTAATACACTTGGGAAAGGTATGAATCCAATTATTCTCCCTCCAGCTATGGGTGAATAGTAGGACGGACTAGGTTCTTCAGCCTTGGTGAGGCAACTAGTCTAGGAGAAGGGAAATTCTGAATTCAAACCTTAAATGCTTAAAAATTGACTTTGTGTCATATCCTGCCCGATAAATATATATATATAAATATATCATCATCATCATATCGCGCTGGTAGCACGGATATCCCTGACCCTCTCTCGCCACTCCTCCCTATCGTTCATCGCCCTAGGTAGGTCTTCAGGACGTGTGTGTGTGTGTGTGTGTGTGTGTGTGTGTGTGTGTGTGTGTGTGAATGCATTATTGATTATTTTATTCTAAGAATGTATTGAAAACCTTAAATAGATTGTTAGTGCTTATGAATTAAGACATGTATTTCTAATAGAAGAATATTGTTATATTAAGAAAGCATTGCAGAAATGATGCCCTACTTATTAATGTATTCATTTTATGTATTTTTGATATAATGTGTTTACTGTAAACCTTTAATGGATGGTATTTTTTAGTTATTTTATTTTATTTCCAATCCATTCCTTGTCATATCAGCAATTTCTTTCATGGTAACCTCCCCTTGTGTAGCAAATTGTTGATTCAGATTCTGTTAACATAAAAGATGAATGAAAATGTGTCGGCCATCTTTCCTTTTTTTTATGGGTAATTTTACTCCTTCCACAATGTGATTATGATGTTTATCTTTCTGTGTCATTATCCTAAATTTATATCGCACTGGATGATTTTGTTTGTACCCTTCCTTTTGAAAATTCATTTTCTATCTCTTGTTTCATCACTGATGGGTAGGGTGGGAGAATTTTTTTTTCTTTTTTCAACGCTCTTATTTCTATTTTTTTTTTACCCCCCACTCACGTCCTCTAGATTTTTTTCCAGTCCACATCTTTCCAATTTTTCTTGGCTTCGTCTCTTATCTCTGCTTTTTACGATTCTAAACGACCATCTTTTCTTTCTTTATTTATTTTCCCCTAAAAAAAACGTTGGTTTTTCTTTATCTTTGATAATTCACTTGGGATGATTTTATTGATATGAATATTTTTTCTTTCTTTTTTCCTTTTTTAATTCCTTCCTTATTATAACTTTTTTTTTCTTCAAGCGAAGCTTATTGAATAACTTCTTTCTTTCTTTTTTCTACCGTTTTCTGTTTTTTTTTTCTCTACTTTTTTCTACCTTTTTCTTTCTACTTCTTGTTTATTTTTATTATTTTTTCATTTCTCTTATTATTATTTCTACCCTTTTCTTTTTTTACATTTTCTTTCTTTTTAATCTGTTTTCTTTTTCTTCTACTTTTCTGTTATTTTTATTTTCATCTAAATTCAACGTACTGTTTTCTTTTTTTCTTTCTTTTCTTTTTTGACCCTTTTTCTTTTCTTTTTTCTTTTCAGTCTTTTTCCCTTTTTCTTCTTATCTTTATTCTTTTTTTTTCGATGTTTTTCTTCGTCCTTTTTTTATTCGTACACATATGGTGCATTCTTTCTTCATCCTTTTTCATTCTTTCTTCATTCTTTAAACACAACTCTTTCAAACATGTGCTTTCTTAACTCTTTCACATTCCTTCTTTGTTTTTCATTTAGTTTCTTTCCATTTTGTATTATTCATATTTCTCATTCTACGAGGTCTTTTTTTTCTTTTCTTGTTTTTTTCATTCCTACTTATCAGAAGTTCATTTTTCTTCAGTTTTTTAGATATTGTTCTTCCTTTCCTTCATTATTTCATTCATTATCTAAGGCCAAAACAGTAGTTCTCTCTCTCTCTCTCTCTCTCTCTCTCTCTCTCTCTCTCTCTCTCTGATAGACAGATAGATAGATATTGATATATATATAGAGAGAGATAGAGATCGATATAGAGATGTGTGTGTGAATAGATAGATATACATATATATAAATACAGAAAGAGAGAGAGATAAGTGTGTGTGTATATATACATATATATATATATATATATATATGTGTGTGTGTGTGTGTGTGTGTGTATGTATGTATGTATGCGTATATATATATATATATATATATATATATATATATATATATATATATTTCACATAGTTCTTAATGATATCTCTTTCCTGACTTAGCTTTTCTCTTCAATTTTGGAGCCCAGAAAACACAGCATTGAAAGTGTTTTGATTGGTTGAAAAATATTACATCATTGGTTGAATAATATTACATCATTTGATTGGTTGAATAATATTACGTCATTTGATTGGTTGAATAATATTACGTCATTTCCATGATGGTCATAATAAAGAAGTAAAGACATTATTTCTCTATATGGCAGTTATTCAAATATAAAAAGCTGCTTCAAAGAAAATATCCTCTGCTCAAACGTTTGAAAAGTGAGTTATGAAAAACAAAGCTGTTTTAATTCCTTTGTACAGTCTCGAGTTATAGCTGGAATCTAAAACCACTTCTAAGTCAAAATATTTTATCACTACTTGGTAATGGTAGAGACTGGAATTGGTGATTTGATTGGTCTTTTGGCATGTCAACTTCAGTTGGGTTATTTAACTTTGTTTCTCTTTCTTTTTTCAAGCAATTATTGGCTGAGTGGGTAGAGCCTTCGCCAATGGTTCAGGAGGCCTGGGTTCAATCCCAGGTTGTTATACCAAAGACTTAAAAAATGGCAGCATTATATGGTAAGAATCAAGAGTAAAGCAAAGACATCCAGGGAATGGAGTAGCAACCCCCCCTACACCTTACTGTAGTAGCTATTGAAAAGGGAGCCTTCAAGTCACCATCAACTAAAGTCGCTAACTTTATATATATATATATATATATATATATATATATATATTATACACACACACACACACACATATATATACGTATATTTTTAAAAATGAATAAGTCCATAAATAAATTTGAATTTGGTGTTTTAGGTTTTTATTTCATGTACTTGTGCTTCACGTGTTTCAGACCTCGTAACCCTTTCCTGGGGTTTAATTAATGCCTAGAGTCATCTCTGCTAATTTTTACAGTATATCTGAACTCTCATGAGCCGGCTCATTAGTCTATTGAGTAGAGTGTTCACCAATGGTCCAGAAGACCTGGGTTCAATCCCAGGCCAAGTCATACCAAAGACTTTAAAAATGGTACTTGATACCTCCTTGCTTAACACTTATCAATATAAGGTACGTATCAAGGGTAAAGTGCAGCAAGCCAGGGAACAAAGTAGTGCCCTCCTCTACACCTTGGTGTAGTAGCTATTGAAAAGAGAGCCTTCGGTTCACCCTCAACTAGTTGCTAACTTCACTTTTTACTTATTCTCCTTTTAGCTATGAATAAATAGTAGGGCATACTGAAGTTTTTAACCTAGATCTAGTAACCAGTCTAAGAGAAGGAAATTCTGAACAATGAACCTGTAAAAATCTTAAAAATTGACCTTGTGTCACATCCTCCTTGTGCAGAGGAGTTGGGTATATATATATATATATATATATTATTTATAAGTATTATTTGGTCCAGTTAAACCAGAGTTGGGAATAATTCCATCAGGACAAGAAAACTATTCAAGAGTGAACATTTAAATTTTCCTGGTAAAGAGCTCAATGTAACAGACATTACAGACCAATAATTTCATTAAGAAAAAACACAAACCGGTCACATTAGGATTATAAATTTATTTCCATCCTGTTATGTGTTTTCGAAAAATCAAAAACATGAATATATATATATATATATATATATTATATTATATTATATTATAAGAGTGTTGGTTGTCACTAAATCACTTTGTGGGTATGTGTCGAACCAAGTCCAATATAATATGAAGAGTGCTCAATATCTGAGATAGAGCTATTATATAATAATAATATATAAATATATATTAGATATATATATATTTAATCCATGGAAAATATTCTGCAACCCTAGGTTTCATGAAGTTTTTTGCAAAACAAGGTTGCAGAATATTTTCCATGGATTAAATATATATATATCTAATATATACTTATTTTTTATTATATATATATATATATATATATATTATAATATAACAGGGTTGGTTGTCACTAAATCACTTTGTGGGTTTGTGGCGAACCAAGTGCAATATAATATGGAGAGTGCTCAATATCTGAGATAGAGCTATTATATAATAATAATAAATAAATATATATATTAGATTTATATATTCATATTTTTAATGCCATGGAATTTAGACTGCGACCCCTGTGTTTTAGGAATTATACGATTTCAATCCTTTTATAAACATCTAGTGAGTATGGTGGATGTGGTAAAGTTGTCCACCTAAATGAGGTGATTGTCTCCCTTGTCCTGATGCTTTGGTGTGATGAAGCATTATCATGCAGGAGGAGGTTATTATTGATTGTCAAGATTTAGTGCCTTCAGACTATCATCTCTTCGGCCACATAAAAGAGGGTTTAAGAGGCAAGAAAATGAAAATGCAGTGATGAAGTGGCTCAAAGAACCATCAACAGAATTTTACAAGGAAGTGATATTTGCACTCATTCAAAAGAAGAACATTGCTATTGAGAAAAATGGTGACTATGTTAAGAAGTAGGGATGTGATCATCAGAAGACTAGCCTTATTCTGAGGTGGAATATATATTCCTGTGCTGGTAATTATTCCTGTACTAAAGAAAAAGGCATTAATTTTTTACTCAACTTTGTATATAGTATATATATAATAAGATCTATGTTGGTATATATATATATATATATATATATATATGCATATATATAAATATATATAGATATAGATATAAATAGATATATTCATATATAGATATATTCATATATTTATATATATATATATATATATATATAGAGAGAGAGAGAGATAGAAAAGTATATATATATATATATATATATAGAGAGAGAGAGAGAGAGAGCATATGTATATATATATATATATATCATCCACAGACAGACTGTTGTATCACAACTCTTTAGTGTAGCTAGATTCACAGGATGCATTAAGCTGATAGATATATATATAAATATTTATATATATACATGTATATAGATGTATATATACATGTATATATATGTATATATATATATTGATATATATATGGAGAGATAGATATACAGGTATATATAGATAAATATATGTATAGATAGGTACATATGTTTGGTTTAGTTTGGTTTTATGGCTCATCAACCATTGTAGATTATTAATGCCAAATCCATTTTTTTACATATAAACAGTTCTATTTTAAACATTTAAGTTTAGCATAAATACCAGGGTTCAATGACAAAAACAGTTCTATTTCAAACAATTCAATTTAGCATAAGTACTCAGTTTAGTTCTGTTTGAGCCATAATAGGACCCTATCAGTTGCTTCCACACTGGGCCAAAGTGGACTTGGGAGGGATGGCAATGAAGAGTTACTCTGCATTCTTTAAAGCTCCAGCATTACCATCAGATTGTTTAGTGTCATATCCAGGACACTCGTTGGAGTGAGGGCTTTACTCCACTGCAGAAAAGTAGTCGGTGTCTGTCTTCTACAGCCCCAGCCAACTAGGTAAGTATATATATGTATAAAGACAATTTTATATATATATATATGTATATATAGATATAGATAGATTGATATAGAGAAAGACAAATACATTTATATATATATATATATATATAGATAGATAGAGAGAGAGAGAGAGTGATATACATATATATATATATATACATATATATATATATATATATCCTAGGCAATTTTATATATATATGTAGATTGATAGGCAAATTTTGTATATATATAGATATATATATAGATCGATATAGAAAAACACACATACACACACACACACATATATATATATATATATATATATAGAGAGAGAGAGAGAATGAGTTATATATATATATATATATATATATATATATATATATATATATATATCCTAGACAATTTTATATATATATTGAAAGATAAGCAATTTTCTATATATATATATATAGAGAGAGAGAGATAGAGAGATAGATATATAGATCGATATAGAGAAAAACATACACACACACATACATATATATACATATATATATATAGAGAGAGAGAGAGAGTGATATATATATATATATATATATATATATATATATATATATATATATTATATATATATATCCTAGGCAATTTTGGTACATATTCCCGTTTAAATTGTTATTGTAGATAATTTTTCACCCTGCTGCTTCCAACTTCCTGAATTATCTGTTCCAAATGTGAAACTGGCTGAATTGCTAAATGGGGGAGAGGAGATGCTAATAAATATTAATAAGAGATTTGGGTTTGTTTGAAATGTTGGAGATGAAAACAGAAACATTAAAATTGGTGTTAGATGTGCAAAGGGAGATCACTGGGGTGAAAAGAGTTGAAAAGAAGGAAGGAAGGATGAATGAAAAAATCAAAGAAAGGTTGTTGAAGAGGTGATTGAAAAAAAAAAAAAAAAAAAAAGTGAGAAGAGGAAGCAAATGAAAGAAGAAGAAAAGAGAGTAAGAAATGGAAACAGTTAAGATGAAAGTAGTTGAGAAAGGAGAAGAAAAAGAAAGAAAAAGGCAATTAAATGAAAGCAGATTCAAAGAAATAATAATAATAATATTAAAAAAAATGAAGTAAAACGGAGGATAGAAGCAGTTAAGAAAGAAAACGGTTGGAATAAGTGATTAAAGAAAATAGAAGGAAGAAAAATTATGTTAGAAAATGAAAGAAAAAGGGAAAGCAACGAATGAAAAAAATAAAGAAAGAAAAAAAGATAGAAAGAATTTTAAATGAAAGAAATTGTTGTTGAAGTGGTGATAGGAGAAAAGGCAGTAAAAGAAAGCAGTTGAGAGAGAGAGAGAGAGAGAGAGAGAGAGAGAGAGAGAGAGAGAGAGAGAGAGAGAGAGAAAATGATTAAATGGAGAAGGAGAGAGAGAGAGAATGATTAAAGAGAGAGAGAGAGAGAGAGAGAGAAAATAATTAAATGGAGAGAGAGAGAGAGAGAAAAAATGATTAAATGGAGAGAGAGAGAGAGAGAGAGAGAGAGAGAAAATGATTAAATGGAGAAGGAGAGAGAGAGAGAGAGAAGGATTAAATGGAGAGAGAGAGAGAGGTACAAGGAAACAGGTTTAGAGAAATCGAGAAGAAAGTAAGAAGGAAAAAGAAGCAGTTAAAGAAAGAGAAAAAAAAAGAAAAGATTGAAGCAAGTGATGAAAGATTTAGAATAGAGAAAAATGAAGAGATTCGAATGAATATGAATGAATGAAAGATTTGAAGGAATGTGAATGAATGAAAGATTTTATGGTGAAATAATAGTATTTTATTTAAATACAAAGAAAAAGATAAAGGTAAATGAAAAAATAAAAAATCAGAAGATAAATGAAAGAGAAAGAAAAATGAATGAAATGATAGAGAATGAGAAATGAATGAATGAAATGAATGAGAAAGAGAAATCAAAGAAGAAAAACCAAAAATAGGGAGTAAATGAGGAAAGAGTAAAAAGGAATGAAAAATAAAATAAAAATAGGGTAAAGTGAAAAAAGAATAGGAAGAAGTTAGAAGTGAAGAAAGAATGATGAAGGAAAAAGAATAGCAAGAATGAAAGAAAATAAAGAGAAAAGATTGAAAGAATCACAAGAGATAAAATGAAGAAACAGAAAATATAATTTAAAAGATTAAGAGAGAATGAAAATTGAAGGAAAATAGACAGATAAATGAGAAAAAAAAAAAAAAGAAAATGATATAAAGAAGGAAGGAAAAGAAAACAGATAAAAAGTAGTGTAATGTAGAGAAAAACGAAAAAGAAAAAAAGAAAGATACAAGAGAATAACTTGAATGATAAAGGAAACAAATATGGAAGAAAAATAGGAAAGAAAAAAAAGAAGAAAATGAGAAAAATTTTAAAGACACAAGGAAACTAAGAAGAAAAAATATAGGCAAAGATAAAAGGGTGAAAACAGAGATAAAAGAAAAAACAAGGAAAAGAAAGATTAAGAAATATGAAGAAAGAAAGGTGATAAAAACAATGAATGAGAAAGATGATAGAGAAAAAGAAAAAAGAATAGTCAAAGGAAAGAGCACGAAAAGAAGAAAACAGAAAGAAATTGGAAGAAAAGAAGTAAAGACAGAAAGATAAAAGGAGAAGGAATAGAGGAAAGAAAAAGACTTGAGAGACTGGGGGAAAAAAAGAAAAATGGTGATGGAAAGAGAGATGAAGGAATTAAAGAAAGACAAAAAGGGAAGAAAAATGAAGAAGTTAAAAAAAGGGAAAAGAGAATAGAATGTAAAAGTTACTGGGAGATGAAGGAATAAGAGAAGGAATGAGTATGAAAAAAAAAGATGAAGAGAAACAAGAGGTTTGGTTTGGTTTAGTTTGATGGGTTTTATGGCATATCAACCTTTGTAGGTTATTTAACGCCAAATCCATTTTTATGTAAATAATCTGTTCTATTTAAAACAATTCAGTTTAGCATAAGTACACAGTTTAATTGTCAAAAACATTTCCATGGCATGTTTTTGGAGATTAAGGGCTACATTGGGAACATATATATATATATATATATATATATATATATATATATTGCAATGTGCTGTTATATCTACTTGATGAGCCGAGAGTAGATTAGACCCTTGTGTGGGACCCGCTTAAACATGAGCCCCGATTCAAAGCAATTGGTCTAATTGGCTTGCGATGGAGGTTTGGTTTGGTTGGTTTGTTGGGTTTTATGGCATATCAACCTTTGTAGGTTATTTAATGCCAAATCCATTTTTATGTAAATAATCTGTTCTATCTAAAACAATTTAGTTTAGCATAAGTACACAGTTTAATTGTCAAAAACATTTCTATTTCAAACTATTCAATCAGTTATATGTAACAATTCAGTTAATGTAACAGTTCAATTAATTCTGTTAGTTCTATTCAACCCATAGATAGGGCCCTATCAGGTGCTACCACTCCAGGCCAGAGTGGACCTGGGAGCGATGGCAATGAAGGGGTACTCTGCATTCCCCAAAGCTCCAGCACTGCTGGAACCTCACCATCAGATTGTTTAGTGTCATAATCAGGACACTCGTTGGGGGTGTCTTACCCCTCTGCAGAGAAGCAGTCAGTGTATTCTACAGCCCTAGCTGACTGGGCAACAGAAAGAAGAGGTAAGGAAAGAGAAAAAGAAGTAAACTGAAAGAAAAAGAAATAAAAAGATGGAATAAATAATGAGAAGGAAAAAGATTTCAAAGAAGACAGAAAAGTAGAAAGAAGGAACGAGAAAGTGATGAAAGAAAGAGTATGAAAAAGAAAGAAAAACTGAAATAAGGTTAAAGCACCTGAAAGAAAAAAAAAGGTGAAAAAGATAAAGAGAAAGAAGAAGATGCTTGGGATGCAAAGAGAGATGAAGAGGAGGAGGAAAAAAAAAGGGAAGAAAAAAATAAAGGTGAAAAAGAGATAAAAAGGAATGAAGAGAAACTAATGAGAAAGTGAATAGAAAGGGTTAAGAAGAAAAAGATTTAAAACAAGGAAAGAGAGGAAGTAATAAAAGAAAGTGTATGAAAGAAAAAAAAAATGAAGGGAGAAAAGAGAAGGGAAAGATGAAACAGTAAAAACGTTCAGAAAAAAGAAAGCAGAGGGTGAGGAAGAAAGAAATGAGAGATAAAGGGAGAGAAAAAGAAGAAGAGAACATGTAAAGAAAGAAAGAAAGAAAGAGAAGAAGAGATGAAAAAGAGAAGAGAATTGGGAGGGTTGCCAAATACAAGAGATGTTGATAATTGATCTCTTTGGTGGTTCGGGTCATGTTGTGCACCCTCGGTACTTAGCCATTCTGCGTGCAGTATCGAAGTAGTACTGCACTGGTTCTGTGAACACCTAGAATAAACTGCAGTGCAAGGCAAACAATTTTTATTCCAATGCAAGCACCAATGAAATGGAACAGAGACGCTTCTTTAGAGATGGCAACCATTGCAAACATATCAGAGTTTGCCAATAAACAAACCTTTTGCAGGCCCTCTACAACCTTACACTAACAAACACAAGCAAATATAACATGCATGTATGTATATGTGTGTCTATATGAATCTGTATATATATATATATATATAATCTCCCAATCTCCCACCAAGCTATGGGTTCCATAGAGTCACTACTGTTTTTCAATAAGAATGGCTTTGGCATTAAATAACCCATGAAAGTTGATACATAATGAAACAAAGAAACCAAACTGTGTATATGTATATGTGTGTGTGTATGTATATGCATATATGTGTGTAAATGTGTAATTGCGTATATATGTGTTTGTATATATATATATATATATATATGTGTGTGTGTGTGTGTATGCATATGTGTGTATATATGTATGTATATGTGTGTATATATGTATATGTCTGTGCGTGTATATGTGTTTGTGTGTGTGTGTATATATATAGATATATATATATGTATTTGTTTATTGTGTGAGTATATTTATATATATGTGTGTGTGTGTGTGTGTATATATACATTTATTGTCAGTATATGTATATATATATATGTGTGTTTATATATATATATATATATATATACATGTTTATTCTGTGTGTGTGTGTGTGTGTGTGTGTGTGTGTGTGTGTGTGTGTGTGTGTGTGTATCTATATATTATATCGCACTTGGTTTGCCACAAACCCACAAACTGAATTAGTTAAAACCAACACAGTTACAATATATATATATATATATATATATATATATATATATATATATATATATATATATATATATGTGTGTGTGTGTGTGTGTGTGTGTGTGTGTGTGTGTATATATTTATGTGTGTATATATATATGTATGTGTGCGTGTGTGTGTGTGTGTGTGTGTGTGTGTATATATTTATTGCGTGTATATATATATGTATATATGTTGATTGTGTGTGTATATATATATATATAATTTAATAATTTTTATGTGTGCGTGTATATATTTATATGCATATACATATGTTGATTGTGTGTATGCGTTTATATATATATATATATATATATATATATATATATATGTATATATAAAGTTGGTGAACTTAGTTGAGTGTGACCCGAAGGCTCCCTTTTCTATAGCTACAACACTGAGGTGTAGGGGAGGGTGCTACTTCATTCCCTGGATTGCTCTGCTTTATCCTTGATTCTTACTGTATAATGCTGACTGTTAAGCAAGGAGGCATCAAGTACCATTTTGTAAGTCTTTGGTATGACTCATATATATATATATATATATATATATAATGATAATAGATAGATATATATTATATATATATTCATGGAAAATATTTTTTCTGCAACCTAAGGTTTCTTGAAGTTTATAACAACATTCATCAGGCAGTTAAAAAGGTGGAATGAAATTGAAAATCGAAAAGGCAACTAAAATCAGGCCAGGAACTGATGACTGACACTCTCATAATATATATATATATTTATTTATTTCTATGTGTGTTTATATATATATATATATATATATATATATATATATATATATATATGATAAAAAATTCACAAAGAAAAATATCAAAGGTTATAATGTTTGTAATAATGACTACAAAATTATAACTTGTAAAAAAGAAAACACCCCAAAATGGAAGCCACATTTGATTGTTCTGAAGGTGTTTTTTATATTTTATTTTATTTTTTTTTTTTTGATTAAATTCTTTGCTTTTTTGCAACCAAACAGAACTAATCACATTGCACGGACTCACTTTGAGTAGATTTCAAGAAAGAGGCAAAGAGAAAGCCAAAAAATGCACCATCTTCATTTTATTCTTGCTGTGGCCAAAATTACCCCAGACACAAATACAGTATGAAACATCAAATATGAGTACCCTCCCATAGATCAGTGGTTAACAAATTCAGTAGCCTATTATGACCTTAATTCCCTTTGGGTACCGAAATTGTACCCTTGTAACAAAAAGAGCTGAGTTTAGGTTTGGTTTGGTTTGGTTTGGTTTTATGGCATATCAACCATTGTAGGTTATTTAATGCCAAATCCTCTTTATACATATATATTAAATATATATGATTTGGTTTGGTTGGGTTTTATGGCATATCAACCATTGTAGGTTATTTAATGCCAAATCCTCTTTATACATATATATTAAATATATATGATTTGGTTTGGTTGGGTTTTATGGCATATCAACCATTGTAGGTTATTTAATGCCAAATCCTCTTTATGCATATATATTAAGTATATATGATTTTATTTGGTTGGGTTTTAAGGCATGTCAACCATTGTAGGTTATTTAATGTCAAATCTGGTTTATACATATTTAGTAGATATATATGACTTGTAAGCACAAGTCAACAAAGTCAAATGGTTTCAAGTATTCTTATGCATCACTAACAATTCAAACATCTGTCATTTGTTTACAATCAGTTAAATGATCAAACAGTTCTATTTCTAACCATTCAATTTAGCATAAATCAATTGTTTGCACACTGTTTAAGTGTTAGTTCTATTTGACCCAGAGATAGGACCTTATCAGGTTCTACCACTCTGGGCCAGAGTAGACCTGTGAGTGACGGCAATGAATGGGTACTCTGATCCCCCAAAGTTCCAGCATTACTGAAACCTTACTATCAGGTTGTTTAATGTCATATCCAGAACATTTGTTTGGTAGGAGGTCTTACCTCTCTATAGAAATGTAGTTATAATTCTACAGCCTCAGCTAACTGGGTATAAATTCATGGGAGGCATTGCTTTTGGAGCACCCCTTATATATAATATTGATTTACATATGCTTTATTATTAATACTGAGCACATTTTGTAAATAAATACAACAAACAAATATATATATATATACGAGGTGCATACAATAAGTTTCCAGACTTTTTTCGTATGGGCACTTGAAATTGTCGTATACTCTTGAAAATTCAGAATCTTATTGCTATGCATCTTATGAGATGACAGACCAATTTTTATGATTTCAGGTTCAAATGAAAAGCTACAGCAGCAATTGGAATATGTTGTATATTGACTTTCGACCTGGCCAAACATGCCATTCCAAAGACGCGGAATTTGCATATTCCATTGGTGTAGGTGGGCTTGGCTGACAATATGGGACAAGGTAAAATCCCACGGTACAGTCAGACTGATGCACTGGAAGAGAGTGACCTGTGAACTGCATGACAGTTATTTCCACTCGATGACAATCAAACATGCCATTCCAAGGACAGCGGAAGTGATATATCCTGATGGCCAGTTATGGGGAGATATTGAGTGGGCGATTGAACTGTTATATAACTCGGTGAAGACAGGAAGTCCATTAGTTTGGAGACCAGACCTGTTGGTGACAAGATGTGGTAGAGAAAGCCAGCACCTAGCGGAGTGAGCACCCTGGAGAACGAGAAAGACACAACGCTGATAGCCATAAGAGAGGGGGTCAGTATGTTGCAGTTCTGTTCAGTCTTCAACTCCCTCTCACTCACAACCTTTCAAATAAAGTGAGGTATATTTTTCTAAAAGACTGTGTCACTCGTCTTCATTGTGTCGTTGTGTTCTGCATGAATCTGCATATGACTATACAACAAATACACCCTACTAAAGTCTGATTGTCACAGCTGGTGAGTTTCAAAAATGCAATCTGGATGTGAGGATACTTAAGAAGAACGATATGCAATAAAATTTTGTTTTAAACTTGGAAAAAATGGCACAGAAACGTATGGAAGCTTCAGACTGCTTTTCGACCATCTTGCATGAATCGAGCATCAGTTTTTGAGTGGTATAAGAGATTCAAGGAAGCCAGGGAGTCTGTGAGGGATGATGAGAGGTGTGGGAGGAGTAATGAAGTCAGAACACCAGAGTTGATTGGCCAAAGGGTTAGGGTTAGGGTTATTATGTTGAGGTTTTAAGGGAGTTCAGGAAGAAATTCCGTCAGAAGATCTCAGCACTCTTCAAATTGGGTCAGTGGCATTTCCAACAGGACAATGCACCAGTCCACAATTCCATCCTTGTCACAGACTATTTGACCAAGATGGGCATCAAGACAGTTCGTCACCCTCCCTATAGTCCAGACCTTGCTCCCTGTGATTTTTGATTATTCTCTTAGCTCACAGGCTGTCGTTATGAGAGAATTGAGGAGATGAAAGAGGCTGTGATGAAGGTCATTGACATGCTCACAGAAGAGGACTTCCATGGGGCCTTGCAGAAGTTGTTGGAATAGTACAACAAGTGCATTGCAGCCGGAGGAGATTACTTCGAGGGGGACTAGAGTTTCATGTGTGTACTATCAATAAAAGTACCCATACGAAAAAGTTATTTAAGTCTTACAAATATATATTTGTGTTGAAGCTATTCAAAATGGCCTAAAATCAAACAGTGCCCCAGGATGGAACAGAGGTCTATCATTGAATTTTTGGTGGTAAATGGAAGCTCTCTGAAACTAGTTGACAAGTTCACCAACCTAGGAAGCAGTGTCTCATCAACCGAGACAGACATCAACACGTGACTAACAAAGGCATGGACAGCTATTGATAGGGTATCGGACATATGGATGGGAGACCTGACCGATAAAATAAAATGCAGTTTCTTCCAATCAGCAGTTGTGTTGATACTGCTATATGGATGCACTACATGGATGCTAACTAAATGTATGGAGAAAAAGCTTGACGGCAACTACTCAAGAATGCTGTGAGCAATACTGAACAAGTCCTGGAGGCAGCACCCCACAAAGCAGCAGCTGTTCGTCCATCTACCAACCATAACGAAAACTATCAAAATTAGACAAACCAGATATGCAGGACACTGCTGGAGAAGTAGGGCGACCTCATAAATGATGTACTACTGTAGACCCTTTCTCATGGTAGAGCAAAGGCAGGACAACCAGCTCGAACCTACATACAGCAGCTCTGTGCTGATATGAGATGTAGCCCTGAAGACTTTCTGGAAGCAGTGGATGATATGGAGAGGTGGTGAGAGAGGGTCAGGGATATCCGTGCTGATGGTGAAAGATGATGATGGTGATGATGATAAGTACAAACTATATGAAATTTACAGAAGAATGTGATATGTTCAGAGAAACATGTTTTGGCTAAAAAAACATGGATTTGCTACTAAAAGCCAGAGTCAAAAAAAGACAGTCCATAGAGTGGAAACACATTGACTCTCTGGTAAAGAAAAAGTTCTGGGTGCAAGTTCGTGGTTTTAGAAGTCTAGTCGAAGTGGAATCAACCTATTGAGGGGTAGTCAAATTATTTAACTCACAAAATAAACTGATGGATGTTCACCAATCAGACATAAGCAAAATACTGTTCTGCTTTTTCCATCTCAAATTTAGTTTCTTATATGCTCATCAAATCTCACCACTTCACGTGGGCATATCACGTTCTCCTCCATAAAATAAGTCACATCTCTTGCGTCCTTTTCTTCTTCTGGTTTCCGCGTGCCGGTAGCATAGAGAGCACACCTTCTGTTTCTTCGAGGTAAGATTGTTCGTGGCATTACTACTACTATGCAGCAGTCAGTAAAGGTCATTCTGACAGTGTTCTGGGACGTGAAAAGACCCATCACTATTAAATTCCTTGAAAAAAAGGAGCAACTGGAAATAATGCTTCCTATCGCCAACGCCTTTGGAAAAATTCACCTCATGTATTGAATGACCCTTGTGTATATGAGCAAACCATTATAGAAACATTTTTCTAGGATCAAAAAAGTGCTCAAATACTTACCTGTAGAGCAGTATAAAACCTAAAATAGATCTTTTAATGAAACATGCATTTTTTTCAAATACATGAAACTTTTAGCTGACATGAGAAGGTGAGATAATTTATCTAAAATATATTATATCATATTATATATATATATATATATATATATATATATATATATGTTATGTTATATTATTCTACATATTCATCATATCATATTATCTTCAAATACATGAAACTTTTAGCTGGCAGGTGTAGGTGAGATAATTTATCTAAGATATATCATATTGTATTATATATATATATATATATATATATATATATATATATATAATGTTATATCATTTTATAGATTTATTATATCATATTATTTTCAAATACATGAAACTTTTAGCTGACATGAGGAGGTAAGATAATTTGTCTAAGATATATTATATCATATATATATATATATATATATATATATATATATATATATATGTATAATGTTATATTATTTTATATATTTATTATATCATATTATTTTCAAATACATGAAACTTTTAGCAGACATGAGGAGGTAAGATAATCTATCTTAGATATATTATATTTATATATATTATATTATCATATACATATATTATGTTATATTATTTTATATATTTATTATATTATAATTTTTATATTTTACATATATAATATTTTTATCATATATTCATATTGGTATATTATCTTATCTTATCTTATATATATATATATATATATATATATGTTTCATATCTAGATTCATTTTTATATTATAAATCTAAAGGAAATGGAGTAACACCCTTCCCTACACCTCGGTGAAGACGTTATTTAAAAGGGAGTCTTCGGGTCACCCTCAACTTCGGTTGCCAACCTTATATATATATATATATATATATATATATATATATATATATACAAACAAATAAAAATTTGTTATTCATATATATAAATATATATGAAAGGTATGAAAGTGCTTGGGACAATTTTGGTAAATTCAGGCACCAATTCCAATCTGAAATCAATACACTTCTCAGTAAACTTGAAAGGATCTTAATAAAATTTTATAGACAAAATGAGTCCAAACATGCTTAAATGAAAGACTACTGCCGAACCACACATATTTTATATATATATATATATATATATATATATATATATATATATATATGACAATAAATTAAAAAGTAATCCTGTAAACTGTATTTTGTTTGATACTTTTATAGTTCAAATTATATGTAATTAAGATATAGAATGATATGTCAACAAATAGAAGATCTAGGTAAGATTACTGTTGATGTTAGATTCATGCCTTTTCCAAGCATAAGAGGATTTTGACTTAGTACTAACCGTACCTCTTTGTATCTACTAACCACACTTAATAAAATACTTTTTATTTAGACTTTGATTTTGTACAAGTCTCTAATGAAAAATCTATCTTCTTTAATGAATTGAACTGGTGTAAGTAATATGTATCAATTTTTTTTTCTCTAAAAAAAAGGAAAAAGTAGAGTTTTCCCATCAAAATTAGTGAAAACAGCTTTATACAAATCTATTAGGTTGATAGGCAGTCTTCTTACCAGTGTAATGTTAATCTCTCTTTTTTTGGCAGAGAAGTTGTGAAAGATATCAAGCTTTGTTGGGAGATTAAATATGTAGAGGGGGTGTAACATATTGACCCTCAACCGAGCAGTCAATCAAGAGATGCACCTGTGTAAATAAGCGGAAGAACAGCGAAACAAGTGCATCCAGTTGAAGATATCATAATATCACCTTGACCTATTTGGTGATGGTGGCAGATGCGTACACCCACAGGAAGTAGGTGGGCATGAGACAATTATATAACCAGGTGCCACAGACGGCTTGGATCAGTCAGTTTGAGTTCCAGTTGCAGTTGGGGTCAGTTGGGGACAAGATGCCAGTGTGAGAACAGCTTGCAGACTGTGACCCACGGTTGAGCTGCCCTGCCAGAATGAGGAAGAAGTGCTGCTATGGTCAGAAGAACTTTGGGTTAATATGTAGCAGTCTGTCCCCGTCTCCAACTCACTTCTCACACACTACCAACATTAACCCTTTCGAATAAAGTGTGAGAGGTATATTTTTATAAAGAAGTGTGTTCGTTTGTTCATTGAGGTCGTCATTATGTTTCATTATGTTTCCGCTTATATTTGTATATGTGTATGTATGTGGCTATACAACAGGAGGACTTGCACAGCATCTGCCTCACTCTTCATTCTCAAAATTAATTTTGGTTCAGTTTTCTTAATCTTGCTTGGTCAATTTTAGCTTCCTTCCTTGCCTAAGATTTATATCAGTGTAATACATTTGGAATTCTTTTTGAGAATAAATAAGTTTCCAGTTCAGTTTGCAACTGAAAGAAACAAGGAAATTCTATTTAGAATTATTCCCTCCTTCCTAAATAGAAGTATCAATATCATCCCTATTTTCTATTGCTCCTGGCAGGTCTTCTAGACGGCATCCAGTATCTGAAAAAAGTTGATGTAAGTTCTTGCTGGTCAACCTACACTGGTGTGTCCATGTGTTAGAGTCCATAAGTGAATATTCCTGATGAGTTTGTCTTTATTTCACCAGCGATTCCCACGATGTCTGGTTCATCTTCCTTGGATGGTTTGTATCGTGTCGTGAGTTATAAAAGTCAACACACATTGTAAGATGGAAGATATTTGGTTACGAAGAGAAATACAGTTTGCCAACTAATGTAAGCAACCTTAGTCGTTTGTTGTTGGAAAGATAGTCAGGAAAACTTCTATCAGCTAGAACTCGTTTCTCCAAATGTCACATGACCAATGGTCACATGATTCTCAGAAGCTCTGCCCATAACTCCCACCAAAAAGGGAGACCACTATGTTTAGTTCCTCGACAGGTAAAAAATTGATATAAATGCATTTAAACGACTGAATAAAGGCTTTAGATTTTGCCCAGGTTCACTATACTTTAATAACTACACATTGGAAAATGATAAATGTTATGGTAATTTACCCACACACGCATGAACTCTCCTAGCTATAAATAGCAGAAGGTACTGCTCTTAGGTTGAAGTCAATATTCTAGCAGACAGCCCTGACAGTCGGACCGAACAGTCTCGCTGGTAACCTTCTCATTTGTATATGTTTGTACTACTGTTTTAGTTAATATATTTGTTTAACTCAATTCTTCTCTTGTGTCTTTATTTCTGGCCCCTAACAAAGCCACAACACTTACTAACATACTGTCTAGTCTAGAGCGAGCACCACTCTAAATAGTCTTTGTCCCAGTCTGCTGGGGCCACAGAATACACTGAATGCATCTCTGCAGAGGGGTAAGACTCCACCAATGTCCTAGATATGACACAAAACAATCTGATGCTGAGGCTCCAGTAATGCCAGAGCTTTAGGGAATGCAGAGTACCTCTGTATTGCCATCACTCCCAGGTCTACTCTGAACCAGAGTGGTAACACCTGATAGGGTCCTATCTGTTGGTCAAATAGAACTAAAATGCGTACTCATGCTAAACTGAATAGTTTGAAATAAAACTGTTCATATGTATAAAAATGGATTTGGCATTAAATAACCTACAATGATTGATATCCCATAAAACCCAACCAAACCAAACTAAATAATCCTCAAACCAGTCCATTCTGTGGGAAGTTCCTGTCACTCCACAACAGTTTGTGAGATGGGAGACCAGTGGCTGTACAGCTGTTGTTTTATGAGGTGTTGCTTCTAGGATTAGTTAAAAAATAGCATGCAGCATTCTTGTGCAGTTCCCATTGTGTTTTGTTAGAGTTCAGGAGGTACATCCATACAGTAGTACTGACACAGCCACAGCCTGGAAGAAATCCTACTTTATATAATCAGCAAGATCAAATTTCCGCAAGGTTAATAACCTGTCAATAGCAGTCCACACCTTGCCATGCATATGCTGACATCTTTTTCAGTAGATGAGATATTATTGCCAAGGTATGTGATCTGGTCCACTGATTTTAAAAGTTTGTCACTTAAAGTGGAGATGGCTCCTTCTTGTTTAAAGTTCATGAACTCTGTTTTTACTCACTAGGTCCTCTCTATTTAGTTTTTCCACAATTGATAGGTTAGCAGTGATTTCAGTCATTACATGACAACCTCCAAAGACTCCAGCTGAATACCGACCAGGCATTAACTTGGTATAGCCCCTTAACATTATATGCTTAAATTCAACATATAGCTGATTGTGATAACATCATTATCAAATCACCTTCTCTGAAATAAGGGCACGCTTTTAAACGCAAGTCCCTGTTGGGCAGGGGGTGATTGCCTACAATATGCTGACTGCATCTCCAGTAAAAGAGTAACCCCCTCCACCCTTCAAAAAACAGGGGAATTCTGGGTATGGCACTAAACTGCTTCTGATGGTGGGGCTCCAATTCTAGAAATCCAGGGAGTGTGGAGTATCCCTTCATTACCTTTACTCCTATATTCACAAATAAATCCCTTACTCTATTTTGTTTGATCTCAATTAGGTTATCATATATGCACCACCAAAGACTTCAGCCTACATGACTGCCAGGCCTTTAGTTGTTAGAGGCCTTGGTAGAGTTATTTTTCTCTGCTTACTCATTAATGTCCAACATATTGTTGATTTCATTCACATGATTATTAAATCACCTTTGGGTAAAGTGAAGTAAGTACCCTCTTTTAAAAATGACTTTGTTTTATTTTTGACATAATGTTCATCTTTAATAATAATAAAAAAAAAGGAAGAATTCTTTTTTTTTATTTTTTTATAAGTGGTCTTTTATTTTTTGAATTTATTTTATTTGTTTATCTTTAATTCTTTACAAAATGTCAGCCATTTGCTTCCTTTCATTTGCATATGTTTGATTTTTTGTTTTTTTTTATTTGTATAGATTTATTTTTATTTCCAAGTTAACTACTATAGAAAAAAAAAAGACTTGAAAAATGTCAACTTTTTTAAAGGTCATTTACCTCCTCTTCTTTTTCCTCCTCTTTCTCCTACTCTTCCTCCTCCTCCTCCTCCTCCTCCTCCTATCCCCAAAAAGGGAGAAAAATTGTTTGAAGCTTGTGGTTTTTAGCAATAGAGATAAAAAAAATCTTTTTTTTGTGTCTTAATTTGCATTCATCAAAGTTGCCTGATTTTTCTGTTAGATAAAAAACAACAACAAAAAAAACAACTAACAAAGCATTTTTAAACATGAAACTGCTTTCTAGGCCAAATTTTGTTCAACAACAATAGCCACTAGCAACTGCTACTCTTCGACTAAAGATCGATTCAATATAAAAAATCTCTGCAGCACTTTTTACCATTTAAAACAGTTAGGCAGAAGATTTAATCGATCCTAATTTATATACCCCCAATATTTATTCACTATTGGCTAAAATATACTATCTACATTTAAAACTGTGCACAGTTTAATAGTTGTGGGGTTTGAAGTTTGAAGGTCAGGGGCTAAGGGCAGGGCTGTGTTGCCGTAAGATAACTGACTTCATATTTTGGTTATATTATTTTACCCCACGTTGACTGGCCGGCGCAACGCCTTGCCCAAAGAAGTCCCAAAAAGAATTATACAAAAAGAAAAGACAGAAACAGATAAGAGACGAAAACATTTCTTTTATACTTTCTTTTATTTGCTGGGTTCAACAACCATTCCGTGGATGTGGAAGTTTTTCCTTGATACATTGAAATGGTTGAATCTCCCAGTTAAGGTGTCAAAAATACGTTCATTCGTTTCATGTATGTAGGTGTCCACATTTGGTATTTCGGGCTTCCATAAGGGTTAGTTTTTTTTTGGAAGTTTGTCAAAGTTCGGTAAGAGTTAGTTTATAGTTCATTTGTGGGTCGTGTATATTTCAGCATAATGCTGACCGAGAGAGATCTGCTACTGGGTGAAAGGGGCTAACCGACGCTACGTCCAAAGACGTATGCATGGTACCCAAAACACCAGCACGAGGTTATCAATATACTGGTCACTGCCTGAAAGAAAGATAATATGGTTCCCCTTTGTCAAGAGGAAAGCCTTTTTTCTTTTTACGCATGCGTCATCTCCTCTTCCGTTAAAGACCTCAGGGAGTTTCTTCAAATTTTATAGTTTTCTTTTTCTTTTTTTTTTAATTAAATTTAATTTTAAATTTTTAAATCTATTTATTCGTTCCCTACATAGTTACGACTGGGAATCGAATTTGTGACCTGAGTTAAAACCCTGTACTAGATTGTTTCATTTTGTGCTAATGTTCTCTGTTCTCCTGAGCCACAAGTAGGGAAGACTGGGTTCTTTAGGCTTGGTTAGCCAACCAATCTAGGAGAAGAGAAATTTAATTCAAAGCAATTTTGCTCCGCTTTTTAAAAAATTGACTTTACTAACCATGGCGAAGGGGTTCGGTAAACACACACATTTAAAGATACAATTCAAGAAACACTCTCATGTGAAACTTTTCTGGCTTGGGATTAAAGTTTGGTGTCTTTTCATCTCGTTCATCTGTGTTATTGCTTTTCAGATAAGATGCAATAACAAAGTAAGCTTAGTCCTGGGAATTTAAACGATTGCAGTACCTCCCCTATTAATCTATCAATATGTACCTCTATCTCATTTTATCAATCACAATCTTCTTCATTTAGTATTTATCTATCTGTCTCTCAATCTATCGATAACTATCGATCAATATCTTGTTTTATTAAAATCAATCTCGAGCTCATTTAATGTATACTTATCAATTCAACTGATCTAATGAGTAGAGTATTCGTCAATGGTTCAGGAGACCGGGGTTCAATCCCAGGTGGAGTTATACAAAAGACTCAAAAAATGGTACTTGATACTGCCTTGCTTAGTACTCAGTATTATAAGGTAAGGATCAAGGGTAAAGTGGATCCAGGGAATAGAATAGCGCCCTCCCCTACACCTTGGTGTAGTAGCTATTAAAAAGGGAGCCTTCGGGTCACCCTTGACTAAGGTCGCAAACTTTTCTTAGCTATCTCTGTCTTATTTTATCTATATCTATCTTTTGCCCATTTGGCTGGAGCTGTAGAATACACCAACTGCACCTCTGCAGATAGGTAAAACCCACCCCCAACGAGTGTTCTGGTTATGACACTAAATAAACTGAGGTTCCAGTGATGTTGGATCCTTGGGGAATACGGAGTACCCCTTCATTGCCATTGCTTCAAGGTCCACTCTGGCCCAGAATGATAGCACCTGATAGGGCCCTATCTATAGGTTAAATAGAACTAACTGCATACTTATAAACTGAATAGCTTGAAATAGAAAAGTTTTTGACAATTAAACTGTGTACTTACATTTAAACTGTGTACTTATGCTAAACTGAATTGTTTGAAATGGAACTGTTTTTGACATTAAAACTGTACTTACGTTAAACTGAATTGTTAAATACAGAACTGTTTTGGCATTTAACTGTGTGTAAACAAAATATATACTTATACTAAACTGAATTAGCTGAATTAGAATTGTTTAACTAAACTGAATAGCTTCAAATAGAAATATTTTTGACAATTAAACTCTGTACTCATGCTAAACTGAATTGTTTCAAATAGAACTGATTATTTATTTTAAAATGGATTTGGCATTAAATAACCTACAAAGATTGATATGCCATAAAACCCAAATAACCAGCCAACCTATATCGATCTTATTCTATTTCTATCTCTCTCTTCTTCTATGTTGTTTCATCTATATCTACCTCTCTCTTATTTTGTTTTATCGATCTGTATCATGTTTTATCGATCTCTATCATGTTTTATCGATCTGTATCATGTTTTATCGATCTGTATCATGTTATATCGATCTCTATCATGTTTTATCGATATGTATCATGTTTTATCTATCTCTATCATGTTTTATTTATCTCTATCATGTTTTGTCGATCTGTATCATGTTTTATCTATCTGTATCATGTTTTATCGATCTGTATCATGTTTTATCTATCTTCATCATGTTTTATCAATCTCTATCATGTTTTATCGATCTGTATCATGTTATATCGATCTGTATCATGTTTTATCTATCTTTATCATGTTTTATCGATCTCTATATGTTTTATCGATCTCTATCATGTTTTATCGATATGTATCATGTTTTATCTATCTCTATCATGTTTTATCGATCTGTTTCATGTTTTATCTATCTCTATCATGTTTTATCGATCTGTATCATGTTTTATCAATCTCTATCATGTTATATCGATCTGTATCATGTTTTATCTCTCTATCATGTTTTGTCGATCTGTATCATGTTTTATCAATCTCTATCAAGTTATATCGATCTGTATCATGTTTTATCTATCTCTATCATGTTTTATCGATCTCTATCATGTTTTATGTATCTCTATCATGTTTTATTTATCTCTATCATGTTATATCGATCTGTATCATGTTTTATCTATCTCTATCATGTTTTATGTATCTCTATCATGTTTTATCTATCTCTATCATGTTTTATTTATCTCTATCATGTTATATCGATCTGTATCATGTTTTATCTTATCTCTATCATGTTTTATCGATCTGTATCATGTTTTATCAATCTCTATCATGTTATATCGATCTGTATTATGTTTTATCTATCTCTATCATGTTTTATCGATCTGTATCATGTTTTATCAATCTCTATCATGTTATATCGATCTGTATCATGTTTTATCTATCTCTATCATGTTTTATCGATCTGTATAATGTTTTATCTATCTCTATCATGTTTTATTTATCTCTATCATGTTTTATCGATCTGTATCATGTTTTATCTATCTCTATCATGTTTTATCTATCTCTATCATGTTTTATCGATCTGTCTCCTGTTTTATCAATCTCTATCATGTTATATCGATCTGTATCATGTTTTATCTATCTCTATCATGTTTTATCGATCTCTATCATGTTTTATCTATCTCCTTCATGTATTATCAATCTCTATCATGTTTTATCGATCTGTATCATGTTTTATCGATCTCTGTCATTACTATCACATTAATGGTAATTAACAAACCATCCTTATAAACAGTGAGTTTATAGCGATGGGGATAATATTATCATTATTGGAATTTTTAGGTTTAAGGTTTAAGTTGGTTTTGCGTTGGTTATGTTAGTATTACGTTGGTTGTGTTGGTATTTCATTGGTAGTTATCCCCTCGCTAAATGTTGATGGAAAATAAAGGTGGTGGAGAAGAACGAAAACGTCGTTAGGTTTTTTATCAAGGTTTTAATGGCAGCATGAAGTGAAGGTGTTTACACTGGTACGCTGCGAGGCTCGTATAAAGGAAAGAAGGTAGGAAGTTGTTAGAGTGTATCATCTAATTCGTTTTTAACTAGGATCCCTTGGTCTAGAAAAATAGACCCGAGGGAGGGGGGGCGTAAACTAGATGGCTCTCCTCATAATGGTTGATGCAGCTACTGCTATTCGGGAACAGACGAATAGACGTCCGTTTCCTCTGTGGATTTCTGAGCGAGAGATAGATTTGCGGGCTTTCTTCAATTTTTGGTGCTGCTAGGAAATACGGTTCGGGCTGAATCGGACAAGTCATCCTGATTGGGTGAAAATGTTCGGCGACTCTAACGGTCAAATTAAATTACGCGCCAAACAAAAATTCAAGTTTCTTTCTGCTACAAGTTACATTCTTACAAATGTCCAAAAATGAAGTTCTTTGTATCAATTGAAGAACTCAAAAGCCATCTTTTACACTCAAACTTATCTGTTAGTTGTATATCTCATCTTCATCACCAGTTCTTGTATTCCAGGATTTTATTAGTATATGAAGGCAGATTTTTTTTGTTATTGTTAGCGAAGGAAAGTTTGTTATTGTTGAGCGAGGAAGAGTTGTAATGTATGTGTGTGTGTTTACATTGTGTTGTTTCCTCGCTAAGTTTGTAAAGCCCTCGCTAAAGCTTGTTGGGTATATAAAGGAGAAGGTTCAAGATGTACGAAGTCGAAATGTGTTTTTAGGAATAAGTTTTATTTGCAGCATGGAATATTGGGTTTACTTTTGGTGCTGCAAGACTCGTGGTGAGTAAGATCGTGAGTAAGGAGACGAAATGGAGTTGTGAGAGGGTTGAGAAGGTTGAGATGTGTGGCGATTTAGGAATTAACAGAAAAAACTCCCAACCGGATATTGACTCGTCGGCTGCCAGATACAAAATGTATAAATGCGTCACCACGCATAAGGCTCCACGCATCCATCCGGTTAAAGTCAGAAAAAAGAAAAATAATAAAATGTAAAGTAGCCAATGAGAAGCGGTCGCGCCAAAATTAGAAGGATTTTCGAGTAGCGAATTTGGAGCCGGTGAAGAGAGATAAATACTCAGGTTTTCTGCGAACCGATTTCTTTTTCGGGTAGTGACGTCGAACCGACAACACCGATTTTACTATCTGGTGTTTTGGACACCATGCTGTGTCTTGGGACGTAGCGTTGGTTAGTCCATTCACCAAGTAAATAAAGGAAAGTATGAAAGAAATGTTTTCGTCTCTTGTCTGTTTCTATCTTTTCTTTGTGTATATTTCTTATGGACCTTCTTTGGGCAAGGCATTGCACCGGCCAGTCAACGTGGGGTAAAGTATATAACCAAAATATGGAGTCAGATATCTTACGGCAACACAGCCTTGCCCTTAGCCACTGACTACCTAAAAACCTTCAAACCCCACATTGGTGACCTCGACGCTAAAAAACCTTTCAAACCCCACAGATGGCAGCGTGTGTCATCGGACGTGCGAGGGATTGTGTTCGCCGTAGTTTAGCGAAAGCCATGTTGCCGTTGGATGAATTGAACTGTGGATGTCACCGTGCTTTTTGTGCGTCTGGTGGAGAGTGTGCGTTGTCTCCATTAAAGTAGTCCGGAGGTGAATTGAGAACTAGGTGTCGAGAGCTTAATTGTGCGTCGAATCGACATAGCCAAATTTTTGGGGTGACATAAAGTTGTGTCTGTGCGAGTCATGTTGAATGTATCTAATTTATATTCAACTGGGATTCCTTGCAAGGAATCCATAAATTAGATAGGTTCTCACATGTGTCTATGCTGCTATTGCTATTGAAGAACGGCTAGTGTGACGTCTGCACTGGACGGCGTTCTCCAGCCAAAGAGACTGCGTTTGGCAGCTCACCCAATTTCTGCTGCTCGGGAAAGCGATCCGGGTTGAATAGGATAGTTCATCCTGATTGGGTGAAATTAAGTGTCGAATTAAATTGCGCGCCAAACCAAAATACGAAATTTTCCTTCCGTTACATATACTAATAGATCTGGATTAGTTATAGGAGCAGAGAGCTTTGATAGTTTATACTCAATCTTTACAGTATTAGTATCATTGTAGTATTAATATTACATATAACTCAAAAATTCTAACTATGGGGATTTTTATAAGCCCCGAAAAGCCCGGTTTATTCCTACGTTTTGTAAAAGAATAAACCGTACTTCAATAGCAGTTGGGAAATGGGTGACAGCTTTTGAAGAAAGGAGACGAGCGACTTTTAGTGCAACAAAATTTATATACAACAACAACAACAATAAACAGGGTTTTACACCAAATGGAACAAACAACGAGTAAGAGTTCAAAAAAGAGTTCAAGATTCCGATAGGTGGTAGGGTTTTGTAAGGTTTGTAAGGTTTAGTTGTAAAGTTGTTATAAGGTAAAGTTATGAGGTAAAGGTGTAAGATAAAGTTATAAGGTAAAGTTATAAGGTAAAAGTGTAAGATTAAGTTATAAGGTAAAGTTATAAGATAAAGTTATAAGGTAAAGTTATAAGGTAAAGGTGTAAGATTAAGTTATAAGGTAAAGTTATAAGGTAAAGGTGTAAGATAAAGTTATAAGGTAAAGTTATAAGGTAAAGGCTTAAGGTAAGGTAAGGTAAGTTTAGGTTGTGTGAAGGTTTGCAGATAAAATGCCTGCTGGAACTTAGCTGTGTGTCCTGTTCCTTTTAACTCAGCACGTGCGTTCGTCGCTCTTGGGTCCTGGTCAGTGGAAGGTACCCAATACGTTTGCCGTCAAGGGCTGCTACGAATGGACCAGTTGCTAACAGCGGTGGGAGAGGAAGAAGGAAGAATCTCCAGTGGAGCTCTTTTTTCATAATGGACGCCACGTGACCCCAAGGGGCTGCTGATATTCGGTGAAACAGGATCACCAGTTCTTTAGCAAAATTTCTACATAACATAATATTACTCCTAACGTCTAACAATAGCAGCCAGCCATAAATAAGTAGTGATTGACCTGTTTACCCACTAATGAAGAAAGGTATTATAGGTTAGTTCACATCACTATCTATCTACCAATTGATAGATAGATAGAATGAAAAAAATATATTCAGTGAATGTATTTATATATAATATTATGCCAATGTTTAACGTTTTGTTTTATAGTTAAACTATCTTCAGGGCAATGTTAGGGTGTGATGTTGTAATGCTTTATCCAAAAATTATTTTCAATTGGAAAAATGAAATTTCTCAATGTTCTATTACCGTTAATAGCATTCTATTTCCAAATGTACTGATGTAATTTGCATTTGACGTACCCCTATGGACCCCCACATATGGCCGGGCAAAAGCAGGACGACCAGCTCGAACATGCATACAGCAGCTATGTGAGGATACAGGATGTAGCCCTGAAGACCTACCAGAGGCGATGAACGATAGGGAGATGTGGCGGGAGAGGGTCAGGGATATCCGTGCTAGCGGTACGACATGATGATGATGATGATGAATTAGTATTTGAATTTAAAAAAAATAGGATAAGGTCTTTACAATAAAACTAAAAAATATCTAAAAATATCTTTTTAAAATTTGGAAACATGGAGTTGATGTGTGCAGTTTAGAACTTAAAAATTTTTTTTTTATCTTTCTTAATTTTAAATTTGTATTTTTTAAATTTCATTTTTAAAAAAGGAGAATGGCTTTACTATATGTTGTATAGTGGCTCGTACCACACGACTTCCTGTATCTCGGAGGAATAAAAGACGTTGTGTTTCTTAAGCACATGGGTACCAAAAGATCTCAGTCAGTAGTAAGACCAATTTCGGATGTAAGACCAACTTCAGGCATGAAACTTATAATATTTGTCGGACTGTACCACTTCAGTTAATAAATAGTTAACTTTATTTCACTGTGTATCTTTTCCTTACCACGATACAACACTATAAAACTAAAAAAATTAAAAAAAAATCTTTTTTGAACAGTTTGAAAACATTTTAAATGTTCATTTTTAAATCATTTTAAATAAAGTATAATTTCTTTAAAGTATAATTTCTTGACTATAAAACTAAAAAATTTTTTTTAAACTTTTTCAAAAATTTGAAAACACAGAGTTGATATGTGCAGTTTAGAAAATTTTTTTAAATTTCTATCTTTTTTTTTTTTTCAAATTTCAAATTCTATTTTTTTAATTTTCGTTTTAGATAAAGTAATATATGAATAGTAAATACATCCTCTGAAAAATTATTTTTTATATTTTCATATCTACATATCTACATTTATATATATTTCCGCACTAAACGGTAGCTCTCTAAAACTAGTAGATAAGTTTGTAGTGAAGGGAAATTTCGTATTTTGGTTTGGCGCGCAAATTTGATTCGACGATTAATTTCACCCAATCAGGATGAACTATTCTATTCAGTCCGGGTCTTTCTTTACGGGCAACAGGAAATTGGGTAAGCTGCCAAACGCAGTCTCTTTGGCTGGAGAACGCCGTCCAGTGCAGACGTCTCACTGCGGCTCTAGAATAGCAGCAGCACCAGCATAAATTAGATGGGTTCCCTCGTGTGTCCACACGAGGGAACCCATCTAATTTATGGATTCCTCGTAAGGAATCACAGTTGAATACAAATTAGATGCATTCAACATGCCTCACACAGGCACAACTTTATGTCACCCCAAAAATTGGCTATGTCAACGCGATGCCTTTATTCTGCAAACGACACCTAGCTCTCAGCTCACCTCTGGGCCACCTTAATGGAGACAACGCAAACTCTCCACCAGACGCACAAAAAGCACGGTGACATCCACAGTTCAATTCCTACAACAGGCGAACACAATCCCTCACACGCCCGACAACACACGCTGCCATCTGAACCTCTCATAACTCAATTTCGTCTTCATACTCACAAGCTTACTCACCAAGAGTCTCGCAGCACCAAAAGCAAACCCAATATTCCATGCTGCAAATAAAACCTATTTCTAAAAACACATTTCGACCTTCGCCATCTATCTTCTTCATCACTCTACCTTTATTTACCCTTAAACTTAGCGAGGAAACAACTCAACGTAATCACATATACGTTACACCATCTTCCTCGCTAAACACAAACAACACTTCCCTCTTGCTAACAACAAAAAACTCCGGCTAAAATCATCCTACAAGTTCACCTACCTAAGAAGCTGTGTCTCATCGACCGAGACAGACATCGACACGCAACTAACAAAGGCATGAACAGCTATTGATAGGCTGTCGGTCATATGGAAGTTAGACCTGACCGATAAAATGAAACGCAGTTTCTTTCAAGCAGCGATCATGTCGATACTGCTATATGGATGCACTACATGGATGCTAACTAAAAGGCTGGAGAAAAGGCTTGACAGCAACTATACAAGAATGCTGCGAGCAATATTTAACAGGTCCTGGAGGCAGCACCCCACAAAGAAGCAGCAGTATGGCCACCTACCACCCATCACGAAAACTATCCAAATTAGACAAACCAGACATGCAGAACACTGTTGGAGAAGTAAGGATGAGCTCATTAGTGATGTACTCCTATGGACCCCAGCACATGGCCGAGCAAAAGCAGGGCAACCAACCCGAACCTACTTACGGCAGCTCTGTGAGGATACGGGTGTAGCCCTGAGGACCTACCGAAAGCGATGAACGATAGAGAGGGGTGATGAGAGAGAGTCAGGGTTATCCGTGCTAATGGCATGACAAGATGATGATGATATCTATATATATCTACCATTATATTCATATCTATATATACATTTATATACATTTATATGTATATATACCTACATTTATATTTATATCTACAAGAGGATTAATTTCTATTTTTCTCAAATGTATATAGCGTTGAGTCATAAATAATTTTTTTAACTATGCGTTTATGTTATAATGTTAATTTAGGGTTTGTAAAGACAAACACAAAATAACATGTAACAATAAAAAGGGTTTATTAGGCTGGTAATAAGGGATAAAAGTCGTGTGAGTAGTAAGACTAACTCAGCGTACTACCCTATGTCAATTGATAGGCTTCTTACTTAAAGCCTTCATTCATCAACTCCACGAGCAGAACAGTTCACTTTCAAGAGGGGTGGAAGGTTTCCTACACAACAGTTTAAAACTTTCAATGTTTTAAATACAGGGTGGAACGATAAAATTGTCGTCCTAAAGAAAACAACACTACAGCTTTATTTTAAAACTTTTATTGAGAAAATCAATTCAGCTAACTTGATTATGTAGTAGAGCTGACATCCAGGTACACTTTGGTGTTAACTTTAAACCCGACTTCGAAGATGTGGCCCTCACTTGAAACCACACCAGAGACCATAACCGTAGTCGGAAACTTTGTTTTCATCACCCTGGGCACGTCCCTGTTTTTCGTGGCAATCCAGATTTGCATTTTGAGGGTGCTGGCAATGGTCCTGTTGTCATAACTTGGATCGGTAGAGAGCATGAGTTGTACAGCGGCGCATCTCTGATCACACTCGTTGAACATTGTGTCACTTTCAGACAAGATAGAAGGCTCCTATCGGTCTTGGGATTTGTACACAACTGGCCAACTAGTAGATGGTCTGCAACAACAAAAAGAAAACTGGTTTTCATTAAACGTAAATGGAATCATGTCTTCTTTTCTAGGACGACAATTTTATCGTTCCACCCTGTACTACCAGAAATTTCTTGATTAAAGAGTGCCTTCATCGGCCACTCCTATTTCAGTTGCCAAAGAATGCACATCAAAATTTAATCTATGATCTCCTACCCTGGGCACCTCTGGTGGTGTTACGGTTAGCAAGCTAGACTAGCAAACCTACACGAGTGAGTTCGAGTCTCATTGGGCGCCCCATTCATTCGGCCTCGTGCCACATCGAAGCAAAGAGCTTTGTAAATTACTATGATCTCCTACCCTTAAAACAGAGCGATTGAAAGTGCTTATTCGACAAGCAATGTTGTAGGAGTTTAAAAATAATAAAAATACTTCAGAAACAGCTAAGAAAAGTTGTAGTATTTATGGACAAAGTTTCATTATTGATCACCAAGTCCGAAACTAGTTTTCAAAGTCTCATTCTTTGAGAGATGAACCCAGACAAGAATGATTATCAGACGTTGATCAAGATACTTTAAGAAAATTGGTAGAATGCAATCCATGCAAAAGCATTCAAGAATTAGTTCTTGACCTCAACACTTCCTAGTCTATTATTTACACCTACTTGGAAAAGATTAGAAAAATAAGCAAGCTCGACCTTTAGCTTCTTTGTGAGAAAAATAAAGAAGATTGCGTATCCATTGTGACAAGTCTTCTTCCAAAGCAGAGAAATGATTCCTTCCCCAAGAATATCATAACAGGTGATAAAAATTGGGTCTTTTATGCCAATGTTCAATATAAAAAGCTGTGGATTTACAAGGATGAATCTCCGCAGCCGGCCCCAAAGGCAGAGCTCCATGAAAGAAAAGTTATGCTGTCTGTATGGTGGGATCACTGCGATATTTTTTGTTTTTTTAATTTTCATAACCTGCAATCAGACACTCATTGCAAACTTATAGGCTGAACAGCAACAACAAATGCATGAAAGGAGGTGCCTGTGGTGTAATGGTTATCGTCGTAGGAACTGGACACGGCGACACGAGTTCAAATCCTGGATGAGACTGATTGCATTTCACATAGCACTAATATCCTTGGGAAAGGTATGAATCCAATTATTCTCCCTCCAGCTATGGGTAAATAGTAGGACAGACTGTGTTCTTCAGCCTTGGTGAGGCAACTAGTCTAGGAGAAGGAAAACTCTGAATTCAAACCTGTTAAACTCCGCTTAAAAAATTGACCGTGTGTCATATCCTACCCGAGCGGAGGGGTTGGATAAATAGGATACAGGAAAATCTTCTAAGAAAATACCCCATACTTGTCTATTGGTGAAATGTTGTGCTTCTTGATAACATAAGGCCACATTCAACAAGAATCAAGCAGGGAAGAATATCGGATTTTGTTTGGTCTTTTCTACTCCATCCACCATATTCACCAGACCTTGCACCTTGTGATTACTAGCTTTTTCTTTTTCTACACAATGTTCTAAATAACAAAAGATTTTCTCAAGGAGGTTAGATGGAAACTTTTGTGGAAACTTGAAGCAGAAGGTTTTTTTAGAGCAAATTATCAATCTAGATGGATACCTGATATTTCTTCAGTGCTCCACAAGGCCCTTTTTAAGGTGGGTCTGGGCTCAGGGCCATAGCCAAAATACACCAAAAATGACTGGGCCCTGTTGACATTCTCCTAAAAAAAAGGTGCCTCGGGTGCCAGGCAATAAACCTAGCCCCTCTGAGATGACCCCCTGAGGCCCAAAGAGAGCCGGTCTTAACCACACGACACGAATGCCAGCACTCATGTCAGGTTGTCTTGACCGACTGCTGCAAAAGCCAAGACACACTTGACCTGATCTGTGTATCAAGCAACATAGCTGCCAACGTGCTTCCCAACCCAGTGGGTCAGGACTCCATGAGATGTAGTAAAAGGTAGGAGTTCATCACTCAATTTTATATCAATGGAATTTTTCTGGAAGGATAATTTTTCGAAATTTTGCTATCTATCATGAGAGTACTGGATGGCTTGTTAATCCCTACACGAATCATCGTGCCCCTCTTTGACAGGTTTTATTTTATTTCCTACCAGTTATCTAGCAACCCCCTTCATCAGGCAACCCTGGTATGGGGGAAATGGTTTAATTGCTGATCAGTTAACCATGCAGCAGGTAGTACTTCGCAGCATTCTCTATCACATATCATGATTAGCCCACCACATAAGTTGACCTGAAAATTGTTTGCTAAAAATTCTTGGTTCAACCTACTGAATAGTTTGACCCCTAAACATACAATAGATGATTGGGAGACGAGAACTTACCCAAAACCATTCAATGAAAATAGACTATGGTAATCTATGGCTCTATAATGAAATTTTTTAAAATCATTGCATCATCTGACGGAAACTATTTGTGATAGAGCATTAATTTATCTAACAGTTTTATTATTTTATATTAATCTCTATGCTATTATCTTATATTAATCTCTATGTTAATTTAAATATGTTCACCAAACACAAGTTGAGGTGCCCGTGGTGTAGTCGTTATCGCCGTAGGAAATGAACACGGCGATACGAGTTCAAATCCTGGACGAGACTGATTGCATTTCACAATTGCACTGATACCCTTGGGAAAGGTATGAATCCAATTATTCTCCCTCCAGCTATGGGTAAATAATAGGACAGACTGTGTTCTTTAGCCTTGGTTAGGCAACTAGTCTAGGAGAAGGAAAACTCTGAATTCAAACCTGTTAAACTCCGCTTAAAAATTGACCCTGTGTCATATCCTGCCCGAGCGGAGGGGTTGGGTAAATAGTACCAAACACAAGTTGAAGTTGGAAATATTTGTGGCAGTCAGCTGGAGTTAGCGGTAGTAGTGTGATTCTTACAAGTACTGTTCCACTGGTTGACCCACTAGGTGAAAAAGTTTTGGATTTTAGCCCGAGTTGAACCTGAATTTGGTAAAGATTTTTCCAGACTTAAAAGGTCCCTCTATACTCTAATTTATGGTGTGTATATTATATATATATATGTGTGTGTGTATATATATATATTTTTGTGTGTATATGAGTGTATATATATGAGTGTGTGTGTGTGTATTTATATATATATACATATGTGTGTATATATATGTGCCTGTGTATATATATGTATGTATATATGTAGATATGTGTGTATATATAAATTTATGTGTGTGAGTATATATATATATATATGTACATATATGTATGTGATGGCATATATGTGTGTGTGTATGTCGGTGGCATGTATATATATATGTGTGTGTGTCTGTGGTGTGCATATATATGTGCATATATGTATGTGTGTATATATGTCTGTATGTGCTTGCATATATATATATATATATATATATATATGTGTGCGTTTATACATGTGTGTGTGAGCATATGTGTGTATATATATATATATATATATACGTGGGGCATTCAATAAGTTTCCAGACATTTTTTGTACAGGCATTTAAATTGTCGTAGACTCTATGCTATTGCTATACATCTTATGAGATTATTGACCAATTTTTATGATTTCAGCTTCAAATGAACAGCTACAGAAGCAATTGGAATACACCCTACTAAAGTCTGATTGTCACAAATGGTGAATTTCAAAAATGCAATCTGGACGTGAGGACACTTTAGAAGAACGATATGCAATAAAATTCTGTTTTTTACTTGGAAATAATGGCACAGAAACGTATGGAATGCTTCAGACTGCTTTTCGACCATCTTTAATGAATCGAACATCAGTTTTTGAGTGGCATAAGAAATTCAAGGAAGGCAGGGAGTCTGTGAGGGATGATGAGAAGTGTGACAGGAGTAAGAAAGTCAATACACCAGAGTTGATTGGCCAAAGAGTTAGGGTTAGGGTTACTATGTTGAGGTTTTAAGGGAGTTCAGGAAGAGATTCCGTTGGAAGAGGCCAGCACTCTTGAAATCGGCTCAGTGGCATTTCCACCAGAACAATGCACCAGTTCACAACTCCATCCTTGTCACTGACTATTTGACCAAGATGGGCATCAAGACAGTTGCTCACCCTTCCTATAGTCCAGACCTTGCTCCCTGTGACTTTTGGTTATTCCCTAAGTTCAGAGGCTGTCGTTATGAGAAAATTGAGGAGATGAAAGAGGCTGTGACGAAGGTTATTGACACGCTCACACAAGAGGACTTCGCTGGGGCCTTGCAGAAGTTGTTTGAACGGTACAACAAGTGCATTGCAACCAGAGGAGATTACTTCGAAGGAACTAGAGTTTTATGTGTGTACTATCAATAAAACTGCCCATACGAAAAAAGTCTGTAAACTTATTTAATGATCCTCGTATATGTGTACGTGTGTATATATATGTGCATATATTTATGTGATGGTAAATGTGTGTGTGTGTATGTGTGTGTATGTCTGTGTGCATGTGTGTATACATATATGTGCATGTATATATCTATATGAGTGTGTGTGCTGTGCATATATATGTACATATGTATGCGTGTATGCGTGTACATATGTGTGTGTGTGTGTGCATATACCTATATGTGTGTATGTGTACATATATATATGTGTATATGTGTGTATATATATATGTATATATATTTGTGATGACATATATGGGCATGTGTGAGTGAGTACATATATATGTATATATATGTGTGTGTGGGTATATATATATATATATATCTTTGAAATGATTAACAATCATAATAAGGAAATAATTAGGAAATATCATGACCGAACGAATAATAATAATAATAATAATAATAATAATAATAATAATAATAAGGGTAATAATACTAGTAAAACTAAAAAACGAATGTAATTGTAAAGCAAAAAATAAATGTCTTATGAATGGTTTATGTAATCTAGAAAATGTAGCGTACCAAGGGATCTTTTTCCAAAAAGAAAAGGTTAAAAGTACAAAAACTTATATGGGTATCTCATCGACGAAATGGAAGCTAAAGTTTAATAACCACAAACATTCATCCTCTCATGAGCATTTGAAAAATCAAACAGTCTTATCCAAACACTTTTGGAAATTGAAAAATAAGGGTTTAACACCTGAAATTCAATGGAGTATATTAAAAAGGTCGAATACTCCAAACTGCTTTGATAGTAGATGTAATTTCTGTCTAGAAGAAAAGATACGAATTATGTTATACCCTGATCCAGATAAATTATCAAATCAGAGATGTGATTTAACTGCTAGGTGTAGGCATAGAAATAAATTTAAACTATAGCCGAAAATCTAAGATAATGATTAATTAACTATAAAAATATAATTTAATTAGGTTAGATGATGTAAAATAATTAAAAGATCTCACCCTGTAAAGTGAGGAGTATTTACGTTTCAAAAAGGAAAAAAGGGCGGGAAGTAAATGACGTTAGGAAAGTTGGAGCTTAAGATATGTATTACTGTAATTAATTAAATTGTGGTCTTTGCTTTTCATGTTTATTTGGAATAATTTAGTTTTGTTGCAATTCCTTATTTTATTGTTAAACCTAAAGAGTTACTTTAAAATGAAGTTTAAATTATCGTAAAAATTAAATTAAAACTTACGTCTTCTCATTATTTTCTTATTGTCTCCACCGGAAACCGGAAGTAATATTTAACAGGAGAAGGCTCCTTTCAAACCCCTTCCCTCCTGTGATCACCGCCATTCTGGCTGTATTCATTATCTTCATGTTGGTTCTGAAGAAGTTCTGTTGAATTTTTAGGGGAGTTATTGATTCATATCAATGATCTTAGCAGGATGGAAATAAATTTATAATCCTAATAAGCCAATTTTAAGCAAAGTTTAACAGGTTTGAATTCAGAGTTTTCCTTCTTTTAGATTGGTAGCCATACCAAGGTTAAAGGGCCCATCTGCCCTACTACAGGGTGAAACGATAAAATTGTCGTCCTAAAGAAAACAACTCTACAGCTTTATATTAAAACTTTTATTGAGAAAATCAATTCAGGTAACTTGATTATGTAGTAGAGCTGACATCCAGGTACACTTAGGTGTTAACTTTCAAGCCGACTTTGAAGATGTGAGGTGGCATGATGAGGCCCTCACTTGAAACCACACCAAAGACCATAACCGTAGGCGGAAACTTTGTTTTCATCACCCTGGGCACGTTGAACTGTCCGGATTTGTATTTTGAGGGTGCTGGCAATGGTCCTGTTGTTATAACTTGGATCGGTAGAGAGCATGAGTTGTACGGTGGTGCATCTCCGATCTCGCTCGTTGAACATTGTGTCACTTTCAGACATGATAGAAGGCTCCTATCGCTCTTGGGATTTGTACACAACTGGCCAACTAGTAGATGGTCGGTTTTCATTAAATGTAAATGGAATCATGTCGTCTTTTCTAGGGCGACAATTTTATCGTTCCACCCTGTATTAACCCATAGCTTGATTGAGATTAGTTAGCTGTAAACTTTTCCCAAGGGTATTAGCACTAAGTGAAATGCAAATGTAATATATTGGCCGATATATTTCGTTTTATATATCTTGCCTTTGGGTTTAGTTAGGCTGAGAACATTTCGGCTCAGTGCATGGGTTAATTAGGTGCAAACATGAGCACAGGTGTTCACTCGCGCGCGGAGCGGACGTGTCATTCAGAGATGTCCCAATAGAAACCCCAGATAGGAAACAGGGCTAGAGAGTGGGAATGACGTCACGCACCGGAAGCGTGCGCGGAGGATTTGGGGGATTTGAGAAAAGTTAGAGTTGAGTTCTAGCGTCCGAAGAAGATGGTTGACTTTCGGGGCTCGCCGAGCCCAGACCAGTAGTTTGTGGCGAGGGCCGCGCACGTGGTTTGGGGGCAGATGGAAAAGTCGTCATAGAAAGATTGTGCCTCTCACTTCCTCATGTCGAAAAACTTTTTAACTCAAAGGTAATAAAAAGTTTCGTACCTGAACTAAGAAGTCGTAAAGTTTTTTGTGTTTCGGGATTCCTATGTTATCTATATATGAGTTATGAACATTCTTATGTACATTTCACGTATTCATGTATGGCTATGTTACACAAAATGCAAACAGCCTCGTCCAGGTTTAAACTCGGGTTGCAATGTCCATTAAGCCAAAATTATAGCCTTCTTCATGATTAAGTTTTCTATCTATTGATGAATCTATGTGTACATACATACTTACACCCAAACAAATTGTTGTATCGTCGTAAGGAAGAGATACACAGTGAAATAGAGTTAATTATTTATTAACCGAAGTGGTACAGCCCGACAAATATTATAAGTCTCGCGTTGTTGGTGTTACGTCCGAAATTGATCTACTACTGAGCGAGATCTTTCAGAGCTCTCTGTCTGTCTATCTGTCTGTCTCCTTCTGCTTCTCTGCTTCTTCGTGCTTTAGAAACACGACGTCTTTTATACTTCCGCGATTCCAGAAGTCACATGGAACGAGCCACTATACAACACAAATATACATATATATAAGGGAAGCATTCGTGGTGCAATGGTTACTGTCGTAGGAAATGGACAAGGCGACCCGAGTTCAAATCCTCGGCGGGGCTGTCGGCATTTCACATAGCAATGATACCCTTGGGAAAGGTATGAATCCAATTATTTTCCCTCCAGCTATAGGTAAATAGTAGGGTGAACCTTATTATGGCAACTAGTCTAGAAGGAAAACTGACTTCAAACCAGTTAAACTCTGCCTAAAAATTGACCTTTATATAAGTGAAATTGGCAACTGTAATCAAGGGTGATCCGAAGGCTCCCTTTTCAAATGCTACTACACCGAGGTGTAGAGGAAGGCACTACTTCTTTCTCTGGATTGCTCAACTTTACCTTTGATCCGTACCTTATAATGCCGAGTGTTAAGCAAGGCAGCATCAAGTACCATATTTTCTAGTCTTTGGTATGACTTGACCTGGGATGGAACCCCGGTTTCTCAAGCCATTGGCAAACACTCTCCCCACTAGACCCAAATGATTTGGCATTAAATCAATTACAAGGGTTAATATGCCATAAAACCAAACCTAACCAAAACAACCACCCGAGGTGTCATGTTTCATGGCCTTGTGCCTGACTAAGCAAACAGAAATCGAATTGGTGACTACTTTGAGACAGTAATTAACAGTCCTCACCAATAGCTCACAAGAATGGCGTTGTGCAAGACTAATTCAATATACTTAATATTTATACTTATAAAGCTACCAAATTACCGCTTGAGTGTGAAAGTGGGGGGGGGACGTCCTCCTTATTTTCACCCCACTCCCACTTACAACTGACCCATCTACATTTCTGGAACTTCAACAAAACAACATAAAACAAAACGAAAACGAAAAAATTTGCCGAGGTGACGGTTAGCTAGAGTTAGGAGGTTTGAAATGAGATGACACTCAGATGATAGAAAGGAGAGAACGTTTGTCTGTCTGGGAATCGGATTCTTCACACACGTGTCCTCTACTTGGATAAAGAGAGAGAGAGAGAGAGAGAGAGAGAGAAAGAGAAAGAGGGGGAGGATATGATGGAAGAGAGAGGAAGGTGGCATAAAGCTATTTGTAAAAGAGACTTTTAAAAGTCGTTTACGCATCACGTGCGTGTAGGATGCGATGAAGACTGAACAACCTGATACGTAACTACCTAACTACGCGCATGCGTTTAAATGCCAACAAACCCCCATCCGTCTCACGGTCGCACACATACACATATACGATGTATTATGCACATGCGTAAACCATCAAACAAAGGAACAAACAAAAAGAAAAGGCTTAATAATGAATATCATATTGACCTAATAAGTAGAGTGTTCGTCAATGGTCCGGGAAAACGGGTTTCAATCCCAGGTGGAGTCATACCAAAGATCCAAAAATTTGTACTTGATGCCGCCTTGCTTAACACTCAGCGTTATAAAGTCAGGATTAAGGGTAAAGTGGTGCAATCCAGGATATGGTGTAGCACCCTTCCCTACACCTCGGTGTAGTAGCTGTTGAAAAGGGAGCCTTCGGGTCAACCTTCGATTGAGTTCGCCAACTTTATTTTTATATTGGTGAAAACCATTTCTCACGTAATAATTTATAGTCATAAAAATATACATATATATATATATATATATAAAATGTATTTTATATTATAATGTATGTATATAGTATATCCTATTGTAATATATATATATATATATATATATATATATATATATATATATATATATAATGTATATCATATTATAATGTATGTATATAGTATATAAACACAGAATACTTCGATATTGTAGCAGGAGTACTACAAGGGGACACGCTGGCTCCGTACCACTTTATCATTTGTCTAGACTACGTACTTAGAACATCGATTGACAAAATCAGAGAGAATGGCTTCGAGCTGACGAAGAAAAGAAGGAGAAGGTACCCCGCAAAAACTATTACCGACGCCGACTACGCCGATGACATAGCGATACTGGCAAATACACCCGACCAAGCCGAAACACTACTGCATAGTTTGGAACGAACAGCCGCAGGCATAGGCCTCTATGTTAATGCACACAAAACGGAATATATGTGCTATAATCAAACGGGGGACATCTCCACTCTAGAAGGAACCCCTCTTAAACTCGTAGACAAATTCACTTACCTAGGAAGCAGCATCGAATTAACCGAAAAGGACATCGAAACGAGGTTAACGAAAGCATGGACAGCTATCAATAGGCTATCGATTATATGGAAATCAGACCTAACCGATAAAATGAAACGCAGTTTCTTCCAGGCAGCGGTCACATCGATACTGCTATATGGCTGCACTACATGGACGCTAACAAAACGGCTGGAGAAGAAGCTAGACGGCAATTACACAATTGCTGCGTGCAATCTTGAACAAGTCCTGGCGGCAACACCCCACAAGACACCAACTATACGGCCACCTGCCTCCTATCACGAAAACTATTCAAGTTAGACGAACCAGACATGCAGGACACTGCTGGAGAAGCAGGGACGAACTCATAAGAGATGTACTCTTATGGACCCCCACACATGGCCGTGCAAAAGCAGGACGACCAGCACGAACATACATTCAGCAGCTATGTGAGGATACGGGATGTTGTCCTGAAGACCTGCCCAGGGCGATGAACGATAGGGAGGAGTGGCGAGAGAGGGTCAGGAATATCCGTGCTACCAGCGTGACATCATGATGATGATATAGTATATCCTGTTGTAATATATATACACATATATATAGTAAGTTAGCTAACCGTAGTCAAGGGTGACCAGAACGCTCTCTTTTCAAAAGCTACTACACCGAAGAGTAGGGGAGGGTGCAACTCTTTTCCCTGGATTGCTCCACTTACTCTTTATTTGCACCTTATAATCCTGGGTATTAAGCAAGGAAGCATCACGTACCATTTTTTGAGTCTTTGGTATGACTCGACCTGGGACTGAACCCCGGTCTCCCGGACCTTTGGCGAACACCCGAACCATTATTGGCCTAATCGGCTGGGGCCGTAGAATACACCGACTGGATCTTTGCAGAGGGGTAAGATCCCTCGCCTAACGAGTCTTCTGTTAATAATATTGAGTTAGTATAACGTTTATTCTAAGGCTAACAGCAACAAATGAATGAATTAATAGTTCGTTTAATTCTAAAAATTTATTAACCAACACGTGAAACAATGAATAACAATATACAGTCCTTCCTGTGTATAAAGCTGAGTTTAAGGGACTTGCTGGCGTGCTGAAGAAGATATCTGGTATCTTAGGATTGTCTCTCTAAGAGCTTTTAATGTCACTGCTTCACTGAACGCCTGGTGGAATCTATCTGACAGGATTTTGGATTTTGCGCCAAGACTTCTGGACTCATCACATGATTAGTATATCCAATCACAGAGAGCCTCCTTTTCACTCACTTCATACACAGTAATTACTATTTTACTGACCCAATAATAACATTAAACAATCTGATGGTGAGGCTCCAGTAATGCTGAGCGTTGAAGAATGCGAAGTACCTCTTCATTGCCATTGCTCGCAGGTTTACTCTGACCCGCAGTGGTAGCACCTGATAGAGTCCTACCTATGGATCAAACAGAACTGTTTAACTATCTAAACTGTGGGCAAAGAAATGACGTATACTAAACTGAATTATTTGAAATAGAACTGTTTGATCATTTAACTGCGAGTAAACAAACGACTCATGTTTAATTGTATTGTTAGTGATACATAGCAATACTTAGAACTATTCACCTTTGTTGACTTATGCTAAAATAGATTGTTAGAAATAGAACTGTTTGATCATTAAACTGTGAGTAAACAAATGACTGATGTTTAATTGAATTGTAAGTGATACATAGAAATACTTGCAACCATTTAACTGTGTGCAAAGGAATGAGCTTGTGGGGTTTGGTGTGGCTTGAAGGTCAAGGGCTATGGGCAAGGCTGTTAGCCGTTAGATATCTGACTCCATATTTTGGTTATTTCATTTTATGTTACCCCCACGTTAGTTAGTCGGTGTAATTCCTTGGCCAAGAAAGTCCCCAAAAGAATTATACAAAAGAAAAGACAGAAACAAATAAGAGACGAAGACGTTTCTTTTATATTTTCCTTTATTTACTGGGTTCAACAACCATTCCGTGGATGAAGGAGTTTTCCGTGAACACAATTGAAATGGTTGAATCCCCCAGTTAAGGTGTCAAAAATACATTAATTCGTTTCATGTATGTAGGTGTCCGCATTTGGTATTTAGGGCTTCCATAAGGGTTAGTTTTCTTTTGGAAGTTTTGTCAAAATCCGGTAAGGGTAGGTTTATAGTTCAGTTGTGGGTCTTGTATATTTCAGCATAATGTTGACCGAAAGAGGGCTGCTACTGGGTGAAAGGGGGCTAACCGACGCTACGTCCAAAGACGTTGCGTGGTGCCCAAACACCAGACAGCAAAATGGTGTTGTTGGTTCGACGGGCACTGTCTGAAAGAGAAAGAATGCTTGGTCCCCTTTGTCAAGAGGAAATGCCTTTTTTCTTTTACGCATGCGTCATCTCCTTTTCCTGTTAGGGACCTCTGGGAGTTTCTGCAAATTTAATAGTTTTCTTTTGCTTTTTTTAAAAAATTTAATTCTAAATTTCTTTGATTTATTTATTCGTTCTCTACAAGCTTAAGCTGACTTTAAAATGTTATCAGCAAAATGTGTTTGAAAATTATATATCAAACAAATGACTGATGTTAAATTGTGACTGCTATATAGCAATACGTGCTAAAAAAGCCATAAAACCCAACCAAACTATCCTTTCAACCATTATGTCAATGGGCCGGTTTATATAAATATGTTGGCGACTGTAGTCGAGAGTGACCCAAAGGCTCCCATTTCAATAGCTACTACACCGAAGTGTGGGGGAGGGCGCTACTCCCTTCCCTGGATTGCTCTACTTTACCCTTGATACGTACCTTATAATGTTGAGTGTTAAGCAGGGAGGTATCAAGTAACATTTTAAAGTCTTTGGTATGACGCGACCTGGGATTGAACCCAGGTCTCCCAGACGATTGGCGAACACCCTACCCACTAGGCGAACGAGCTGGTTATATATATATTATATTGAAAACTAGGTAGTTTTTCAATTTCTCTCTCTCTCTCTCTCTATATATATATATATATATATATATATATATATGCACAAAATATCTAAAGTATAACATAAGATATGAAAGAGGTTAAAAACTCATGTTTCAATCCTCAAGTGTGTTTAGTATTCAACACGCCTGACTTATTCAACTGAAACAAAAATATTTACTTTTTTTAATATATATTCTTTTGGGATCACGTGACTATCACGTAGTTGACATACTTTTTTGTTTGTTTGTTTGTTTGTTTGTGAGAGTTATAACGTAAATTTACTCGCCTCGGCTCACAAACACTTTTTTAGATAGGTATAAGAAAGAATCAAAATTATAAATCCGGCGGTATGTGGTTGGGAGATAGAGAAAGAGAGAGAGAGAGAGAGAGAGAGAGAGAGAGAGAGAGAGAGAGTGTGTGTGTGTGTGAGTGAGATAGAGAGAGAGGGGGGAGAGAGAGTGTGTGTGTGTGAGTGAGATAGAGAGAGATAGAGAGAGAGAGAAAGAGAGAGAGGGGGAGAGAGAGAAGGGGAGAGAGAGAGAGTATGGACATGTGTCGCTATCGGGCTAACATCACGAGAATAAATTTATTGTTGCACAAAACTGAAATCTGCACGTGACAAGAGAGAAGCGTGCTATAATAGAAAGAAAGAAAGAAAGAAAGAAAGAAAGAAAGAAAGAAAGATATCATTGACATCCCAAGCCCTCAATTCTTTTCTTCGTTATTTCTTGTTCCCCATTCCCCCTAATCTTTTCAAATCCTGCGTTTTCTTCCATCCACTTATTAAATCATTTCCATCTGTCCCGTTTCTTTTATTTTGTCAATTATTACCATTCTCGCATCTCTCTTAAAGTGTTTGCTGAATTAATCATCCATTTCAACCAGCCACGAATTCTTCCCTCTTCCCAATATCAAGAACAATTAGGAATTCCCAACTCGTAACCACAATATCTCTGCCTCACACCCTCATATAGTCTAATTCTTTTCTCATTCCTTCTGCCCTAGGGACACTCCCTATCTTTTAACACCCACTTTACATGATCATTTTTTTTTTAGGATTTTCTGTTTACGATTATTTTTTTTATCTTATTTTATGAAAAAAAAAATGGTTTGGTCATGATAGCTTTCTAAAATTTGATAAAAATGTTAAAAGGGTTATTTGAATAAAAAACAATTAAAATAAAATAGAGATATTTTATGAAAATATTCTAAAATAAAAAAAAAAAAAATAAAAAAAATTTTTCCGCGTAAGTTAAAAAATAAATAAATAAAATGTTTTCTTTATTGATGAGACGATAAAAATTATTCTGTTCTTAAACACCCCAATCCCTGGTTTTCCGGTGTGCACCTGATGTTTGTGCATCGGGTGGGTGTTATTATGGTATAGCGTTTTGAAGATATTTGTTATTTGTTTAACACTATATTTTTTTAGGCAACACAAATGAATTACGAAACTTTTCTTTAGTTACACAACAACGAAAGTTCTTTATTTGCAGCTTTGAATATGGTTTGCTTTTGGTGCTGCAAGACTTGTGGTGTTTAGGCTTGTTAGTGTTGGAGACGAAATGGCTTAGCGGGATGTTGAGATGGCAGCGTGTTGTTGGACGTGTGAGGGATGTGTTTAAAGTCACCGTGTAGTTTTGTATCTGGTTTTTGGAGGAGAGTCTGCGATATCTCCATGTTGTCGAGAGCGGAGTTACGCTCGGATCGACATAGTCAATTTTTGGGGTGACATGAAGTGGTGCCTGTGGAAGGCATGCTGAATGTTTCTAATTTATGTTCAACTGGGATTCCTCGTAAAGAATCCATAAATTAGATGGTTCCCTCGTTGAGTGTCCATGTTGCTGCTGCTAGTGTTAAAGCCACAGTGAGATGTCCACACTGGGTGGCTTGTTTAGCTAAAAAGCATCGCTAAGCAGGGTCGACCAGAGGAACGTCTGTTCTGGTCGCCGTCTCACGCTGAAGAGAGTAGGTTTGGCCGCTCACCCGTTTTGCTAGCCGGAAATGAAGGTCCGGGCTGAATAGGATAAGTCATCCTGATTGGGTGAAATTCAGTGTTGAATTAAATTGCGCACCAAACCAAAATACGAGATTTTCCTCTTCTCTACACTACAATGGTAACCGCCTTGCTGGCAGGCGTGAGTTCATTACTTGGCGCCTAAGGCACTCCTGAAACGAGGAACGCCGACGGAATGAAGCATTTTTGTGACGGCCGCACATGATTCGTGTAGAGCTCCTTATTATAAAATGGGGGTTTTAGCATGAAAAACGTTTTATTAGTTACTGAAGAGGATGAAATTCATTTCAAAGGCATTGATTGTGAATAATTCCATGGGTTTGTAAAAAGCGAATTCCTGACTCCTTGTCATGAACATGACTTGAAAGAGTAAAATGATTCACCCCTAACAAAAACGTCTGAAATAAATCTCATAAAGAGTGAAGATGTGGTTGACCCAATGACTGACTGGTGGGGCAGGGTTTTGGGTTTTTTTTTTTAAACTCATCTTTCCATTAATGGTGGGGATCTTCTACAAAAGATGCGAAAAAAAAAAAAAGAGGATCTTTTGTAAAAGAACCTCCCACCCGCCAAAAAAAAAAAATCTCCGCCAGCAAAAAATCAAAATGGGGATTTTAACAACAAAAAAAGTTTTATGAGTTACTGAAGAGGACGAAATTCCTTTATATCATTGATTATTAGCACAAAAAAGATCGTTTTCCGCGATGTGTTCCACAATGGCGTTTATTCTGCATTTTGTACAGATGCCAGAAAGATTCAGTGGGTTGAATGCGGGCCCTCTACCCCGGTTCGACAAAATGGGGCGTATGGTTAACAGTTTGGTGAGTGTAATCCATTCCCACCCGAAAGCAAATAAATCGATGACTTGCGGCTCGATTTACCTTAGAGAAAATAACTACATCTCCATCTTTCCGAAGACGTTGAGAAGTGCATTTTATGACCGTTACGACAAAAGCATCGATTGTGAATAATTCCATGGGTTTATAAAAAGCGAATTCCTGACTCCTTGTCATGAACACAACTTAAAAGCGTAAAATGATTCACCCCTAACAAAAACGTCTGAAATAAATCTAACGAAGAGTAAAGATGTAGTTGACCCAACTACCGACCGGTGGGGCTGTTTTTTTTTTTTTTTTTAACTCATTTCTCTATAAGTGGTGAGGGCTTTTCTTCAAAAGATAAAAAACAATATCAACAAAAGGGGCACAATTCTGGGTTACCCAGATGCACCCAACAGTAAGTCTCATGTATCATTCTCTATGACACTAGGTACGACATTAATCAGCATCTGATGGCGAGACTCCAGTTCTAGAGCCATTACTCTCAGGTCCACTCTGATCCCGGAGTAGTTGTAACTGTTTGTGTCTCATCAATGGGTCAAATAGATCTAAGTCAGTAAAGTTGGCGACCTTAGTCGAGGGTGACCCGAAGGCTCCCTTCTCAAAATAGCTACTACTAATCGTATGTGGTACGAAACGAGGTATGTTGGGGCGATATTCTCCTTGTCAGGAAACGCACACACTCGTGCGTGTTAGGTTGGGGAGAGAGAGAGAGAGAGAGAGAGAGAGAGAGAGAGAGAGAGAGAGAGAGAGAGAGAGTTCGATTTTGAGGCGCTACTTTAGTCACACTAATCCTTTCCCTGGACTGCTCCACTTTACCCTTGATCCTAACCTTATAATGTTGAATGCTAAGCAAGGCGGCATCAAGTACCATTTTTTGAGTCTTTGGTATGACTCGACCTGAGATTGAACCCCGGTCTCCCAGACCATTGGCAAACACTCTACTCATTACGCCAATGCCATATAACTGTAAATTATTTGTATTAAGAATACGTACTTGTTTATTATTACTATTAGTTACTAGAAACTTTATTACTGAGCAAACAAATTACTATTATTAGACAGAAATAATTTCTTGAAATAATATAATTATTTGTATTAGATAGGAATACTTGAAACCATATAACTGTGTGCAAATTATTTGTATTAGATAGGAATACTTGAAATCATAGAACTGTGTACAAATTATTTGTATTAGATAGGAATACTTGAAATCATAGAACTGTGTACAAATTATTTGTATTAGATAAGAATACTTGAAATCATAGAACTGTGTACAAATTATTTGTATTAGATAGGAATACTTGAAATCATAGAACTGTGTACAAATTATTTGTATTAGATAGGAATACTTGAAATCATAGAACTGTGTACAAATTATTTGTATTAGATAGGAATACTTGAAATCATAGAACTGTGTACAAATTATTTGTATTAGATAAGAACACTTGAAACCATACAACTGTGTGCAAATTATTTGTATTAGATAGGAATACTTGAAATCATACAACTTATTGGAAAATATAAAACCTTGGCAGATATGTCTGGCAGCAAGACCATATTTTGCAAACTTGATGGCTGTGCAGCCAGACTTATCTACCAAAGTCCATCTTAGAACAGGAATGATTTGAACAGCCAAACGTATAGTTTTACTGCCGAGACTGTAAGTATTATAAATCTAAAAGACTTGCATATGGGCGCCAAGCCATGGTAGTGTGCTAATTAGCCCTTTACCACCAAGGGCAGATAATTAATCCTATATTTTCCGATAAACTGTATGTATATTATTTGTATTATATAGGAATACTTAATATCATATAACTGTGTTCAAAATTAAATTAAACTCTTAACTGTAGAGTTAGCCCCCTTATATGGTAATTATTGTTGTTTTTTTTTTATCACTCTTGTGAAATAATAATAAGGCCGGACTTCGGCCGTTCTATAAGAACGGCCGAAGTCCGGCCTTATTTTTTCTTTGCTTTGGTAGAGGCATGAGCGTAGCACGTCGCGATCACGGAGGCGGCTTGGCTCTTCCAGAGTCATGCCGGGGTTACTGTCGGAGCCGATATGATGCAGAAATAACCCGAAATCGGCAATGAAGACAGCGTATCACTGAAGACCTCCTTGATGCATCTAAGATGTATGATTGAAATGATTTAAAGTTAAAAAGAGGAACTTGCTTGATAAATAAAGCCATTGTAAAAACCTTAATCCCTTCTCCAATCTTTTTATTTTTATTTCTTTGCTTAAAATATCCTGTCCAAAACAAAACATAACAACACTAAAAAAAAGTTAATATATATGTACAACGGACGCAGTTCCCTAACCTCTTGGCATAAAATAACCTTGACAGGATGATATACGATTAAAATAAATCAATATATTATCGACTGAATTACGTTTCAATGTATCTATGGCTAAGTGAGAAATAAAAAAATTAAAATTCCAAGTCGAAATTCCCCTATCATTTTCTAGCTTACCTGAACACGTCAGCAATCTTATAAAAGATATCAAATTTTATCTTATTTATATTTATTCATTATTGTAATAGCAATGGGATTCGATGAGAAAAAAATCAAGGTGAAGCCATAAGTTATGGATCTGTGGGAATAGGATCGAGTGGGCTTTGGTATCGACGAATTTGATAATTTGTTTTCGTCGTATTTGAGTACAAAAACTCACTTCCACAATTATTCGATTTTGAGGAACACAATTCCGACAGTTATAACAAAGGAAATGTATTATGGTTTAATATTTCCTCGTACTCAACAATGTAATACAATTCACGACGTAATAACAAAAACATATTTTTCTCTTTACTAAAAGGGTACTTTATAGAGAAAAGTCCTATTATGTAGGCGAAGAGTCTTTTGGTTTAAGTTAAGAGTCCTAAACAGAATAGAAATGGTTGTGTTAAGACTTATGACAAAGGATAGAATCGTATGTGGTACGAAACGAGGTATGTTGGGACGATATTCCCTTTGTCAGGAAACACACACACTCGTGTGTGTTAGGTTGGAGAGAGAGAGAGAGAGAGAGAGAGAGAGAGAGAGAGTTCGAGAGTTCGATTTTGAGGCGCTACTCTGGTCACGACATCTAACGACCATCTTAAGCTGTCAACATTTTTTAGCGGTTTTGATTGGGAAAGATAGACGGTGGACCGGGAATTTTATTGTATTTTGCTGAAGACGAAAGTTTTGTGAATAAACAAAATGGAGCAAATGACCGAAACTTACTCTTATTTTTACATTTTATCAATTTATTTATTTCTACTTTTATTTTAACTATTCATTCATTTATTCGATTTTCAGTTGTGTGTGAGTGTGTGTGTGTCGGTTCTATTCAGCTAATTCAGTTTAGTATAAGTACAGATTTTGTTAACACAGTTACATGTCAAAACAGTTCTATGTTAAACAATTCAGTTTAGTGTAAATACAGTTTCAATGTCAAAAAACAGTTCCATTTCAAATAATTCAGTTTCGCATAAGCACGCATTTGTCAAAAACATTTCTATTTCAAGCTATTCAGTTTAAACAATTCATAAGTATGCCGTTAGTTCTATTTAACCCATAGATAGGGCCCTATCAGGTGCTACTACTCCGGGCCAGAGTGGACCATTATGTAAATGAAATACGTTATTCATCCATTCAGTCATATGCATTTTTTCAGTAATTTTTACATAAATTAACAAAAAACAGTCACATACAGTGTATCGAAGGGTTTAATTTCCAATGTCAATTTTAAACCTGGAGGATATCATCATCATGTCGTGCCGCCAGCACGAATATCCCTGACCCTTTCTCGCTACATCTCCCTATCGTTCATCGCTGCTGGCCTGTCCTTAGGGCTACATCCCGTATCCTCACAGAGCTGCTGTATGTATGTTCGAGCTGGTCGTCCTGCTTTTGCCCGTCCATATGTGGGGGTCCATAGGAGTTCATCACTTATGAGCTCGTCCCTGCTTCTCCAGCAGTGTCCTGCATGTCTGGTTCGTCTAACTTGGATAGTTTTCGTGATGGGATGTAGGTGGCCGTATAGTTGGTGCTTTGTGGGGTGTTACCTCCAGGTCCCAAAACAAACAACATTTACCTTGCATTGGTTTCCCTTTTATTTTATTTTATTTTTTTTTATTTTAGAATATGTAGCTACGAAAACGAAGAAAGTAGAAAATATTATTTTATCGTTTTTTGTTTTTGCATTAGTTTTTGTTTTTCAACTTCAAAAAAAAGAAAAAAAAAGGCATCATTGATTGACCATTAAAAGAAATGTAAACAGAATCTAATTTTCCACGGAATTATCTTTAAAACGTAAAAAACGTTTCAGTTGCACTTTCATTAAGCGAGTCAACAAATTGATTATTGAATGAAACTTGACTTATGTCAACAAAACAATTTAAAAAAAAAACAACCTCTTTAGAATTTCGAGGAAAAATGTCTTTTAAAAGAAACCCCATCTTTTATTGCTTTAAATACCGAAAAATCTATTAGAACCCAATCATTAGCCGATTTTAGGGGGAATTCTTCCCCTCAAGACACAAAAAACGGTTTTTAGCAGGTGCGTGTTTCACGTATGAATTTACCAAATCACACCTCACGATCAAGGTGTGACAAAAGGTCAGTTTTAAGGGAACCGTATGTATCGCTTGTACATCCCTCGTAAATGATGGACAGTCTATTCTATGCCATCAGATATTCAGAAAATAACTTTTTTTATTTTTATTTTTTTTTTACATAAAGTAAAACGTACGTTTTTTTTTTTAATCTTAATATAGATAAATATGCTGTTTTTTTTTTCTTTTTATTGTGAATTTTCTTATCTTATTTCATTTTTATTTAATTTAATTTTCATTTTTATTTTTTTTTTTTAGTAGTAAAGATTTTAGCATGTAAATAGATCCAGTTAAAAGCAAAATGATTTTACCATAAAACATTATGATGTATTGAAAGTCATTTTGTGTGAGTTAGATTATATCTCTGGAGCATATGAAAGGTTATTTCATGATATGTATTTAGTTGATAGTATTGTTGGGAAATTCTGAGGTTTGTATGTAATTTGGTTATTTCAGTAGATGTGCATCCGTAATTTACGGGTATTGCTCTCTAAATTATTTCCACCACAAATACAACACAAAACTTTACAATCGCGTGAAAGAAATGGAATAGAACACAACGAACGTTAAACAACAAACAATTCAATATGCATATAACAGAATATGAAAACAAATAAAATACATGATGTGTAAATGGCCTTTTGGAAAATAAAGTTTGGCAAGAAGAAAATAAATTTGTTTAAAGGTGTGTGTATGTTAACGGAGTCCGTAAATAAGTCGTTCTTACTTACATTAAGTTCATTGCGGATTTTATGATTGTGGCGACAGCGTGTCGCGTTGATGAAAGAAGTTTGTCGGATTTTTCTTTTGAATGTGATTCTCGGCCATCTGAAGCTAGGTCATGAACTTTAGTTGAAGAAGGAAAGGCATTTGCCGGACACAGTATCGGCTACTGCTTTACTGGCTTAGTGGCTTGTTGTCGTCTGTGTCTTCGTCTGTGTGAATGGCTCCCTAACTCTGTGTTATTTATATCCTACAGGTGGATCAAAGAATCGTCCTAAAATTTTGGCGCGTAGACATTTATTGACCAATCAGAATTGTATCTTACTATTTTATTTTAGAACCTAAATATTTTCTGTTAGTTGACTTCCGATCCTATTTTTCTAGAATGTTCTATTCTATGTTTTTAGCTGAATGGTTGAAAAATATAAAAATGTAACTTGAATGCTAATGCAGTTTTGATCCTAAATTTCTAGAATGTTCTTAAGTATGTTTTTATTGCTTATTTTAAGACTAGAAAAAATGTGTATCCCATAAAATTCTGAGGTTTGTAAACTGACTCCTTTTCTACTTATTTCATTCAGTTGTTATTTTCTTTTTATCTGTTGATACTGTAAGAAACTTATGGACGGAAGAAAAAAAAGACAACAATGCCTTTAGACTCAAATTTCATTTTGGGGTTTACAACTATTCTGTCATGTGGAATGTTTTCCTGAACCAGTAGAAATAGTCGTGCTCTCCTCGATAAGGCGTTAAAGTATATTACGGACTCATAAGTTTGAGAGTCCGTCATATGTCTTGCTGTTATTAGTAAGGAGCTGCAGCAAGCTGTGAGCGCCCCCCTACCCCGACTAAGCCAGCATGTGTGCTCCCCACTTGCAGCCAAGAGAAAAAAGTCCGTTCGTCCGTCTCAGCCAAGGTGATAAAAACTTCTCTTTGGCACCAGGAAGCCCGTCTTTTCATACATACTCTGATTTCACTTCGGGTCAGAGCCCTCCAGGGAAACTGTTACTTTTGCCTTTATTTATTTCCTTCTTTTATGTCATTGTCTTTTTTGTTTCTTTTTAATCCCCATATATCCATATGCTTTTTAAACAAATGGTTTGGTTGGTTGGTTGGTTTGTTTGTTTGTTGGTTGGTTCTAATTTATGGCATATCAACCTTTGTAGGTTATTTATTACACACACACACACATATGATAGAAATATGTGGAAAGTTGGATAAATCAAGTCTTGAAGAAGTTCGTGAAGATGAAATAAAGCCCAAACGAAATATCACATCTTAATCTGCGTTGGGTGTTTGATTTATCCAACTTTCCACATATTTCTATCATACTGCCAGATTCACTACAAATCTATCTTTTCAATACGCACTCACACACACACACACATGAGGCATTTGTAGTGTAATAATTACTATCATTGAGAAAGGACACGGTATAGAAATTTATAATGTGTGGTATTATCTTAGACTACCATTAGCTTTTTTCCTATTATACATTAGTATATCTAAATGACCTCTAACACAGAATATTTCGGTAAGGAAAAACTAATTCATTTAGACCAAAATAACATGTATTTTATATACATATATTTATACATGATTATAAAACATGATTAATGTCCCAAGTCATAAAAAGGTTACAAAGCCATACCAAAGAACAAGGAGTGCTGAATAGCAGTGGTTAAAAACTTACAGCTGTCTGGTGTTGGGGAAAATTCACGGAAGATAATTTGCACACATACGCTTCTTGCAGAGCGGAGACAAAAGAAAATTGGTTCTTCTCTGACTGATGTCTACTGCCAAAAAGAGGGGGAAAACTTGCTTCTCGAAATGTCACATGACAAACGCTTAGGTGATTGTTGGAAGCTCTGCCCATGAATCTCCCAAAAGGTAGACAACCATGCTTTGTTCCCCACCAACAACGAGTTTAAATTCTGAACAAGACTGTTTGCATTTCACATTGCAGTAATATCCTTAAGAAAGGTAAAGAATCAATTAATTCACCTTCTAGCTATGGATAAGTAGTTGGGTAGACTAGGCTCTTTAACCTTGATATGGCAACTGATCTAGGAAAAGGAAAAATTTTAACCCAAACCTACACTTAAAAATGACCTTGTATCACATCCTGCTCATGCGGAATGGTTGGTATATATATATATATATAAACAAACAAATGCTTTGTTGCTAACATTATTTTTAAACAAGCCAGAGCTCATTTGTTTGCACCCAGTTGAATAGTTTCAACAATGGCTATCTAGCATTAATAATGCTATTTAATATTAATCATTTGTTTAATGGTTTCAAGTATTGTTATCTAACACTAATAATTCTGTTTGCTTACAGATGATTTCAAGTACTACAGCCTAACACTAATAATTCTATATGAAAACTGTTAAATGGTTTCAAGTATTGCTATCTAACATTAATAATTCTGTTTGACATTAATCATTTGTTTGCACACAGTTAAATGGTTTCAAGCATAGTTAAAAAATTAAAGACTGCTATCTAACCCATAGATGGGACCCTAAAACTGGGTCAAAGTAGACCTGGGAGTAATAGCAATAAAGAATTATTCAACATTCCCTAAAACTCCAGGATTGAAATCTCACCATCAAGTCGTTTAGTGTCATATCCCAGACACTTGAGAGATCGTGTCTTATCCCTTTACAGAGATGCAGTTGCCATATTCTATAGCCTCACCCAACAGAGCTAAAACAAACATACACTGCTGGAGAAGTGAGGCAGAGCTCATAAGCAATGTACTCCCGAGGACCTCTTCACATGGATGAGCAAAGATTGGACGATCAGCTAGAACCTATCGACAGGAGCTCTGTACGGACACAGGATGTAACCTGGAAGACCTGCCGGGGGTAATATGCGATAGAGACGAGTGGTGAGAGAGGGTCTGGAGAAATCCGAGCTACCAGCATGATATGATGATGAATTATTCTATTATTTAGTTAGGTGAGGGTGTTAACTGTTCCAGGATATTTTTGTTTTTGTTTCTTTCTTTCTAGCAATATATTTTTCCTTTCTTTCTTTCTAGCAATATATCCTTTCTTTTTCTTTATTGCTAGCAATATATTTTCTTTCATTCTTTCATTCTTTCTTTCTTTCAATATATCTCTTCTCTTTCTTTCTTCCTTTCAATATATGTTTTCTTTTTTTCTTCTTTTTTTCTTTCTTTCTTGTAATATATTGCTCCCTTTTCTTTCTTTCTTTCAATATATCTTCTTTCTTTCTTTCTTTCTTTCAATATATCTTTTCTCTTTTTTTCTTCTTTTCTTTCTTTCTTGTAATATATCGCTTCCCTTTCTTTCTTTCTTTCTTTCTTTCTTTCTTTCTTTCTTTCTTTCTCGGTCCTGTGTGCATGTGTGCATAGTTATGAAACTGATGCCTGTCATCTGGCTCTGGAAACCCAAATGAAAATAAAATACATTTGCGTCGTGTCATAGAGTGTGACAGAGGTGAAATAAAAAATATAATGAAAGTGGAGACACGTGAATGGTGATGATATGATGTAATGTATTTCAGAAAATATAAAAAATTGTAGATTTTGAATCTAGGCAGTTGGGTTTTGAAACCCAAAGAGAGAAGCTGGGGTTAGACATTCGTATGAATGGGTGAGAGATGGGTTGATGGAGTGGCTGCAAAGGTGGTGACCAGGTTTAACATCTCATATCAAAATAATGTTGAGGAAGACAGGATAAGGATAATGAATAAATCAAGGCTTGTTGACCGGCGTGGGGGAAATAAGGGTTCGTGACATGAGATGATTTTAGAAAGTATGAAAAGAGAAAGTAATTGAAATAGAGACTATATGTGGTGCATTCAATAAGTTTCCAGCCTTTTTTGTACAGACATTTAAAATTGTAGTAGACTCTTGAAAATTCACTATGTTATTGCTATACATCTTATGAGATGACTGACCAATTTTTATGATTTCAGATTCAAATGAACAGCTACAGCAGCATCTGGAATACACCCTACTGAAGCCTGATTGTCACTGCTGGTGAATTTCAAAAATGAAATCTGGACGTCAGGACACTTTAGGAGAACGATATGCAATAAAATTGTGTTTTAAACTTTGACAAAATGCCACAGAAACAACGTATGGAGTACTTCTGACTGCTTTTGGAGCATCTTGCATGAATCGAGCATCAGTTTCAAAAATGCAATCTGACACTTTAGAAGAACGATATGCAATAAAATTGTGTTTTAAACTTTGACAAAATGCCACAGAAAACAACGTATGGAGTACTTCTGACTGCTTTTGGAGCATCTTGCATGAATCGAGGATCAGTTTCAAAAATGCAATCTGACACTTTAGCAGAACGATATGCAATGAAATTCTGTTTTAAACTTGGAAAAAATGTCACAGAAACATATTTTTTTATTTCCCTTGTATTGTGCAACATCTTACGGAGACTCTGTGAATTTATATTTATTATAAGCAGACATTTGCCTTTGAAAATTTGTACATCTCATATGCAAAATTCAATTTGCAGTCGTCCAGTCGGCTGTGGCCGTAGAATACACTAACTGCTTCTCTGCTGAGGAGCAATACGCCCCACTCCAAACGAGTGTCCTAGATATGACACTAACCAATCTGATGGTGAGGTTCCAATAATACTGGAGCTTTGGGAAATGCAGAGTACCCCTTCATTGCCATTGCTCCAAGGTTCACTCTGGTCTAGAGTGGTAGCACCTTATAGGGTTCTATCTATAGGTCAAATAGAACTAAACTGTGTACTTATGCAAAACTGAATTGCTTGAGATAGAACTGTTTTGACATTTAAACACCGTACTCATGCTAAACTGAATTATTTAAAATAGAACTGTGTAATTATGCTAAGCTGAATTATTTGAAATAGAACTGTTTTTGACATTGAAACTGTATAATTATGCTAAACTGAATTGTTTGAAATAGAACTATTTATACGTATAAAATGGATTTGGCATTAATAACCTACAATGGTTGATATGCCATAAAAGCAAAGCAAACCAAATCCTATAGATCTAGTATATATGCTTAAAAAGGATTTGGCATTAAATAACATACAATGGTTGATGTGCCATAAAACCAAACCAAACCAAATCCTATATATTTAATTTCTATGTATAAAGAGAATTTGGCATGAAATAGCCTACAATGGTTGATGTGCCATAAAACCAAACCAAACCAAATCATATATATTTAATATATATGTATAAAGAGGATTTGGCATTAAATAACCTACAATGGTTGATATGCCATAAAACCAAACCAAACCAATTCCTATATATTTAATATATATGTATAAAGAGGATTTGGCATTAAATAACCTACAATGGTTGATGTGCCATAAAACCAAACCAAAATCAATTTGTAGTAATATTATTCCCCTTAAAAAATATAACACTTCCTGAAGAAATATCGCATGAATTTGTTTACTGACTTTAATAAGCAAATATGCTGAATGTTCAACTACTGCATATATATACATATATAGATATGATAAAAAAATAAATGGAAATGTGGATAAATCAAACGCCGACAACGTATTCAATAATATTTCATTCTTTATTGAAAACAGAACTTATTGAATCCATTGTCAGTCTTTGGTTTATCCAGTTTTTCACTTATTTCTATAATCTTGTCCGATTTACCAAAATCTACCATTTCTCTCTCTCTCTCTATATATATATTAGATTTATATATTTAATGCCATGGAAGTTTGTCTGCAACCTTTGGTTTCATGAAGTTTTTACAAACAACAATCTTCAGGCAGATAACAAAAGGGAATGAATAAATTGAAAATCGAAAAATACCGTCAAAAACCGTTGGGATTGTGTAGAAATCTTTACGTGTGTTTGTGAGTGTGTATGTGTGTATGCGTGTGTGTGCGTGCGTGTGTGTGTTTGTGTGGGTTGTAGTTGCATATTATTGTGTGTGAATGTGTAAGTGGTGTATAGTGTATGTGTATGTGAAGGTACATGCGCAGAGCGTTGTTTAACTGGATGGGATAACGCAGTTGTCTCTAACATCGCTACAGTAGAAGCAAGAAAAATCATTTATTTATTTCTATATGTGTAGGCGATTATAACTAAGGAACAAAACATCATCATTGCATGTCGAGGGAAATAAAATAAAGATATAATTTGTAAGTGGAATTAAGCAAGAAGTGTAGTATGGTAGGCCAGAATCACAGTAAATATCATGGTGTAGGGATATGTTGTATTGCAGTATACTATGGAGGTGCCCGTGGTGTAATGGTTATCGTCGCAGGATATGGACACGGCGACACGAGTTCAAATCCTGGACCTGACTGATTGCATTTTACATAGCACTAATACCCTTGGGAAAGGTATTATTATTCTCCCTCCAGCTATGGGTAAATAGTAGGACAGACTGGGTTCTTCAGCCTTGGTGAGGCAACTAGTATAAGAGAAGGAAAACTCTGAATTGAAACCTGTTAAACTCCGCTTGAAAATTGACCTTGTGTCATATCCTGCAGAGGGGTTGGTAAATATGACATACTATGGAATATTATACAATATTAGTATTTTATGTAGGGAAGAGATTTGAGTTAGATTACAATAATAATTTGTATTGTGTTGATGATATGTTGTGTATATATTATAGTTATCCATGATAGTACGTACGTAAGGAATATAATGAAGGGGTTGCAATAATATTTAGTATTAGCTATGATTTTTTTAAAAATATGTACAATGATGATTATAACTGAAGAGCAAAGTGTTCTCATTACAAAATTAAGGAAATAGATGGTGGGTTTGGGAGGTATGGGTAATAGTTGTATGGGTTGTGATGGTTATTCTTAATAGTTACCTGTATTGTGTTAACCTATTTACCCAACCCCTCCGCTCGGGCAGGATATGACACAAGGTCGATTTTTAAGCGGAGTTTAACAGGTTTCAATTCTCCTAGACTAGTTGCCTCACCAAGGCTGAAGAAATCAGTCTGCCCTACTATTTACCCATAGCTGGAGGGAGAATTATTGGATTCATACCTTTCCCAAGGGTATTAGTGCAATGTGAAATACACTCAGTCTCGTTCAGGATTTGAACTCGTGTCGCTGTGTCCATTTCCTACGACGATAACCATTACACCACGGGCACCTCTATCTGTATTGCGTTAACGTTATATAACTTATGTTATTGTAATAAATGATGGAGTGTACGTGGTTGATAAGATGAATGAACTGTGTTGAGGCCTATTATTAACGCTAATGAAAACATGATGTCAACAGGTCGTGGGAGCGTATGAAGAAGGATATGGGGATTAATGGAGAAAGGTGGTACATACATTGTGATGGTTGGTGGAGGAAAACGCTACTTACGGTGCTTCAGGTGTGGTATGGTGTCATTTGTTTTTTGATTTTTTTTTATAGGAGTAGAGGTGTTAGATGGGTTATGTGTATGGGTTGAAGAGTAAAAGATGTTTGTTTTCGTGCCTACATTTGGAAAGAATTTCAGATTTTTTTGTTTAGCAGGGTGTTTTGTGATGGGTAGGTGATGATAGCTAATTTTTCGTGGAGGCAAAGGGGGCATTTTTTTTATATCTTGTTGTTGGCAGGTGCTAGCTTTAGTATCTCCCAGGTGATTGTGGGAGAGATGCTCATGTTTTTTAGGTGCCATGTGTATGAGGATAAGGAGGTGTTGGATGAGTAATTTCTGTTTATGAAAGAAAGTTTATGATTGTAAATTCTTTGTTTTATGGTGCCCTCAGTTGCACCTATGCAATGCTTGACAGAGTGGTTAGTTTTTACAGTGGCTTTGTATACAAAGTTTTTTATATAGGCATTTTCCTAGTAGTGGGCATGTGTTTTTGACTCTACAAATGCATTGGTTGAGGGGTGTGTGATACTTTTGATGGATTCGATTTTTTTATTATGGTTTTTTATTATTTGGGACATGTTGCTTGTGCAACTGTAGCTGACCTCAAAGTTGTTTCTGTTAAAGATTTTAGCTGGAGGGCTAGTATTGGGGAAATTCTTGGTAATTAAGTTTAAGAAGTCCCTACCTATGTTAGATGTTATACATTTGTTGTAAGGTGGGTTAAACCAAATGATATTTCTATTCCTGTGTTTAGGTTTGCCTTTTTGGGGTATGAATTCTATTGTTTGTCTATAACAGCAGTATTTTAGTGTATCGCGGTGAGTGAAAAGGTTAATTATTTAGCGCTATATTTTTTAAGGCAACAAATGAATTGCGAAACTATTCTTTAAACAACACACAACAACGAAAGTTTTTATTTGCAGCTTTGAGGCGGTTTGTTCTTGGTGCTGCAAGACTCGTGGTGGTTAGGCTTGTTGGATGTTTGAGACGAAATGGTTTAGCGGGATGTTGAGATGGCAGCGTGTTGTTGGACGTGTGAGGGAAGTATTCAAGGTCACCGTGTAGTTTTGTGTGTCTGGTAATTGGGGAGAGTAGGCGTTATCTCCATTAATGTGGACCAGAGGTGAAATGGGAGCTAGTGTGTCGAGAGCGAAGTGGCGCTCGGATCGACATAGTAAATTTTTGAGGTGCTTGTGGAAGGCATGCTGAACGTATCTAATTCATATTCAACTGGGATTCCTTGGTTTAAAATATATTAAACGCAAAGAATCCATAAATTAGATGGTTCCCTCGTTGAGTGTCCATGTTGCTGCTGCTAGGGTTAAAGCCACAGTGAGATGTCCCACTGGGTGGCTTGTTTAGCTAAAGAGCATCGCTAAGCAGGAACGACCAGAGACACGACTGCTCCGGTCGCTGTCTCAAGCTGAAGAGATTGTGTTTGGCCGCTCACCCGTTTAGCTAGCCGGAAATGAAGGTCCGGGCTGAATAGGATATGTCATCCTGATTGGGGGAAATTCAGTGTTAAATTAAATTGCGCGCCAAAACAAAATACGAGATTTTCCTCTTCTCGACAAGTGCATTGTCATATATGTGTTTGTGTTTGTTAAAAATCCCGATGTTTGAAGAGTTATCGGATAGCCTAAAGCAAATAGATTTTGGGATTTGTTTGATAATTGAGGGTAGGTGGTTTAAAGAAGTGTGTATGTAGATTGGTGTGTCATTTTCTTTTTAATAAGGTTCGAATGTGTCTTTACATAAGTTTAGTGTTACGTACGTCCAAAAGCACTGAAATTGCTGGGATTTAGGATTACCGTACACGCAAATCTAAAAATAGTAAATTTCTCGGACATAAAAGCTGCTGTGGATGCTTTTGCCAAGCCCGTAAAGAGGACAAACCACACCGAACTGTGAGATACCAAGTTTTCTTTGCTTCGACAGCTCAGAGTATGGCTTTAGACTGGAATCCATGGTTTCAAGCGTACCTGACCTTGCTGTTGCGTAGCTATATACACGAATATGGCCATGTGTGAAATAGACATATAATGTTCATAACGATAGAACATATAAAGAACATAGGAATCTCGGAATTCAAAAACACGTAACGACTTTTTGTTAGGTACGAAACCTTTTTATTAACTTTGAGTTAAAGGTTTCGACTTAAGGAGGAGAGACACGATTTTCTATGCTGTCTTATTCATTTGGCCCCCATCTCGTGCGGCCCTCATAGGGCGCACGTTCGCCTCGCAACTGCGAGTTCCAAAAGTCGATCCTTCTCGTTTGGCGTCTAATACTCGACTCTAACTTCCTTCCGATTCTCACACAAACCTCCGCGCGCTTCCGGTGCGTGACGTCACCCGCACCCTGTCACCCCGTTTCGTCTCGGACTATTATGACATCTGAGTGACACCTCCATCCGCCCGTGCGCGCCCGCGTTAACACCTGCCTCAATGTTGCTCCCAACTAACTCACGCGCTGAGCCGAAAGGTTCTCAGCCCAACCAAACCCAAAGGCATGAACCGAAATCCCTCGGCTATTATATAACACTTGCGTAATGGTCTCAGTTCTTGCAAACTGAGCAAAATTTCTTGGACCATCTGTTTACTGTACTGAGATCCCTTTCATTTTTCACAGAACAGATGTTTTTTGGCTGCTTCTGTGGCATTGCGGCCCAATTTGAACTTGTAAAGCCATAAGTTACTGAATTCGAATAAGCTACATGTTTATCTGTGCTGCTTTTAAAACAGACACAGAAAAGCAATGCTCAAGGTGTCAACACACCAACCACCATAATACTACCTATCATAGTTTGAACTGTGTTACAACCATGGTGAATTTAGGAGAGGTGCCTAGGGGTAGACTTGGTACCCTGCAGTCATAACACAAGTATAAGACACATGCAAAATAGTTAAATAAAACAGGCTAACCTAAGTTTATTTACAGGGACTGTAAATAGGCTAACCTAAGTTTATTTACAGGACTGTAAATAGGCTAACCTAAGTTTATTTAAGGGACTAAGGGACTGTAAATAGGCTAACCTAAGTTTATTTACAGGTACTGTACAGGGGACGAGGAGGCAAAAAGGTAAAAACAAAATAACAATAACACATGGGCAGAAGGGGTGAAAGTAAAAATATGGGCTATAACCGACATGAAATGTATTTTGAATTAAAGATTAGAAGATTATTCAAAGTCTGGCCAGCAAAAACAAACACAATAAAGCCCAAATAAAAAGTTGAATACAGCAAGTAAAAAGGTTACCTGTTATTCCTTTTGTCCCTGGAGAAGATTTCAGGCTCATCTCACTTTGTTAGCTGCAGGGATCATTCTGACTAACTAGCACAACATCGGGGTCACAAGACCAAAATCAGTAGTCTCAAAAATCTAAGCCACAAGACCAAAGGGGCTGGGAGACAACAAAAATGACCTGTGCAAGATAGTATTCAAAATGACCCAGATCAAAAGTCAAGGAAAAATTCCACTTTTAGTTCACAGAGGAGACATGAAGTCTTCTCCCAAGGACAAATTGAAAAGGGGGGGTCCTTAGGAGGTAACAACTGTTTTAGTTACATGTAAAAAGTAAAAGTAAAGTTGGCGACCATAGTCGAGGACGATCTGAAGACTCCCTTTTCAATAGCTACTACACCGAGGTGTAGGGGAGGGCGCTACTCCTTTTCCTGGATTGCTTCACTTTACCCTTGATACGTACCTTATAATACTGAGTGTTAAGCAAAGAGGTATCAAGTAGCATTTTTAAAGTCTTTGGTATGACCCGACCTAGGATTGAATCTCAGTCTCCCGAACCCCTGGCGAACACTCTACCCACTAGCTAATGAGCCGGTTTTCCCAGTTATATGATATACACATCACAAACACGCATGTACAAAAATTTTGCAAATCTTTTGATCAATCCTTGTACGTTATTTGTCTCTTAAAGTGTTTGTTAGTTCACTGCCTGTTTGTTTATTTCAGCATTCAAAGATTTCACTAAAGTATCATTGATTATTTTATACTCATTTCAGATATTTAATAAATTATTTTTAAATTTCAGAAAGACTGAATAATGTTGATTAGATTCAAAGAAATTAAAAGAAAATGTAGAATGTAGTTAGCTTCAAAAAGCAAGTTTGGAAGCAATCAATGTTTAATTAACAAAGTGAGTTTGATTATATTAAATATTTTCATATTTATTGATAATATTCGGACAACCTTTATCTATACAGAAAGGATGAATACAACACTGAAAAATCTGTTTGCAGCTAATCAATATACATTAAACAAGACTTTTTGATTGGGTTTTGTTAAATTTTCAATGTTTATTTCCATCAACACACATTAGCTTTGTCAGAGGTTCCAAATTTTTTTGAACGGCATCTTTTGTGGTCTCTAGACCACACCTATCACCCCTCAAGACACACCTATAACAAACATTTACATTTTTGTATTAGGTCTGCAACAAATTTCAAGGTACACTTAGTTCAAATCCTGGATGGTATATAAAGCACACCAAACCTAAATCATCAGTATTGGTTGGTTAGTTGGGTTTTATGGTATATCAACCATTGTAGGTCATTTAATGCCAAATTTTCTTGATACATATATATCAAATATATATGATTTGGTTTGGTTGGGTTTTATGGCATATCAACCATTGTTGGTTATTTAATGCCAAATCTTCTTTATACATATATACTAAATATATATGATTTGGTTTGGTTGGGTTTTAAGGCATATCAACCATTGTAGGTGATCTAATGCCAAATTCTCTTTATACATATATATTAAATATATATGATTTGGTTTGGTTGGGTTTTATGGCATATCAACCATTTTAGGTTATTTAATGCAAAATCCTCTTTATACATATATATTAAATATATATGATTTGGTTGGGTTGGGGTTTTATGGCATATCAACAATTGTAGGTTATTTTATGCCAAATCCTCTTTATACATATATATTAAATATATATGATTTGTTTTTTTTGGGTTTTATGACATATCAACCATTATAGGTTATTCAATGCCAAATTCTTTTGATACATATATATTAAATATATATGATTTGGTTGGTTTAGGTTGGGTTTTATGGCATATCAACCATTATAGGTTATTTAATACTAAATCCTCTTTATACATATATATTAATTATATAGGATTTGGTTTGGTTGGTTTTTATGGCATATCAACCATTGTAGGTTATTTAATGCTAAATCCTATATATATATATATATGTTTTGTAAAGGTTGTTTGGTTGGTTTTGTTTTATGGCATATCGACCTTTGATGGTTATTTAATACCAAATCTTGTTTGATATATAGCAATACTTAAAGCAATATAACATTGTTGACTTAGGTTTGCAAATTGTTTATATCTAATATATATGAATAAACCAGATTTGGCATTGAATAATCTACAATGCTTGATATGCCTAACACCAAACCAAACCAAACCAAACCAAACTTCTCTCTCCCTCAGGCAGCAAATGCTCTAGGCTTTTCTTACCAAATGGTACTAAATAATGCAAAAATGAAACTGACAACATTTGCCAAGTATAATACGCTCCCAACAAGGGGGTACATTGTATAAAATCACATCAAAATACAATGCTGCCATTAGTAGATTCATAAGCCAATACCCAGTACAGTGTATACTGAATTTCATCGGGTATTTAATCATCAACTAACAAAGTACTAGTTCTGAACCTCAGAGTGTTGGTTACTGTACCTCATCTTGACCCAAGAATATTGCAATTGAACCATAGAAAACTGGCGCCATGTAGAAAGAAAAATTAAAGCAAAACTGACTTGTTTTTTCATAAAAACAAAAATACTAAAAAGTATTTAAGAGAATAAATATTTTAGAAACAGAAGGGAAAAAGATTGAATTTTAAAATGTGTCCCAGGAATGATAGTAAACTGCATCTGGTGGTGAGGCTCCAGTTCCGGAGCTCTGGTGTGTGTGGAGTACCCTTTCATTGCCATTATTCACAAGAGTGATACCACCTGTTACAGTCCTATGTATGGGTCAAATGGATCTGTTCAAAAATTATTACAATTAGGTTTAGTTGGGTTTTCTGGCATATCAACCATTGTAGGTTATTCAATACCAAATCCTTTTAATACATATATATTAGATATATATGATTGGGTTTGGTTGGGTTTTATGGCATATCAACCACAGTGGGTTATTAAATGCCAAATCCTTTTAATATATATATATTAGATATGTAAGATTTGGTTGGGTTAGGTTTTATGGCATATCAACCATTATAGGTTATTTAATGCCAAGTCTGCTTTTTATATATATATTAGATATATATATCATTTGTAAACACATTTTGTTGATAACATTCTTAAATGGGCCGGAGCTCTTTTTTGCACAAAGTTAAATGGTTTCAAGTATTGCTATATAACAGTCACATTTTAACATGTCATTTGTTTGCACACAGTTTGTTCCATTTAACCCATCGATAGGAGCCTACCAGGTGTAAATATGTGCTGTAAGAGAATTTAAGGAAGGAAAGAAAGAAGATACCTTTATAACTCAAACTTAATTATTGGGTTTAAAACAGCTATTCTGTAGGGGGAAACATTTTCCTGGACTAGTAGAAAACAGTCACATCTTCCAAATAAGCCAATGAAATATATTGGTCATTTTTGGTGGTAAATGTTTGAAGTTCATGGTTATGTCCTGTAGGTGTTTTAGTGAGGAGTGTTTGCAGAGACGACTGTTAATAGGAGAATCATTTTTATGAGTCATAAGTTTGAAGATCCCTCCTAAATCTGGTAGATATGTTCACCAAAGGCAGCAACTGGTGTTTTTGGTACGATATATTTAGGTGGTCTTATCTTACTAGCAGTGGACATGGCTAAGTATCAGGCCACAAGACCCTATGAGCACATGTGTTCATTGCTAGCAGCCGAGTGAAAGAGGGTCCTTTCAGGATTATGGTGAAGGCCGAAGTGAGTACAAGTTTTTCTTTAGTGTTAGTAAATCTTTTAGGCATGTGCAGGTTTCACTTCCAGTCAGAGGTTTTTGGGAACTACTACACTTTTTTAAATTTATTTTATTTTTTATTTTCTTCTTATTAAACTTCACAATACCATAAAACGGAAAATTATTTTTATCAAGTATAGTTAATTAAAGCTTTAATTGCTGACTAAGGATACTTATTAGTTACTTGAAACCATATAAGGTTGTCTCCCTTTAGTCGAGGGCGACCAGAAGGCTCCCTTTTCAATAGCTACTATACCAAGGTGTAAGGGAAGGCGCTACTCCTTTCCCTGGATTGCTCCACTTTACCCTTGAAGAACCTAGACTACCCTACTATTTACCCATAGCTGGAGGGAGAATAATTGGATTCATACCTTTCCCAAGAGTATTAGTGCTATGTGAAATGCAATCAGTCTCGTCCAGGATTTGAACTCGTGTCGCCGTGTCCATTTCCTATGACGACAACCATTACACCATGGGCACCTCCGCACTCCTTTATTGCTATTACTCTCAGGTTCCCTCTGACCCGGAGTGGTAGCAATTGATAGGGTCCTATGGATCAAATAGAACCATGCAAACAATTGACTTATGGTAAAGTGAATTGTTAGAAATAGAACTCCTTCACCATTACACAAATGATTGTCTAATTGAATTGTTTGTGATACATAGGAATACTTGGAACTATTGAACTGTGTGCAAATAAATGAGTTATGTTAAATAGAATTATTTTGCATTTTTAAACATCCATCATTGATTTAACATCACTAATATCAGTCCTGATGATAGTTCATTAAAACCAAAACACTATAGTGTTGACTTTGCTTCTCAATTAATCTCTCCTTCTACTTGGATTACCTTGTAATCAATTTTTCTCTACATATTGTCGGATTACACTCCATTATTTATTTCCAGATATATATATATATTGTCATCCACAGACAGACTGTTTCGTTCTATTAGAACTCTTAAATAACCTACATTATTTACTTAAATAAATAATGTAGATAGATCAGTTTGGTTTGGTTTTTTTGCTTAATGGCATATCAACCTTTGTGGGTTATTTAAGGCCAAAACCATCTTTATAGAAGAACAGCAATGATACTATTTAAGGTTTCTTTGTTCAATGGCATATCAACTTTTGTAGGTTATTTAATGCCATATCCATCCGAGTAGAAGAACAGAAGTGATGTTATTTAAGATTTTTTTCTTTAATAGCATATCAAACTTTTTTTCTTTAATAGCATATCAAACTTCATTAGGAAGGAGTCTCTATAGTGTAGTGGCTAACATGCTGGACTGTGAGAGCATAGTAAGCAAGTTTGAACCCAGTAGAGCTATGACTTTCACTTTCAAACTAAAACCCTTGAAGAAAGGTAGGAACCTCCTTATCTCCCTACCCCCTCAACAGCTACGGGTTAAATAGCATCACTACTAACTTTCTACAAGGATGGCTTTGGGATTAAATAATTCCTGAAGGTTGATATGCCATTAAACAAAGAAACCAAAAAAAGTACACACTCTTTTATTGAGATTGTTTTGCAATTCTCTTCCTAAGTTTTGATAACATTTTCAAAATATCTTTATAACATTTTTTATATTATATATTTACCCATAGCTGGAGGGAGAATAATTGGATTCATACCTTTCTCATGTGAAATGCCATCAGTCTTGTCCAGAATTTGAACTCGTGTCGCCGTGTCCATTTCCAATGACGATAACAATTACACCACAGGCACCTCCCAAATATGCATGTGTGTATGTGTGCATGTGTGTGTGTGTGAATGTGTCTGTCTGTCTGTCTGTCTGTCTGTCAGTTCATTTCTATCTATCTACCTTAGGTGTGAGATACAAAACAGTGATGTGGTATACATCCTCAGTGATGTATCACGAAAGGTTCTTTGGGGTTTCGGTTTTTCAACATCAGACCCCTTTGCTTTGCTCTTTTTTTCTGGGTTGATCGAACCCTGAAATACATACCACGAACTTGCTATGCCTAGAGCCATTTTGAACTCCGAAAAAAAAAATGTAGCAAAGCCCAAACTATTTAATGGCAACTGCCTATCACAGCAACCAATCAGTAATGGATGTTGATTCATAAGTTGAGCGTATAAGTCAAGAAGTAATCGTTCCCAGTTTCTCGTGTAAGGATTAAATATGGGACCAGTTTATGGCAACACTAACGGTGTGAATTTCAGAAGAATACTGCAAAAGAGGAGGTAATTTTTGTCTTCCTGTAGTTGCCTTTTCTTTTTCTTTCTTTCAGTTTCTTTTTTTTATTTTACATCCTCCTCTGCTATTGTTATATAATTACGGAATGATTTTTTTATTAAGCATTTTCGTTAATTATATTTTATCATTCAGTTTGGTTGGACTTTGAACAATTCGGCTTAGTGCAGGTGCAGGTGCATACATTCAGTACAATTCACGCTCGTGCGCAGAGGATATGACAATCACAAATGTCATAATAAAAACCCCAGATAGGAAATGAGACTGGGGTGTGAATGACGTCATGCCCGGAAGCGATGGGCTGAAAATTTGGTGATTTCGAAAAAGATGTCAGTTGAGATTTGACTCTGAGTGAGGGCAGTCCAGCTGGGGGCTACAGGATGTGCCGTGCGTTTGTTGGGTCAGTTAGTTGAGATTTTGACTCTGGGCGAGGCGAGGCAAGTCCAGCCGGGGGCTATGGGATGCGCGTTTGTTGGGTCAGTGAGTTGAGATTTGACTTTGGGCCGGGGCAGTCCAGCTGGGGGTTGGCTTTGGGTGATAGTAAAAATTGTGTCTCTCTCTGCTCGTGTTGAAAAACTAAACTCAAGAAGTTAATAAATGTTTCGTACCTGAACTAAAGAAAGTCATGTGTTTCGAGATTTCTCTACATATTCATATTTTGGCTATGCTACACTATGGCTCATTCCTTTTCATCTATAGCCAATGGATGGCATCTTCAGCTTTTTTTAAATTATTATACAGATAGCTTGTTTCTTTCTCAAACCAACCAGTTTAATAAGGTTTCTCTCAAGGATCTACCAATGAAATCCCTGGCACTGACTTCAATCAGTTCACATGTGGCCTGCCAACCTTGTTCTCGACATTCTTCTACTAGTCCTTGGTATTTTTCCATTTTTCTTTCGCTGGCAACCTTGATGTTTTCTTCTTACGAAATTTTTAATTCCAACAACATTAATGTTTTTCTCTGCCTTGAGAAAATGAAAATATCTGGACAGAGGTTTGTCGTTAAAAATCTGGACAGAGGTTTGTCGTTAAAAATCTCAGCTGCTTCCCTAGGTCCACCAAAAGCTGCCAATCTTGTGCTGTGGAGAGCTTGTTTGTCTGGTCTTTCTTTTGAGAGGCGGGCTTTATGTCCACCTCTTATAAAACTTGGTTTGATATCAGGATTAAAGATGCTTGTCTCATGGTCATGTTAATAATCTCAACAATTACCCCAAGTACATGGTCGGGTTGCCATCGAAAACGCCCCTTCCTCAGGGTTTTCAAGCAATTGCTCAGAAACAAGATGACATCTCTCTTCTTCCCCGAATGTGAAGATTAGCATGGCTAAGCAAGGTATTGTATACTGTCTGTATCAAAAAACATGATGCTGTTCATATCTGGATGCTAAAAATAAGCCCATGTTATTTTCTGTTGCATCCATCTGGTCCATGCTCCCTGTAGACTTAAACCGATCATCATGCTCAACCTTGCTTCCTCCATACCAGCATGTACTTCTCCTTGAAGGAGTTGCTGATATTCTTTGCCTTCAGCTTTGGGCATTTGAGTTCTGGGATGGTAATTGAGCCCTTTGGTACAGTCCTTACCATGGCCTTGTGTCATAATCCCTCTTCAAAAACCTGCAGCTTGCACTTTGAATTTAAAAGTATGTTCTTATCTATCAATTCGTTTGGTTTGGTTTCTTTGTTTAATGGCATATCAACCTTTGTAGGTTATTTAATGCCAAAGCCATTCTCCTAGAAGAACAGTAGTGGTACTATTTAACCCATAGCTGGGAGGATAAGGGGGTTCAT
>OY757947.1:13834446-13839446 GCA_963585895.1 Sepioteuthis lessoniana
CATCAGAAGAGGCCAGCACTCTTCAAATCAGGTCAGTGGCATATTTACCAGGATAATGCACTAGTCCACAACTCCATCCTTGTCACAGACTATTTGACAAAGATGGGCATCAAGACAGTCAGTTCCTCACCCTCCCTATAGTCCAGACCTGTCGTTATGAGACAATTGAGGAGATGAAAGAGGCTGTGACGAAGGTCATTGACACGCTCACACAAGAGGACTTCCATGGGGCCTTCCAGAAATTGTTGGAATGGTACAACAAGTGCATTGCAGCTGGAGGAGATTACTTTGAAGGGGACTAGAGTTTCATGTGTGTACTCTCAATAAAAGTGCCCATATGAAAAAAGTCTGGAAACTTATTTAATGAGCCTTATATATATTAAATATATATGATTTGGTTTGGTTGGGTTTTATGGCATATCAACCATTGTGTACTATTTAATGCCAAATTCTCTCTATACATATATCAAATATATGATTTGTAAACTCATTTTCTTGATAACAGTTTTAGATGAACCTGAACTATGATCAGACAGTTCTATTTCTAACAATTCAATTTAGCTTAAGTTATTTGCTTGCCTGCAGTTTAAATTTCAAACAGTTCTATCTGGTGCTACCTCTCCGGGTCAGAGTGGACCTAGGAGCAATGGCAATGAACTCAATCAGGGGACTCTGCTGTTAGGAATATTTGATGATGATGATGATGATGATGATAATTGATGATCATAAATGACTTTTTGTTTGATAACCCAACATGCCATAAAACCAACCAACCAAATATTTTTTTGTGTTTCCTTTTTTACATTTGTATGGCCAAAGGTTTTATATTCCAATTGGATTCTTTGGAACTGACCTATGAGTGAACTATCACTTACATCATGATTACTTACCATGACCACTTCCTATTGTCATGACAACAGGTTTAAAGGGGTAATAAAGAGGTAATAAACCTATTCAATCAAGCCATCCCAGAAAACCTACATTGGTGGCAACCCTTAATCTTGAATACATTGGTGGCAACCCTTAATCTTGAATACATTGGTGGCAACCCTTAATCTTGAATACAAATCAACAACCATATAAGGAGAAAAAAAATTACAAACAAATACACATTCCAGCAGATATTTATACAGGCTTGAAACATATTAATTTGGACTACAGACATAATTTACTTTCAGTCAGCTCATCCTGAATATGGGGAAATATGTGACCTGGAAAAAAGTCAATTATAGAGTTCTTTTGTATAATAAGTACCCCTAATTTTCGGGTTGAAAAATATGGAAAAATAGAGTGTCTTATATACAAATAATTATAGTAAGATATGAGGCATAATATTTTTTCCCCAATCTAAAAATATCTTTAATAAAACTTTTTTACCCTGTTTGCTGGGTCTATATTTAACCTATTGATATTATAATAAACATTATGTTTTAGATATATGGATATTCTTTCTTGGCTTCTTCAGCTGGGCCACCTACCATTTGTGCCAGGAGGAGTATCACTCAAAGACTCCAACTCTGGTTTGGTTTGGTTTGGTTTGGTTTTATGACACATCAACCATTGTAGGTTATGTAATGTCAAATCCATTTTTGTACATATAAACAGTTCTATTTCAAACAATTCAGTTTAGGATAAGTATAGTTTTTTATACTTACACGCAGTTAAATGTCAAAACAATTCTATTTCAAACAATTCAGTTTTATCATAAGTACACAAGTTTAATGTCAAAAAACAGTCCTCTTTCCAACAATTCAGTTTAACATACAAAAACAGTTCTATTTCAAACAATTCAGTTTTATCATAAGCACACAAGTTTAATGTCAAAAAACTGTTCCCTTTCCAACAATTCAGTTTAACATACTAAAACAGTTTTATTTCAAACAATTCAGATTAGCAAAAGTACACAGTTTAGTTCGATTTAAAACCAGTTATATTTCAAACAGTTCAGTTTAACATAAGTAAGTAAAGTTAGCGACCATAGTCGAGGGTGACCCGAAGGCTCCCTTTTCGATAGCTACTACACCAAGGTGTAGGGGAGGGTGCTACTCCATTCCCAGGATTGCTCCACTTTACCCTTGAACCGTACCTTATAATGCTGAGTGTTAAGCAAGGTGGTATCAAGTACCATTTTTAAAGTCTTTGGTATGACTCGACCTGGGATTGAACCCAGGTCTCCCGGGCCATTGGCGAACACTCTAACCGCTGGGCCAGTTCTATTTCAAGCAATTCAGTTTAGCATAAGTACACAGTTTAAATGTCAAAACAGAACCATTTTAATCAATTCAGTTTAGTACAAGTACACAGTTTAGCTCTATTTGATCCATAGATAGGACCCTATCAGGTGCTACCACTCCGGATCAGAGTGGACGTGCGAGTAATGGCAATGAAGAGGTACTCCGCATTCCCCAAAGCTCCAGCATTACTGGAACCTTGCAATCAGATTGTTTAGTGTCATATCCAGGGCACTTGTTGTGGTGATGGTGATAGTGGAGGGGTCTTATCCCACTGCAGAGAAGCAGTCTGTGTATTCTGCCGCCCCTTCCCCCTCACAGCCAACAGGACAATCCAACACTGGTTGGGCCACCTTCAGTTGGGTGAAGGATCAATGACAAACTTAGCACTAGACCTTCAGGTCTGGTTGAAGTTATGACCAACAAGGTCACCTGGCATATGTGCCGGGAGACTTAACAATAGCTAGTATAGTTCACATTGTACCTAGGGAGCCTATGTTCAGTTTCGGCTTGTGCCTGATCTCCTCCTTCCTTAAATCCCCACTATAAAAAAAAAACCTTGTGTCAAATCCTGCCTGGTGGGAGGTGCAGATAAATATCATTTTATATTATACATATATTACCTGTCTGGTAAATTCATCATTGATAAATTCATTTTATGGTAAATTTATTGCTTGTAAATTCATTGTATATAAATTATTCATGGTTAAATTCAGAATTTATTCATTACTTTTAAGAATTTAATAAAAAGATCTATAGTGCACTTAATTTGATACAATGAATTTACCTAGAATCCATATATTATACATATTGGTTAGAGTTTTGTTTAAAAAAAAGAAAACAGGTCAGATCAGCCATTTTGTTGAATTGTTGGTACAACAAGTAAAGTTAGAAATAACTACAACATCTTGAGAAAAGATTTCTGATCCATTTATATCTGCCATGTTTTGAAGTGCCATGTATTCATAGAAATCCAAGAATATGCCAAATATAAATAAAATCTTTTTCATCAAATGTTGATTGGATTAAAAGACTGGTTCTTCTAGAATGGATTGATAGAAATACAAACAAATCTGAAATATAAATAAAAGAATTTGATTAAGTTTTGATTGGATTAAAAGAAGGATAAACTGAAGGATTTATATCTCTCTCTTTCTCTCTCTCTCTCTCTCTCTCTATATATATATATATATGTATATTAGTAGAATTTTGGACACTATAAGTCTGTTACTTAAGTTTCATGTGTTTTGAATAATCTTCAGATGAAACCAAGTTTTGGTTGGATTCAAAGAAAGTTAAAGTATCTATCCATCTATCTATTTGTAAAATTTTGAACCTCCTGCCACAAAAAAAGGTTGCCTAGTCAGCTGGGACTGTAGAATATACGGACTGTTTATCTGCAGAGAGGTAAGTGTCCTGATATATGACACTAAACAATCTGATGGTGAGGTTCCAGTAATGCTGGAGCTTTGGGGAGTGCAGAGCACTGTTTCATTGCTATTGCTCCTCGGTCCATTCTGGCCCGGAGTGGGAGCACCTGATAGGGTCCTATCTATGGGCCAAATAGAATAAACCGTGTACTTACGCTTAACTAAATTGTTTAAAATAGAACTGTTTTTGACATTGAAACTGCTTACTTATACTAAACTGAACTGTTTGAATTAGAACTGTTTTTAAATAGAACTAAACTGTGTACTTATGCTAAACTGAATTGTATGAAAAAGAACTGTTTTGACATTTAACTGTTTGTAAAAAAAACTAAACTGAATTGTTTGAAATTTAATTTGGTGTTAAATGACCTGTAAAGGGTTGATACACTGTAAAACAAAACCAACCAACCAACCAAGAAAGGGGTATTCTGGGTATAAAACTAAACGATATCTGATGGTAAGGCTTCAGTTTTGGAGATCTGGAGAGTGTAGTATACCCACTTTATTGCCATTATTCTTAGTTCAACTCTGGCCTGGAGTGGTAGTACCTGTTAGGGTCCCATCTCTGGGTTTCATAGTACCGTTTGAAAATCATAGGACTGTGCGCAAAAAAACCCAAAAGAAATGGCATTATTCTATGCATTCACCTGTTTAAATTCACTGAGAAAAAAATTTCTTGTCATTTTTTTTTTTGATTTAAACTTAGTGCCTTTTTTTTTTTTTTTGAAAAAGACAATTATTTTACATTTTATAAGGGAGGTTCACCTTTGTATTTTAATTCAATGTCAAATGATAACCCATTTCCAAAACAGCATTTGAAAAGACGAATAACTGGACAGAGTGCATATGTTGAATATGAATGTATGATGAATCCAATTCCCTAACCTCTAGACATAAAATAACTCAAGATAGTTTGACATGCCATTAAAACCAATCAGTCTGATCATGTGACAAGTAAATTTGATTGTTATAAACAAAAACATACAGCCAATATAGATAAAAGTTTTTGGTAAAAAATTTGATTGGATTAAAATATTTTTGAACTATCGGACAGATTTTTAAAAAAAGGAATATTTTCAGGTGGAGTCTCCATGGCATAGTGGTTAAAGTGCTGAATTGTAACCTCAAAGTAGTGAGTTCAAACTCTGGTTACTCTTTTACATTCACTTTTGGACTAATACTCTTGGGAAAGTTGTGAACATCTTATCTTCCCAGCTATTGGTTAAATAGTACCAATACTGTCCTTCTGCTAGGGTGGTTTTGACATTAAATAACCCACAAAGGTTGATATGCAATTAACCAAAGAAACAAACCAAACCAAAAATTTAAAGTTGTTTAT
>OY757947.1:13846946-13849446 GCA_963585895.1 Sepioteuthis lessoniana
TATATATATATATATATATATATATATATGTGCTTTCAAAGATATACACTTTCATATATGTATATAAATGTATAATTATATATAGTTTGTATACATTGGGTCATTGGCCTAGTGGACAGAGTGTTCGCCAATGGTCCGGGAAACCGGGGTTCAATCCCTGGTTGAGTCACACCAAAGACTTAAAAAATGGTACTTGATACCTCCTTACTTAACACTCAGTAATATAAGGTATGAATCAAGGGTAAAGTGGAGCAATCCAGGGAAAAGAGTAGCGCCCTCCCCTACACATCGGTGTTGTAGCTACTGAAAAAGGAGCCTTCGGGTCACCCTCGACGACAGTCACCAACTTTTACGACTTTGTATGTAGTATACATATATATATATATATATATATGGGTGTGCATATGTGTTTAACTGTGAGTATATATATATGTAATAGATATATGCATGTTTGATTAAATAATAAAGGCACATTTTGTCTATATAATTTAATTATGATCCTTTCAAGTTTCCTGATAAGTGTCTTGGTTTCAGGTTGGAATTGGTGGAAGAATTTACCAAAATTGTCCCAAGTTCTTTCAGACCTTTCATAGGTCATCATCAGGAGTTGCTTGCATGTGTAAAGAGTGTTTTTTTTAAAGAGTTTTTAAAGTATCATCAGCATCTCAGTTTTATCCAACTTTGCAATGTTCTAAAAAAAATTAAAAACTTTATAAAAAACTCTTTACCCCCCCCAAAAAAAAAACACACTTTACACATGCAAGCAACCCCTAATAATTGCCTATGAAAAGCCTGAAAGCGCTCGGGACAATTTTTGTAAATTCTTCCACCAATTCCAACCTAAAACCAACAGACTTATCAGGAAACCTGAAAGGATCCTAATAAAATTATATAGACAAAATGTGTCTTTATTATTTAATCAAACATGCTTAAATGAAAGACTGCTGCCAAACAACACATATAATAAATGTATATATATATATATATATATATATATATATATATATATATATATATATATATACCACTGGATTAAGGGTACTGACAATGAAGGAGTCTGAAAAAAAAACATTGTGTAAAATAAAGACTATATATATATATATATATATATATACATTTGTATTTGTGTGTGTGTGTATGTATCTATGTAAGTCTGGATGGAATGATAAAAATAGCCTTTATTTTACACAATGTTTCTTTTCAGACTCCTTCATTGTCAGTACCCTTAATCCAGTGGTCTCTATTATTCTCAATTATTAACCATTTTACAGTGAAAATTTCACGGGAACAATTGGCCAACAACTTACCATATATAATCTTTCAAGGTTTTTGTTCTACCTTTTGTATATACATAAAAAGGTTACTCACACTATGAAGATATTTCCTATATTTAACAAAGATTTAAAAATATCTAATGTTGTCTTATTTTAAATAATTACCTCAACAATTATGACAACTTTCATATTAAACTTGAAAAATAGTTCACGTGATTGATTTTGTTTTTATAGCAAACAGGTGGGTGTCATTCAGATAAATAATTAAAGTATTTATTGATAAACTAAAACTGGTGTAGTGGTTTAATTTTAACAAAATTTAATTTTGTAATTATCTATCTATCTATCTATCTATCTATCTATCTATCTACATATATTTTCTTTTTTTTTTCATTCCAACGAAATGATATAATAATTCTAAATTTTATGTGAACAGCTTTTTGTGTTTGATTGTATTGATACAGTACACATTTATTTACATTGATGGAATTTTTTTTAACCTATGAGTTAATTAAAACAAATCTTGTTCAGATCCATTAACCAAGTCTGTGTGTGTACAAAAAATATTGATGACAAAATATAACTTGTATCCATGTAGCGTTTGTATATGTATGTGTGTATGTATATCTACTGTGTGTGTGTGTGTGTGCATATGGCCTAATGAGTAGAGTGTTTGCCAATGGTCTGCGAGACCAAAGTTCAATCCCAGGTTGTAGTCATACCAAAGACTCAAAAAAATGGTACTTGATGCTACCTTGCTTAACACTTAGCATTATAAAGTAAGGGTAAAGTGGAGCAATCCAAGGAATGGAGTAGTGCCCTTCCCTACACCCCGGTGTAGTAGCTATTGAAAAGGGAGCCTTCAGGTCACTCTTGACTAAGGTTGCCAACTTTACTTCTTTACTTTATCACTCTGGCGAAGAAATTTTTGACCCCCGCTCGCATAATGCAAAGCTCTTCAAAAGAATTGAGCACTCTGGTAGCTGATAGGGAATAAAAATGTAAACAAACGGCTGCTGCTGTTCCTACATAATACCTTAAAAATTCCCTTAGCCAACGTGGTATGCTTGTTGGCCGAGCGGTTTGAGACTTAGTCTAACGTAAAGTTGGATGGGTTTCGATCCCGGCTTCGAGCGTCCTATGTGTCTAGCTACACTGAAGAGTTCCGATAGAACAAAACAGTCTGTCTGTGGATGACAATATATATATATATATATATATATATA
>OY757947.1:13851946-13874446 GCA_963585895.1 Sepioteuthis lessoniana
GTAGGTATATAAAAAAAATCTGATCTAATGATGAAATAGCCCAGACTTTACAAAAAAAGTATTACTCTTCACGCTTCTTCAAAGTTTAAAAAATATTTAACGCTGTTTTACTTTGTATAATTGTGGCAACATTTATGATAACTTTCCTAGTAAATTTGAGAAATAATCTACTTTCAACTAATTTTATTTTTATTTGCAAACAGGTGGGTATTATTTAGATAAATACTTAAAGTATTCAAAGATAGACAAAGTATGCAGTGTATTAATTTAAAGAAAATTTAAATTTGTAATACAAATTTTTTTTTTCTTCTTGAAGAAATGATATAATAATTTTGAATTATATGGGAATTTTTAAAATTTGATTTTAATTTCTTTTTTAGTCTTTGACACTTATTTATATACTTAGAATTACTTATTTTTTTCAACTATAAAAGTAAATCGTGTTGAAAAACGGAATAGTTAACTTTTTCTTGTTACCCAAAAAGTGAGATTTTTTATTTTTTATGCTTAGTTTTTCGAATGAGAAGCAAAATTAAAAAATATAATTTCGCTTTATTTTTTCTAGAAATATTTTTCTTGTAGATGTTTGAAAAGATAGATAGATAGATAACCTCTGGAATCTTATTTTTACATCACCTTGCGCAAACCTTGAACCTTTGACCCGTGCTTTTTACCGTATTTCCTAGTGACCTGTTTCTTACGAACACAACATAGCGAGCGGGAGGATCATTATTTTGACGGATGACGAACTGAGCTATAAACATAGCCTACTCGCTTACACCGTCCTTCGTTAACTAAACAAACGCTCGGCAGCTGAAAATAAAACGACCACAAATGGCTCAGTTACCCTATGAACCTTATCGAGATCTGAGTAAGTTTGTTTTTTTTATTCAAAGTTATTAGAAAATATATTTTACTTCATTTACTTTCATTATGTAAAAATCAGGTTACGAATTAGTTCATGTTCGATCATCCGTAGAACGTGGCTGCTTTGCGTTTTCGTCAATCGTTGTCGCACGGCTTTTTTGTATCCATCATGGCCGCCACGGAAAATTTTTACTACATAAATGCATTGGGGGAACGAGGTAACAATAAAAATAAAAGGAAAGATAATAAGGCCTTGTAGTAAAATAAGTAAATAAACAAGTAAAAAAACGGAAAAACAAAAGAAAACGTAGAAGAAAGTAAAAAGAAAAAAAAATGTGTATAGTCTAAGGAGTCATCAATACATAGATACATCCATACACACACTTCTCTTATGTAGATAATGTGTGTGTGTGTGTAATGGTGCGAGAGAGAGAAAGAAAGATATTGCCCATAAGTTGAGGGTTCCGAAAAACGTAAATAGATTTATTATTATTATTATTATTTAGTATTTTTTAATGTTTAGTTTTGGTTAAAAAAATATTATAATAATATCCAACAACAACAACCAAAAAAATAACCCCCCAAAAAACAACAAAGTGTTGTCGTCACATTTTTTTACAGTTACACAATTTCCCCTAAATGGATTCCTCCGATATAGGTAAGAAGACATCTACTTTTTCTTTCTTATTTTTCCTTTATTTTTAATCATCTTTCGAGACTTCTACCGACCTCTTCAGAAAGCTGGATTCCTCCTCTATCATTTTCAAAAAAATTCATACTGTTTTATTGCCTGTTTTGTCCAAATTTTTACCGTCAAAGCGATCCATGTTTTTAAAAAAATTAGAAAAAAAAATCCCTGTAAGTGTAAAATACTTTTTAAGGTTACGATTTATTAAAAATGTCTTTTAAAAAAGAAAAAAATAGGGTGTTGTCTAGATATACGGTTTAAATCAGTTTGATTACTTAGCTAATATAAATATATATAAAAGTCTAGGTCAGTCGACGTCTATAGTTTAATATTTACCTATTTTTGTCAACATTTTCTCGTATTAAAAACGTTTTTTGAACCTCTAAAATGCATACAACTTTTTTTTCTTGGGTTATTTTGATTCAAAAAAAATATTTAAGTCGCCATGATATCAGGATTTGTTTATTCTAGTTTTAATTTTCGTATATTTAAAAATATATATATATAAACAACAACAAACAAACAAACGAATATCTTAATTATTTGTTTATTTTTAAATGGCTTTTAAAAATATCATAAAAGGTTCTTTGTCTCTTGTTTACTATTTTTCACTTGATTATCTCTGTAAAAAAATTAGATATTTGTTTCTATTTCAAAGGAATAAATTTTTAAACATGTAACAAACAATTCTTTAGATTAATAACACTCTTAAATCCATCTATCTATGCGCATATATATATATATATATATATATATATATATATATATATATATATTAGTTATTACAGCGGTGAAATCATTCATGTGTAACTGTATTTTCTTTATATAAGAGGTTTAACGCTGTAAAACACGCACAAATACATACATTTTATATATATATATATATATATATATATATATATATATATATATAATATTGTGTGTGTGTGTACCACTACAATACTGTAAGAGGTTTAACGATTAAAGAATACACCAACCACTCATTATATATATATATATATATATATCTATATATATATATATATATATATATATATATCTTTAGACATCTTAATACATCTACACAAGATTAAATGTATCGCTTAAGTAATTAAATTTTCTTATCTCTGTTATATATATATATATATATATAGTGCATATGTATGTATTATGTACTGTAACTAAATTTGCTTATATTGTAAAATTTGCAATGTAAATAAAAAGATACAACTATTATATTTCTGTCATCGTCGCATCCTTAAAATTTCATAAACAAACTATTTTCACTTGATGTTTTAAAAAAAAATATATAATTGTCTTTTTTACTGAATCATATTGATAAATATAAAAATAAGATTATATTCAGATTAATTCTTTCACAATATGTACGAATTAATTCAAACCAATTTCACTCAATAATCCTTACATAAATAAAAAGAAATGTTTTGATATTTCAAGAATTTTTGAAAATGTTAGTTTTTTAAATTTAAAGCAGCAATAATAATGATAATAATAACAAGAAGATAAAAATATTTGAATGTCTAAAAATTTTAAAGTACAATTTTATTATAAATATTCACTTGACTTGAGACCATTATTGTCATTCAAGTATTGGAAATTGTATCTATTTAAAATATAAAAATGTTTTGTATATATATATATATATATATATATACATATATATATATATATATATATATATTTGGCATAAAAGAAAAATGTTCTCTTTTGAATATTTAAATTTCATATAAATAGGTACTCTAATATTTCAAAACCATTTCATATATATATATATGTATATATATATATATATATATATATATATATATATATATATATATATATATATTTGAATGAAATTGACATGCCATTTCAAACCTTATAAATATATTGGGGTTTGAATGAAATGGACATGTCATTTCATTTTGATTATATGTATATATGTAATGTTTTGGTTTGTATTTTTTAAAATATCTTAAAAAAAACAAAAAAACAAAGAAAAAAAAAGTCATACCCAACTACAAAATGTCAATATTCATTTAAAATAAAAACTAAATTCATTATGACTAATATATATCGATCTAACTATTTTCAGTCCTATTCTCAAGACACGACAAATTAATTTCGTTAATTGTATTTTTACCTAATTTTTGAGAAAGAATGGGTAATTAATTTTTGTATATTTCAATGTATTGTATTCACATCCTCATCTGAACAATGTGTCATTTATTTACAATCTCGCCCCCACCCCCACCGCCACATAATGGAAACACTAAAATTCTCGTTGAATCATGATTCATATATTTTAAAGGTTAATATATATATTTTTTTATTTAAATTTATTGACGTTTAACCTTATTATTTTACAGATAATTTTTAGGTTTGTTCTGTTTAATTCTTTTTTAAAACATTTAATTATTAAAAAAAAAATCTATATTAACCCTCAACCCCAAACAAAACGTGAAATTACGGCCGGTGTCAATTGCAAAAATGGCGGTTTATTAAAGATCACGATTATAGTAAATATTTTTATCGCTTGTGTAGTTAGTAAAAATTGCGGATTTTTAATAAAATTATATACTTTGAAAAGCCTGGAATTCTTAGATGTACAATTTATTAGTTGAGGTTAGGTTTATTTATTGTAAGTATTTTTGTGGGAGTGAACCTAACATTCTCTCACAAAAAACAAACAAACAGCAAAGCAAAACAAAAAAAAAAAAAACAACATAACGTGAATTTGAATCAATAATTTAAAAATATTTTGAACTGTATCTTATCAATATGCCCCCCCCCCAAAAAAAAACAAAACAAAACCAACAAACAATTAAAAGAATAAGAAATAGTGGGACAAAATATATTGGTTGAAAAAGTCAGTGTTTTTTTTATTGGTTAATTGAATATTGATCACTTTCATCTGTAGATATTCATTGTATATTAAGTTGTAGGGATCATTTTTATAACCCTATCACGTACGAAAAAAACAAAAAACAAAACTAAATCTAAAATATTTTTTACACTCTGCAAATGATATTTATTCTTATATATTTCCTTAAAAAATCCAAATTTGTATATTTTTATTTTATTCCCACTTATAATTTTATTAGTTTCCTTTTTTTTTAAAAAAAATCCTGATATCATAAAAACAACTATTATTTACCTAATAGTATTTTATTTGACTAAGATACTTATAGTGTTTATTCTTTGTTCACAGACTCATCTTTTTCTTTTCTTTTTTTTTCTTTTTTTAGTGAGAGGGGGGTACCCCCTATTAACTGAGCTGGCATGAGTGATGATGAATACCCTCCTTTGTCGAAAAGAACGAAAAAATGCTTTTGTTGACAGAATCCAACCCTTTTTTTTTATTACTACAAAACATTTAATAATAGTGATTTTTCTTAGAATTGTAAACAACTGCATGTTTCATTATCATAGGTGGGGAAGAAAATCGCCTTAATCAATAATATTTGCTTTGTTATTGGATTTCGTGTGAAGCTGATTATTTTAGATATATTTAGATTAATTCTATTTTCCCTCTCCTAAGTCTTAAAAAATACCGTTTAAAAAATACTTTCACCTAAGAGAAAATTTAAAAAAAAATAGGTTAATCGCTCCCTTTTTTTTTACCCTTGATCATCAGCTTGTAAAATCTTAAAGACAAAATCTCATTTGTATTAAGAAAAGTATCTTTTAAATAAAAGAAAAAAAAAAACGCTATTTTTTGTTAATTTCCATAAATAAACAAAACATGTTTTTGTTTAATTTCTTTAAATATTTATTGATCACATTTTTTGCTTGTGTTTGAAAAATAAACAAGTCCAATTTCACATTAACACTCGAAAAATTAACTCATGGTTAAAGATTTTTGAGAAAATGTTTAAAAATCGGTTTGTGGTTTAAATAAACCTGAAATTTAATTAAATACAAATGAGTCGTCTCTTGTTTCCGAAAATTCGTCTGCACAGCAAAATCTATATATAGTTTCTTTAATTAATAACACTTTTTCCCCATAGCTTTTTCTTCAGGCAATTTAACTATGAATCAAAGAAAAAAAATAAACAAAAAATTGAACACGATTGATCAAAAAAGAAATAAAAAGCGATTTTCCATTGGGGGAATAATTTCTGAATTTTCTGTCTGAAATGACAATTTAAACTTCTTTTTATTTCCTTATTTTCAGTTTATATATATTGTTAAAAATATTTTAATGCGTGTATTTGGGATATAAGTGAAAGTAAAAAAAAATCATTGCAATTTTAATGTCAGCCACGTTTTATTTTCTGTGTGGGTTTAAAAAATGAATAAACGATTAAATACTCTTAGATATTCGATTAAAGAATTTATCGACAGATTTAGGTTATTTTATTTAGTAATTAATCGATAATTTATTTCAGATTAGTGTCAATTTTTGAATAGATCATTATTTGTTTATTTATTTATTTATTTTGTAACCTCCAGAATTGAAGATTTTTTTGTGATTGCACAGATCACTGGCTTTTCTTAAAGAAACACACTGTATACATTTTTCGCTTGCAATTTAAATCTCAGTTAAAAATAAAAAAAATAAAAAAAATAAACTTAAAAATGTTGCCAATACCTCCCCCCACTCCTTTATTTTGTTTTGTTGCAGAATTTAATTTCCAATGTAATTTCAAAATTGGTACACAACTGTTGGAACCAATGTATAAATTGTTCTCAACTTTTGAAAATAAAATGTACTTTAAAATCAATTAAAATAACTATATAAAGCGTAATTTAGTGTTGTTTTTCAATTTTATTTTTTTTTACATAAGTACCCTCCCCCAAGTGCGTAACTGAGGAAGCTAAGTTATAACATTTCTTTCTTTTTTTCGATTCGGAGCAATTGATTTGGTAATTGGACTTTTTTCGGTTTTTAGTAAGACCCTTTTTTTTTTTTAATTTTAGTTTTTTGTAAGAATTCTGAGATTACTGTATGTTCCAATCTCAATACGAATATTTCTCTGAAAGTTTTCATAACAAAACTAAATCTACCATCGTGAGAAACTGACATAAAAAAAAAACAAAACCACAAATGAATTTTTATGAAAACAAAGGTAAAAGTCACTTTTAAAATTATTATTACACTATTAATCTGAAGAAAAAAAAAACAAGAAAAGAAAAAAAAAAAAAACAACCTAGAAACGTTTTACATAGTCAATATTTTTTTTTCTAACTTGATTGTTTTTGGTAACCGCCATGTGACTAGTTAGACTTTTAATGAGACATGCTGACTATTGTATTGTATTTTCCTTCATCTTCAAAATAATCAAAATTTTTACTGATTACGAATAATGCTGACTCTAAAATAAATTTTAAAAGAAATCAAACATTTTTTGATTAAGTATTTTATTGGTAAAAACTGAAAATTAGTGTTTGGATCGCTATTTTGAAAAATTATTACTGCGTAGCTGAATAAAGCGTTTTTTTTTTATTTTTCAACATAATCTCCTTCCTTTCCAAACTAACTTTACGCTATAGTGAAAATTTCAAATGAGAAATAACAAAACTTATTGTATTTGAAAATTGAATTTTTTAAAAACATATGAAGACTACTTTATATAAGTCAAATTTCTTAGTCCGTATAAAGTGCGGTAAGCCGAAAATTTTTAGAGATTATTTTTCCGATGCAACTATCATATTGAAATGAAGAAAGTTTTGCTTAACGGGCCATGCTTTAGCCTGTTTAACTTTTATCGTTCCCCAATGATACCTGCATCAGAAAAATGTCTAAAAAGTTCAGCTTAGTCCAGATTAAAAGCGCAGTCAGGCTATCTTGTTCTAAGCGTTCACAAGGTCGTGAGTGTCGGTCATTTAATGAGAATCGAACCTGTTACTCGCACTCAGTGATTTTGCAAGACTAGCTTATCCTGACGAAAAACTCGGCCAAATCATAGACTTGGTAACTAAATAATACCACCATGTTTTACAGGTATTTATCTAGCGTAGTTTAGTTGCGGTACAGGGCCAGAACTAAGGGCCACCTTGTGTGAATCGAGCTCAGTAACAATGATCTGCTAATCTAGCTTGTTTAACCATTACGCCACATCGGGTGTCCAACTTATTATTCAGTAAATAGATTTGCCACAGTTGCTTGCTAACCATGATACCCTGTGAGGTACCCGGTATCCAGCCAAATCCTCATTGTTTATTAGCAGAAATATATTTATTTTTGTAGTCTTCAAAATTATAAGGGATTCTGATTAAAGATCTCATCTATGTATCGATCTATCAAAATATGAAATCAGGAAGCGAAAAAATACATTTCATGTTTTAAAACTTTTTTTACTCCGAAAAATTCCCCCAAAACCAGAACTAGCCTTTCAAAAAGACACGGATATTTTAGGTTTGGTTTAATGGCATATCAACCTTTGTTGGTTATTTAATGCCAAAGCCATCCTTCTAGAAGAATAGTAGTGGCACTATTTAACCCATAGCTGGGAGGATAAGGGGGTTCCTTTCCCAACGGTATTTGTCCGAAAGTGAACGTAATAGCGCGACTGGAGTTCGAACTCGCTTACTACGATTCCGCAGTTTATCGCTTTAAACGGATATTTTAAGTTTGAAAGAAAAAGAAGAAATTATTATCTTTTGGTAAATTTTTTGAAGAAAAAAAAAAAAACGAAAAAAAAATCAACTTTTCTCTTTCATTATCTTTTCTAATTTTGTGTGTGTGTGTAATCTGTAGACCAGACATAACTTAATTGCTAAAAAAGAAAGAAAAAAAAAAGTAAAGAAAAACCAACCTTCAAGAGAAGATAAAAAAAAATCAGGAGGCAATGTGTAGATAGTTACGGTACTTTTTTAATATTGGGAGTGCAACCCTCATTTTTGTCTAAGTACCAAAGATAAATGTGTCACACCTGTCCTCTCCCCCAAGTGAATTATGATAGTCAGCACACACTCGTTTTAAATTATAATGAATGTAATTCCGAAAAACATTCTGAGAATGACGTATGATTAAATGTTAGAATATCATTAAACCACGCATTGCCCTGGAATACTGATTACTAGAATAGTCTCGCAAATCATTATTATAATTCGATTTTTACTAAATGTAGTTCTATGTTGGCCTTATGCCAGACTAAGTTAAACTTTTAAGTAAATATCTTGATAATAACTTATATTAATTTTTATTTTGGTTAAATAGAGCCACTTGCAATTCAGATTTAAGAAAATCTCAAGAAAGCAAAAATAAAAACATGAACTAAACTGATTTTTTTCGCGGGAAATTAATGTCCAAGGGGAAAAAAATCCTGATATAAAATTTTTTTTTCTATAAAGATTTTGAGCGATTAACAAAATTAAAAAAAAAAATTATTTGTATACACTCTTTAGAACATGTAATAAGTAATACCGTATATTAAAATTTAACATTGATTTATTTTTCAAACAGGTAGAGAAATATCTAAAATTCTTGATTCATTAATGACTTGAAAACTTTTAAGTTAGATCAATTGAATTTATGCATCTTTTTCGCGTAAATGTGTGAACTAGGGGGTGAAAACGGTATCTTAAAAGATCTGTCTGCCCTACTAAAAACTGCAGTGGCTGTAGTACATATGTACCTTGCTCAATCCATAATGATAGTAGTAATTTCGACATTGATTCTTGTGTGTATGTGTGTGTGTGTGTGTGTGTGTGTGTGATGCTTGCCTTTCTCTCTGCTATATCGCTTGCTCAGGAATATCATCGCGGCCGCTGCCTGCTTGTTCCTCTTGCTGCCCTGCCTTCTCTTCTCGTTTTGTTGAGAATGGCAATAATAAAATTGCTAGCTCTTGAAAATTGACACAAGTAGTCAATAGCATCCTCTGCTCTCCTCTCTCTCTCTCTCTACAAGTTTTACTCTTTTTTTTATTTTTTTTTTTTGTTAAAAAAAAAGTTATTTTCTTCTTCTTTTATCTATTTTCCAGCCCCCTCTTCGGTGTAGTTAAAAAAAAATATCTTCCTTTTTATTCTTTTTTTTCTCTTAAAGTCTTATATCTAGTTTCTTTCATTCTTTTTCTCTCTTTTCCCTTCCTTCCTTTTTTTTCTCTTTTCCCTCCCTCTTTCTTTTTATCTCTTTTCCCTCCCTCTTTCTTTTTATCTCTTTTCCCTCCCTCTTTCTTTTTATCTCTTTTCCCTCCCTCTTTCTTTTTATCTCTTTCCCTCCCTCTTTCTTTTTATCTCTTTTCCCTCCCTCTTTCTTTTTATCTCTTTTCCCTCCCTCTTTCTTTTTATCTCTTTTCCCTCCCTCTTTCTTTTTATCTCTTTTCCCTCTCTCTTTCTTTTTATCTCTTTTCCCTCCCTCTTTCTTTTTCTCTTTTCCCTCCCTCTTTCTTTTTCTTTTTCTCTACGATTTTTACTTCTATTTCGTTTGTTTTTATTATTGTTGAAAAAGTTATTTTCTTCCTCTTGTATCTATTTTCCCATTCCCTCTCTTCCCTTATTTCTTTTTCTCTTCCTCTTCATGTTTTTTTTCTCTCTTTTTTCTTTTCCTCCTCAGTCTTTTTTTTCTTCCTCTTCCGCACACCTTCCTCTCTTTTCTATTTTTTAAAACTCTACTGTTTATTTTCCTCCCCCGTTTTTTTTTTGTTTTGTTTTTGTCATTCTTCATTGATAAGGAAGATGAGCCTCTTTAATATCTGTATCTCAAAAAATTGTTTCAGTAAATAATTATGAACATGTAACAATATTACATATAATTAAGTGTTGTGTTTATTTTGCCTTTTAAACATTAATAGGTGGGGACCCTTAATGAACTTTACTGCGTTTATAACTGCATAAATTAGACCAACTAATAAATCAATTTAAATTATTTCTCATAAATTATGAAAAAAGTTTTAATTTTAAATTGTATTGTGTAAAATATATTAAGTCACTTTATCATTGAAGTTTTATTTAAAACAAAACAAAAAATACTTTTTAAAATTTTTACATTTTTAAAATTTGAAAAATTAAAATCATTACTGCATGGTTTAAATATTCATAATGTGAATATTTTTACATTTTTTTTTTAAATTCTCGAATTTTCGCTGAATATATAAACAGGTAATTTTTAGATATATAAAAAAGCCCAAATCAGTTTTAACATTGTATGTACATGTGTGTTAAATGAATAAAATTATTATTATAGTTAAATAATAATATTAGTTATTTCACCTTGTGTTTCAGCCTTCAATGTTAAAGTGACTTATGGAGTTTATGAAAGTTTAATGGGTTTATTCAGGTTTCTATTTCATGTTCACAGAGAGTGCCTACCCTAGAGCAGTTGTTAATTTGGCTAATCTCAAAAGCCGTTCTTTGCTGTATATTTAATCTTCATAAAAGACACTGCAAAAATTTCTTTGTACCATTAATATCGTTTTATTTGTGCTAAGAAGTTTGTGTACTTCTCGCAGAATGGTGGTTAATCTAAGAAACCATTGTTTGTTTGATCCTTAGCTATTCTGTCTGGCTAAATTTTGTTAATATCTAATTTTTGATTTCATATATTTATGACTGGTTCTTTATGTATATTTTAAAAAGTCAATGTCTCTTTTTTTATATTTAATGAGAAAAATCAATGAAAAATTGAAATAAAATCTCTAGTATAGGTCAGTTATTGTACAGGTTTTTAATTAGAAAGCTAAGTGAATTTTTCAAGCTAGATCTTATATATAACTGTTGTTGTTTTTTTTTTTTTAAATCACTTTATTTCTCTTGAAAGAAGTGTATAGAATTTAAAATGAATTAAAATATATTAAAAAGAAAATGGTTTTATCTTTTTAAAGTTTTATAAAAATTCTGATTAATATTTACTTGTCAATAAGATGCCCTTATCTCCTCCCTCCCATCTAAATGTATGTAATATCATACCTATATTACATACACCCAATGTGGTAATGTAACAAATGGGGGGCGGGTATATAGTCTTTTACGGTGGATTTGAGACGAGTTGAGTATTTAAAAAATACTTGTTAAATGTGTTTTTATAGGTCAACAAATACAGTAATTTATTATTTCCTTTTTTTAAGCTATAAACTTATATTTCATTCATTTCTATAATTCTGTTAGTTTAATTATTCTAACATTTTATTAAATACTCCACTGGTATAGTATATATCTTAAAGAATAAAAATATAGAATTTGACTACTAAATCTTTTTACAGACATCAGTCTCTTAAAGGTCACCTTTGGTGGCAATGAAGTCTGAGGTTGAATCACTTTCTATTTATATTATGATTGGAAAAAAAATGAATTAATATAAGAAAGTAATCTATAATTAGCATTTAATACTTATCTCCATAGGAAAATTATAGATATATAAAATATGAGAATTCCTATGCTAATATTGAGTTGCAATTTGGATTGTAAATGGCTTTATTCTCCGAGTTAGAGTATTTTAATACAACTGTGCTTAAAGAAAAAGAAAAAAAAATGTGCCATTTTAGCTGTGTTGAGATAGCATAAAAAAATCAGATCATCTGCTATAAAACACTTTCGTCTCTCTCTCTTCACATATATATATATATATATATATATATATATATATATATATATATATATATAAATTTTTATTAATAGAAACATTACAAACGTTTCTTGGTGTTAGACTTCATGAGTTTTTTATTGTATATTTACTTTTTGTTGGTAACCCCCTCCTGTATCAAATTTATATCTATAATATCATTCATGGTGTCAATGATACTGAAGTATAGGCCAAGAGTAAACTGATCAGTTCAATAAAATTTATTCTAATTAAATGATATATATAAAATAAAATAAAATAAAAAAAAAAAGACTAATAACATTTGCACTGCTTGAAAATAATCAACCAGCACTGCATTGCCTAGCCAAAAGAAAAAAGAACATTGACAGGGTTATCTAAGCTAATTCTTAAAAGGGCTCATTACACTAAAAAGAGCAAAACTAGAATACCTATAAGAGCCAGAATCTACCTACCTATGATCTGGTAGGTGAGACCTAGGTAGGTAGTTTGTGTGTGTACTTAAATACAAGAGGATAAAGGACTTCTCTTCTTCTGAGTAAACTAAATACAATTTATTGGAAAAATGAATCAATGTTATTGAATCTTTAATAACACTATTATGAAAACCTTAAGTATTATAGTGCAGAATCTTAAATACCAACAGATCATATTGAAAATGGTGAATAGTGTATTCCTGAACAATTAAAGGAATGTATTTGTCTAAATTTCTGAACAGGGAAATAATTATTTATATGATTTAGACTATTGTCCTCATTGTGTGCATATAACAACCAAGATGAGGACAATAGTCCAAATCACATAAATAATTATTTCCCAGTTCAGAAATCTAGATAGGTACATTCCGTTATTTGTTCAGGAAAACACTATTCACCATTTTCAATATGATCTGTTGGTATTCAAGAATATATAACAACCAAGATGAGGACGATAGTCCAAATCACATAAATGAATGTCGGAGAGTACAGTGGTTGAAATATATAGTGAATATAACAACCAAGATGAAGACTGGAGTTTGAATTGTATAAATAATGTAAGATGATAGATAATGAGAAGAGTCCTGGAGACTTGCAATCGCACAAACTCAAGTGAAAAACCCTCAGCTAATGCTGGTTTGAAAAACTCTCAAAAGAGAGAAAAAAAAAGTAATAATAATAAGTGGACTCTTGGAAGAATCTCAAAGAGTCTGGAAAAGTGCTTGGGAGAACTAGAGATCCATGAAAGGATTGAAACAGTCCAGACCTCAAACCTGTTGAGATCAGTCAAAATGCTGAGCACAGCAGAAATACCTACCACATTCTAAACTGTCACCTGTGTGGCAAGCCCAATCAGCTGGGGCTGTAGAATAAACCAACTGCATCTCTGCAAAGGGGCAAGACTTCCCCAACAAATGTCCTGGATATGACTTTAAACAATCTGATGTTGACGCTCTAGTAATGCTGGAGGTTTGGGGAATGCTGAGTACCCATTCATTGCCATTGCTTCCAAGTGCATTCTGACCCGGAGAGGTAGCATCTGATAGAGTCCTATCTATAGGCCAAATAGAACTGTTTGATATTTAAACTGAGTGCAAACAAATGACTTATTCTAAATTGAATTGTTAGAAATAGAACTGTTTGATCATTTAACAGTGTTTATCTGCAAAATAAGTTTACAAATCATATATTTAATATATATGTAAAAACAGGATTTGGCATTAAGTAACCAATAATAGTTGATATGCCATAAAACCAAACTAAACTATTAGGCAAGTGACAATAGAAAATCAATACTGCTTTTGATAAAAAATTCTATCTGGAACAGCATCATTCTAATATCAGATGAAATGAGCACAAAAAGCTCTCTATGTAGCAATTACAGATCCAAGTCTTAGAAACGTTTTATCAGCAAATGCATGTTGTGCACTAGTTGAAGCCGTGATCGTAACCGATTGTATTGGGGGGATGGGGGAGATTGGTAAGACATTAACTAGGTGGAACTACCATTGCCACTTGCACCTCACAGGTGATAGTTTAAAACGTAGGTATTTCTATTGCACTCTGTACTAAAAAGATTCCTGGAGAACTAAGGATACTTGCTGTCACTTAGACATTAGTGAAGGCTACCAGTTAATGCCGGTATGAAAAGTCGCATGGAGAGGAAGAAAATATATTCAAAGACTTGCATAACAAGATATTAATTTCATAAATGCTTTAACTTTTGACAGTCTTGATTCATTTAGTTATAATATAGATTGAATTTTCCGAAATAAAAACTGCGTCTCTCATTTATTTATTTACTTACATGAAGTGTTTGTCCCTTGGGGTAAAAAGAGTGCGTATCTCTTTTGAAATTTATTTTTAATTTGGTATAGGGAGAAATAGAAAGTAATGTTTTTCATTTTTCTTCTAGTAAATACTTTAGACTTTGGATCAATAAATTTTTGTTTATTCATTGGTTTAGAGGATGGGGTGTGTATTTTATATTTTTTCCTTTTAAGGAAAATTTGATTATTGAAGATTTAAGATAATTTAGACATAAAAGGTGAGAATTCCATTTTAAAAATCTTTACTTAATTCAAAATGTATTTAATGGTAAAAGTTAATGTGAAAATCTGTGCAAAATGTAATCAAAATGTATACTTTTTAGACATATTAGGAATATCTGCTGACTTGAATTGAACACAATTTTGCAAAGTTATTTAAAAAAAATGCTGATTATATACTTTAACTTTTCAGTTTTCATACTTGGATTAGATTAATTGATTTTAACAGCAGTCAACTCATCTTGGGCTATTTTATGCCTAGAGGTTAGGGAATCACATATATTGTATGTTTATATTTGTTTTTATGTAGATGCTAAGAGTTCTTTTTTTTTTTGCTCAAGGTTATGGGATATTAAGTATTATCTAATACAAATAATTTGCTCACAGTTGTATGGTTTCAAGCATTCCTATCTAATACTAATAATTTATACAACATTATCTGGTTTTGAGTAATTATTTCTATTTAATAATTTGTTTGCACATAGTTATATGATTTTAAGTAACTAATAATAATAATAATCCTTTAACAATTATAACTTCAAGTAACTGTTCATAATACAAATAATTTACAACTATTGCTATATGATATCATATATTCTATATAATAATAATTTTCAAACATATCTATTTAACCCATAGATGGGACCCTAACAGGTACCATCAGTCTGGGCCAGTGGATTTGAGAATAATGGTAAGGAAAGTGTACTCCACACTCCTCAGATCTCCAGAATTGAATCTCTACCATCAAAAAAAAATATGGCGGAGTTGGGGATCTTGGGTATGAACCCAAGAGCCCCCAAATCCGCCATATTTTTTTTTTTTTCTTATGCATCCAGAAGGGATACAGTCAGCATATTTTAAGCCCTGCTAACTGAGCATACTTGGATTAGACTGTGAAATCTGTTTATTTTCCTTTTACCAAAGGACAAAAAAACTATCATGGCAAAATCAGTCCTGATAATTCTTAATCCAGAATTTGCACTTTTCTATTGTGCTACAGAAGCAGATCCAGGTTGTTTTACATTTTCATGATTGTGTTTGTGGGAGGACCTTGTAATTTTAGGATTTACCTCTATATGGAGTTTACATTAAATGGACCTTGGGTTAAATCTCTGCTCGGTGTAATGTGATACTGAAATAAAATTAGGTTATTCTCTCTTGTCTAACTTTATCATTGCTCAAGAATCTTCAGATGTGATAATTGCATGTTTTTTAAGATTTCACTTATTTTTGGAAAGTGAGATCTTTTGAAGTTTTTTTTTTTTTTTTTCCTTCTCCTGCCAGTGTATGAATTTTACCATCAGGGGATTTTTTTATGTACCTTCTGGTGTTCATTCCTTTACTTATCACTGAACCATGTTCACAGTTGCTAATAATGCTTTTGAGAAAGAAATAACAGGATATACCCTTGTCCCTCCTCAATGTAAAAGAAAAAAAAATGTATGAGGGATATCAATTAAAGTGGGAAAAGAGAAGCAATTATTAGAATGATATTTTCTCTCTGTCTCCCTTGAAGACAATATGCAAGATATCTGGTTGCAGGAGGTGTTAAGGTGACTTCTGTGGTTACCAAAAGTTTGGTCATATATTATCTATGCACTTATAGAGTTACTTGTGGTGTAACGTTTATTGTTGTAGGAAGTGGACTTGGCTATCCAAGTTCAAATCCTAAACAGTGCAGTTTGCATTTTACATAGCACAAATACTTTTGGTAAGATATGAATCCAACTATTCTCCCACCAGCTATGAGTAATAGTTGGGCAGACTGTGCTCTTTATGGCAAATAACCTCCAGGGTGCAGAAGCAAAATATGGAATAATTTTTAAAACATATTTTTTTGTTTGATTAGTCCAATTTTTGAATTAAGTGCAATAAATCTAAACTTTCATGATTAGCTCTATTATTCAATTAATTTAATTATCTAATTAAAATTCAGCCTAGTATGAGTAAGCAAGAAAAGAAATGACAAAGAATCTTTGATTTGCTTAACTCTGAAACCAAAGCAAAGTTTCTTTGTCTACCCTTTACAAAACAAAGAAAAAATTTTTTACAGAAAAAGATTTTTAAGGAAAAGGGGAAGAGGAGGATTGAACAAAAAATAAAAAGAAGGCTTTTTAACTGCTCCCACTATGGCGAATAAGAAGGACCCCGCAATTTCAATAAGAAAGTACGCTAATGAATTGAAAGTCCATGAGAAATCTGTGAGGACAGCAATTTAAGCCCAGATATTAACCCCCTTGATTACGCTATATGGGGCATTTTAGAAAAAACATATGCAACTTCCCATTCAAATATTGGTTCGCTTAAGACTGCTATTGAGGAGGAATGTAATGTTTGGAGAATTTCTTTTAAAGGGATTTTGATACAATAATTGAAAAAATTAGTGGCCATATTGAGTAAATTTACTGTTTTGTGTCTATCTTATTATTTTGTTACCTATTTTTAGAATTAAAATTAATCTTGTTTTAATAGTCATTTATTTTTATATCAAAATATTCCTAATTTTGCTTCCGCATCCTGTAGGAAAAGGAAAATTCCGAATTCAAACCTGACCTAGAGAGGGATGGGCTCTGCTTGTCTATTCCTGCCCTAAGTTTTATGCATGCACACATAGTATTGCACAGTGAGGATAAAACTCACTCACAATGTCTTTTGATCATGTGCTGTTATAGTTAACTAACTAGGCTAGAAGGCGATTGTTAGTGAACTTAATTCTGAGTGCTTCTATATGATTGTCCTGGCTATATTCTTCAAATTTCTCTTGTGACAAACAAGTACCTAGCTCTATTTATCTTAAAGGTGATGGACTACTGAGATAGTAATACTTCAAGCCATTTACACTGTGTTCAAACAAATGAATTAAATAGAATTATTAGTGTTAGATAGAAATACTTGAAACCATTTAAACTGTGTGCAAACAAATGATCTTTGATTCATTTAAAAATAATGTTACCTATAAATTATTTGCTTGCAAATCATCATTATATATATATATATATATATATATATATATATATATATATATATATAAATTAGGATTTGGCATTACATAATCAACAAGAGTTGATATGCCATAAAACTCAACCAAACCAAGAGTATCAACTGATAATGACAAACCTTATTTTATTTAAAAAAAAAAAAGAGATGGGGAAAATGTTAAAATGGTATTTTAACATTTGTTTAATTGTATATGACAATCAGATATTTTCAATATATGTTGCCCACACAAATCTTTGCAGCACATCACTGCCTGCTTCATAGAAGCTGCCCTGCTCTTTGGGCAAGAAGTCAGCTTAAAGAAGATGAAGGTACTCAATTAGCCTGCACCTCGAGATGAGTACTGCCCACTCCACATCACCAGTGGCATAACTGAGTTGAAGGTAGTTAATTAGTTCACCTACCTGGGGTGCAACATCACATCAGATGCCAAGATTGACAAGAAAGTCTACATCAGGCTGTCAAAAGCTAATAGTGCATTTGGCTGACTATATAAATGCATGTGGCACAACAGACACCTGAAGAAGAGCACAAAGATCAGTATATATAGAGCTGTAGACTTTGCCATTTTCTTATATGGCTCAGTCATAGGTCATTTATTGCCACCATTGTCGACTTCTTCAGTGGTTCCACTAGCATTGCCTCCACAGTATCCTCAACATCCACTGAAGTGATTTTGTCACCAATATTGACGTTCTTGAAAAGCAAAGATCATCAGTATGAAGGCCATGCTACTGAAGTCCCAGGTATGCTGGACAGGACACGTCTTCACCTGTTCACGATCATACTCTGCTGACCATTGTGATGACAGAAGAGCACCAAAGAAGTGATTCAAGAACTGCTTGAAAAAATCTTTAGTTGCTTATCACATTGCCCTTTGCCAATGGTCTACTCTAATTGAGAAGTGTAACACCTGGTGTCTCACCATCAACCATGTTGTCTCTCCCTTTGTAAACTTCCACAGGGCTGCCCTCAAGGACAAAAGGCACAGGAAGAGGGATTGCAACACTATGTCTTCAATCTTTGACCTGACCTTCAGCAGCAACTGCTGTGATCATTCCTGTTTGTCCCATATTGCCCTTATGATGTAGTGGGGACTGCCCCCTTCTTGATTTTTGTTTATGAAGTCAAGCCATGATGATACAACAATCATATAATTTCAATATATTGAATTAACAAAAAAACCCCCCAAAAAACAAAACAAAACAATCAAAATTTAATTATAGCTTGTGTAGGAGCAGTTAAAAATTCAATAACAGGATTAAAAATCCAAATTCAACTGTTGTGTTTGAATCTTCTGATAGTTCAATAATTTATAACTATTTATACTCAGTCAAGTAGAAGTAATAGGATTTAGAATAAAATTTGCCCGAAGAATGTCCTCCCCCACCTCTTGGTCTTCCTGGTCTACAATGAAATGAGTGGTTTTGATGTAGTTGATGAATATGTCTTGTTTTATTTACAGATTGGTGTTCTTTAAAATGTTTTCACTGCCCTGTCCATAGGGTTTAGAATATGCTGACTCTATCTGTAAGGCCTCACTGAAAAAAAAAGTATGATGTAAAAACTGCATTTGATGGTAAGATCTAGGGAGTGTGGAGTACCCTTCCATTGCCCTTACTACCAGATTTACTGTAACCTAGATTAATAGTACCTTTTAGGGTCCTATCTATGGATTAAATAGATCTGTTTAAAAATTATTACTATTAGAATACTTGATACCATATAACTAAATTATTTGACGGTTGTATAAGATGTACCCCAATCTCAGCAGGTCAAATCAAGAAAAAAAACAAAGTACTAATATTAAATATGATGAAATTAATATAATAAATATTATCAATGATAACACTTTTAATCTGCATCATAACCTTTTAAATAATGACAATAGCTATATGAAAGTTACTCAAAAGTTTAAGCTAAGAGGAGTTGCCAGGTAGCTAATTTCAGCCAACTATCGCGAATTCTAAACCTACATATGGCATATAAGACACAGGGGAATTTTAAAATATATTTTTAGTAAAAAAATGTGTGCTTTATATTCTGTCATATATGGTAATTACTTGAAACTGTAATTGTTTACTAAGGATTATTATTTGTTATTTGAAACCGGATAACTGTGCAATTTATTTGTATAGAGAGGAATAAAAGTAAATTTGGCGACCATTGTCAAGGGCTACACGAGAGCTCCATTTTTAATAGCTACTGCAACATGGTGGAGAGAAGGGCGCTACTCTTTTCTCTGTTGATGGGAATACTCGATATCATATAATTGTGTGCAAAAAAAAAAACTCATAAAAAATAACTACACAAAAATATAAATGTACAATGTAAAATTTATTTGTATAGAGAGGAATAAAAGTAAATTTGGCGACCATTGTCAAGGGCTACCCGAGAGCTCCATTTTTAATAGCTACTGCAACATGGTGGAGAGGAGGGCGCTACTCTTTTCTCTGTAGATGGGAATACTCAATATCGTATAATTGTGTGCAAAAAGAAAACTCATAAAAAATAACTACACAAAAATATAAATGTACTATAAACGTGATTCTCTAACCTCTGGGCATGAAATAACCATAGATGTGTCATCATAAAATCTCTTCATTTTTCATTTTTGGTAAAATGTTGTCATCTTGTAAAAGATATATGTTCATTTGTACAACAATTTTCATTGGGGGTTGTTCATAGTCATCTTAGCTGAAGAGCAAATATGGCACAAAGTAAATGGTTGGTTGGTTGGGTTTTATGACATATCAACTTTTGTAGGTTATCTAATGCCAAGTCCATTTTTATTCAAATAATCAGTTCTATTTCAAACAATTTAGTTTAGCATGAGTACACAGTTTAATTGTCAAAAAAATTTCTATTTCAAGCTATTCAGTTTAGTCAAACAGTTCAAATTCAACCAATTTAGTTTAGTGTAAATATAATTTTTGTTTACACACAGTTAAATATCAAAACAGTTCCATTTCAAACAATTCAGTTTAGCATAAGTATGCAGTTTAAATGTAAGTACACAGTTTAGATGTCAAAACAGTTCTATTTCAAGCAATTTAATTTAGCATAAGGGTGGAGTTTAGTTCTATTTGATGCATAGATAGGACCCTATCAAGTGCTACCACTGCAGGTCAAAGTGGACCTGGGAGCAATGGCAATGAAGGGGTACTCCGCATTACCTAAAGCTCCAGCATTACTGGAACTTCACCATCAGACTGTTTAGTATCATATCCAGCACACTAATTGTGGGGGGCTTTTACCCCTCTGCAGACATGCAGTCGGTGTATTCTACAGCCCCAGCCAACTGGGCATGGCACAAGTTATAAACAATGAAAGTCGTTGCTAAGGGCCCCAGTGATCACCAGAAGAACCTCAAGAGTGCTTGGTTATTTTTTTTGTGTGTGTGTGGGGGGGGTATTATATAAGCTAGTGTATCTTGGCAGTAAAAAAATGATGTGTATAAAAAATGGTGTGCCTGTGGTGTAATGGTTACCATTGTAGGAAATGGACACGGCGATACGAGTTCAAAATCTGGACAAGACTGATTGCATTTCACATAGCACTGATACCCTTGGGAAAGGTATGAATCCAATTATTCTCGCTCCAGCTATGAGTAAATAGTAGGACAGACTGGGTTCTTCAGCCTTGGTAAGGCAACTAGTCTTGGAGAAGGAAAATTCTGAATTGAAACCTGTTAAACTCCGCTTAAAAATTGACCTTGTGTCATATCCTGCCCGAGCGGAGGGGTTGGGTGAATATATATAAAAAATGGTGTATACAATAAAAGCTTGAGTTTTTTTTTTTTTTTTGTTTTTTTTTAATACAGTAGGTGTGTAAATGATTCAAACATTGACAATAGTCAATAATATTTGTGTTGATGGGATGACCGGGGGGGGGGAATTAAATTTGAGTGTCTATAAAGGTTTGGGTTGGTTTTGCTGAAGCGTTATATGAGATAAAAAAATAATCTAATCAACAATCATATGAAGGTATCATTAATATTATTGACTGTTTTGTTATTTCAGACATCTTCTGTGTGTTACACACATTTTGTATGGTCTGTGAACTCACTGAATTTCCATTATAACAGCTATCCATGATTATATGAATACTTGTATTCTGAAAGAACTGAAGGATTTTGTTAAACATGTCACAGTTATATCCACTTTTAATGATTGGTTTGTTTTCTTTGTTTAATGGCATATCAACCTTTTTGGGTTATTTAATGCCAAAGCTATCCTTGTAGAAGATCAGTTGTGGTACTATTTAACCCATAGCTGGATGTTTATGTGATTACATACCTTTCCCAAGGGTATTAGTCTGAAAGTAAACATAATTGTGTGACTGTAGTTCAGTCTTATTTATTACAATGTTGGAGTCCAAAACATTAATCTCTATACTATCAGGACACCCACCACACTTAATTTGATTTGGATGATTAAAAAATGATGTTCAGCTTGAATGCAGACCTTAAAGATTATTATTCATTTGCAAATTTTACTAAAAAAAATTATTTTAGTCCCTAGGAGCATTTTGAATGTATTGCTTTAATAAAATTCTAGCTATGATGTGCTGTTATGGTTGCTTGGATATATATATATATATATAATGTGTGTGCACATATTTTATTTATTTTTTCAAACCTATTTCTATAAATCAGTATTAAACAAACTGATACCTGGAAAAAAAATTCAATAAAAATAGAAAATACTTAAAACATTAGTACTACTTGAAAATAATCAACCAGTACCAGTGTCTAGCCAGAAGTAAAAAAAAACACCCGACAGAATTACCTAAGCTTGTATGTAAAAGTGCTCAATACACTAAGTAGAGTGAAAATAGAATACCTTAGGAGCCAAAAACTATCATCGGGATAATAATAATAGTTTCTGGCTCTTTAGGTATTATATATATATATATATATATAGTCATCCACAGACAGACCTGTTTCGTTCTATCAGAACT
>OY757947.1:13877051-13879551 GCA_963585895.1 Sepioteuthis lessoniana
CCTCTCCTCCCCTGACCTGAACCCGCTGGACTACTTCGTTTGGTCATATGTCAAGAACATCACCAACATAACCTCCCACAATACCAAAGCCAGCCTGATCACCGCCAACAGCAGAGTATTCGCCAAGATCGTGCTGGCGCTTGTGAAAAAGGAATGCTCCAGTTCCGGAACCATATCGAGGCGGTGATTGAGGCTGAAGGCGGAAACATTGAATAGATGTCAGTTCTACTACATAATCAAGTTACCTGAATTGATTTTTTCAATAAAAGTTTTAAAATAAAGCTGTAGTGTTGTTTTCTTTAGGACAACAATTTTATCGTTCCACACTGGGTATATATATATATATATATATATATATATATATATTATATATATACACACACACACAAAACCCATATATATATATATATATATATATATATATATATATATATATATATATATATATATACACACACAAGCCCATATATATATATATATATATACACACACACATAAGCCCATATATATAATATATATATATATAATATATATTATATACACACACACACACACATATAAGCCCATATATATATATACACACACAAGCCCATACTGAAGAGTTCTGATAGAACGAAACAGTCTGTCTGTGTATGCACACATTTATATATATAATATATATATATATATATATAAAACCCACACATGAACATATATTCATACAAACCCATATGTATACATATATTTCCAGGTTGTATTGAACATACCATTATGTTGTGGGACCAAATAAAAACAGCAAAAATAACTTCACATCATCTGGTTATATTTAGAAAATGAATATGGCTCAGTAAGTCACCAACTACTTGAGAAAGCAATGGAGTTTCTTTTGGATTCCAGAGGATATTAAAAGCCTCATATCAGTGTACTTTGAATGTACTAATGTGAGGTTTTCTTAGTAATATTCAACTAACTGGCAAAAAGTTGAATATTGGCATTATGATGGGATGTATTATCTCTCCACTATCACAGTGATTATCATGGAGTAAGGATATATTGTATTGCAAATACTATGGAACATTGTACAATATTGGTATTATATGTAGGGAAGAGATTTGTGCAAGAATACAATAATAATTTGATGAGATGTGGCATATATATTATATATACTATAGTTATCTGTGATAGTATGTACATAATGAAAATATATCACTATTTCACGAAATTGTGATTTTGGTCTACTATATAGGAATAGATAAAGAATCTTTCCCAACAATAATGTTGCAATATCAGATATACTGACGACTAACATCCGGTAAAAAACAATGCACTGCACATGTACCTTCATATACACATACACTATATACCACTCACACATACACACACAATAATACTCAACTATAATCCACACAAACACACATAAGCACACACTCAGAAGCACACGCAAAGATTCTGACACAATCCCAAAGTTTTTTTTAACATTTTTCGACTTTTGATCCATTTCATTTTGTTATCTGCCTGATGATTGTTGTTTTGTAAAAAATTTCATGAAACCCAGAAGTTGCAGACAAACTTCCATGACATTAAATATATAAATCTAATATATATTTATTTATTATTATTATATAATAGCTCTATCCAAGATATTGAGCACTCTCCATATTATCTTGCACTTGGTTCGACACAAACCCACAAAGTGATTAGTAACAACCAACAAAAAAAAAAAAAAATCCATACATATATGTGTATATAAATACACAAACCCATAAATATACATATAAACCCATACACATATATACAAAAAACTCACACACACACACACACATATATATATATATACAAACCCATACATATACACTTAAATATATATATATATATATATATATATATATACAAAACCCATACATATACACATATATATGTATATATGCAAAACCCATACATAAAAACCTATATATATATATATATATATCCACACACAAACCCATACAGATACACACACACACATATATATATATATTACACACACACACAAACCCATACATATATCCACACACACACACATACATATATCCACACACACATACCCATATATATATATATACACACACAAACCCATACATATATCCACACACACACACACATATATATATACACACACAAACCCATACATATATCCACACACACACATATATATATATATATATATATATACACACAAACCCATACATGTATCCACACACACATATATATATATATCTCCACACACACACACACACACACATATATATATCTCCACACACACACACATATATATATATATCTCCACACACACACACATATATATATATATCTCCACACACACACACATATATATTATATAATCTCCACACACACATATATATATATATATATCTCCACACACACATATATATATATATATATATATATATATATTATATATATATTACATACATACATACATACACACAAACCCATACATATATCCACACACACACACACA
>OY757947.1:13882051-13922051 GCA_963585895.1 Sepioteuthis lessoniana
GCTTGGTTGGTTATTTGGTTTAATGGCATATCAACCCTTGTGGGTTATTTAATGCTAAATCTTGTTTGTATATATAAGATTTGCAAAGGTTGGTTGCATGTGTTTTATAGCATATCAACCCTTGTGGGTTATTTAATGCTAAATCTTGTTTTTATAAATATATATATTAAATATATAAGATTTGTAAAGGTTGGTTGCATGTGTTTTATGGCATATCAACCCTTGTGGGTTATTTAAAGCTAAATCTTGTTATATATATCAAATATATAAGATTTGTAAAGGTTGGTTGCTTGTGTTTTATGGCATATCAACACTTGCTAGTTATTTAATGCCAAATTCTGTTTATACATAATTGTTAAGTGAATAGTTTGTAGGTAACATTATCTTTATTCAAGCCAGAGTTCATTTGTTTGCATACAGTTAAATGGTTTCAAGTATAGTAAATAATCAAACAATTTTATTTGATCTGTAGACTGGATCCTTGCAGGTCCGACCACTCCGGGGTACTCAACATTCCCTAACGCTCAAGGACTGAAGCCTCACGATCAAATGGTTTTGTGTCATATCCAAAGACACGAGTTGGAAGGGGTGTTAATTTCTGCAGAGTTGCGATTAGCATATTCAACAGCACTCAGCATTTTTTGTTAACCTTTTAGATATTTTACAAAACATTGCAGAAACAAGGCGTAATCCATAAATCTCATGCAACTATCACACTACGGTTGGATAAGGTCTGCTTATTGGTTTTTGTTTTAATGGCATATCATTGGCATAATGGTTAGAGTGTTCGCTAATGGCCTGGGAGACCTGGGTTCAATCCCAGGTTGAGTCATGCCTAAAACTCTAAAAATGGTACTTGATGCTATCTTGCTTAACACTCAGCATTATAAGGTAAGAATCAAGGTTAAAGTGGACCAATCCAGGGAAAAGAGTAGCACCCTCCCCTACAACTTGGTGTAGTAGCGATCAAAAAAGGAGCCTTTGGGTCACCCTTGACTACAGATGCCAACTTTACTTACATGTCAAAGCCATCCTTTTTAGAGAGTAGTGGTACTATTAAACACATAGCTAGGGAGGATTTGGGGGGTATATAGAGTAAGAAAAAAAGTATATATATATATATATATATACATACTGTCATCTACAGAGAGCCTTTCATTGTATCCTAACTCATCAGTGTGGCTAGACAAGCAAGATGCTTCTAGCTGGGATGGAAACCCAACTGACTTTATGCCAGTTGGATGTCTTACCATAGACCTATCAACAATCTGTTTTAAAAGAAAAAAAATTATTATCCATTTCTTTTTTTCTTGTGGGCACTGGTGAGAATTAGTGGCATCTCTTTGTTATTCAACCACCCCCAGAGGGCAGAGATGGGATTGGTGTAATATATCATGGTCAAGTCACGTTGGCTCCGGTTTTAATGGTACAACAAAATGGCAACGTGATCCTAAGTAAACATGAGGCTACCAACGGAAAAGAGAACAAAGAAACAGGAAATGATAATTCACTTCCTGGTTCTCAAATACTGTGGAGTTGTCTTCAAGAATCTAGAGAATTCTACAGTCCGCTGGTGTATATAAAAGCCAGTCTCATTACAGAAGGAGGGAGAGTAGTTTCCAGCTGGCAGAGTTGAGCAATTCCTGGCTCAAGGGTTGGAGTCAGGATTTTTACATGCTGGATTTGAAAAGAGACAACTGTTAACAAGGAAGAATACAAAAGACATCTCCTTGGTGTCTTAGCATATTTCCAGCACCCACCTTGATAGCAGTACATCATATTCATACCTTTCCCAAGGGCATTAGTCAGAAAGAGAGCACAATAGTACAACTAAAGTTCAAACTTGCATGATACAAAGTTGCAGACCAAAATGTTAACCACAACACCATGAGGACTCCTATTAGATAAGAATACTTGAAATCATATAACTGTAAATTATTTGTATAAAGAATAGTTACTTGAAGCTCGAATTGTTTACTTAGGATTATTATTATTAGTTACTTGAAATCATAACTGTAAATTATTTGTATTAAGAATAGTTACTTGAAGCTAGAATTGTTTACTAAGGATTATTTTAGGTTTGGTTTGGTTTCTTTGTTTCAGGGCATATCAACTCTTTTTAGGTTATTTAATGCCAAAGCCATTCTCCTAGAAGAACAGTAGTGGTACTATTTAACCCATAGCTGGGAGGATAAGGGGTTCATACCTTTCCCAAGGGTATTTGTCCGAAAATGAACGTAATAGTGCGACTGGAGTACGAACTCACGTACGACGATTCCGCAGTCCATCGCTTTAACCATTACACCACGTGGACACCCACAAGGATTATTTTAATTAGTTACTTGAAATATAACTGTAAATTATTTGTATTAATAATAGTTACTTGAAGCTAGAATCGTTTACTAAGGATTATTAATATTATAAATTACTTGAAACCATGTTATTGCTCGCAAATTATTGATGGAATACTTAAAAACCATATAACTGTGCAAACAAATGATAGTAAATAGTAATAGTTACTTTCAATCATATAACTAGGTACAAATTAGTGGTCCAGGAGACCAGGGTTCAATTCCAGCTTGAGTCATACCAAAGACACAAAAATGGTACTTGATGCCACCTTGTTTAACACTCAGCATTATAAGGTAGGGATAAAGAGTAAAGTGGAATAATTCAGGGAAAGGCATAGCACCCTCTCCTATGTCTTGGTGTAGTAGCTAATGAAAAGGGAGCCTTCTGGGTGCCCTTGACAATGGTCGCCAACTTTACTTTTTTACTTTAAATAGGAATACTTAAAACCATATAATTGTGCACAAATTATTAGTATTGAATAGAAATACTTGAAACCATATAATAGTGTGCAAAAAAATAATCATTTTTATTAAATAGGAATAATTACTTGAAAGCATCTACTTACGTTAAATAAAGATTGAGTTTGGCAATAAATAACCCAACAAGGATTGATATGCCATAAACCAACCAATAATACTTCTCCATTTATACACTTGAAACTCCTCCAAATAAAAAATGGTAGGTGAATTCATAGTAGCGGCAGGTGAATGTATCTAACAATATTTTGCCCATAGGAAAAAATAGAATAAAAAATGAATAAAAAAAGCAATAAAATATTGTATATACTACATTAGCCTACAAAAATATTTCTTTAACATCTAATAACACAGATATTTCTTCAACATCTAATGATATAAAGAGAAAACATTAAAACACTGATTCATACTTTCAAAACTAGTATTATACAATCAAAATCAATGCAGTTTGCCCAGTCAGCTGGGGCTGTAGAATAAACCAACTGATAATGAGTCGGCCGAAGCTGTAGAATACACCAACTGACAATCCTGGATATAACACGAAACAATCTTATGGTGAGGTTCCAGTAATGCTGAAGTGTTCGGAAATGCAGAGTACTCCTTCACTGCCATTGGTCCCAAGTCCACTCGGGTCTCGAGTGGAGGCACCAGATAGGGTCCCATCTATGGGTCAAATAGAACTAATCTGTGTACTTTTACAAAACTGAATTGCTTGAAAGAGAACGGTTTTGACAGTTAAACTGCATACTTATGCTAAACTGAATTGTTTGAAATGGAACTCTTTTTGTATGTTAAACTGAATTGTTTGAAATAGAACTGTTTTTGATATTGAAACTGTACTTATGCTAAACTGAATTGTTTGAATTAGAACTGTTTGACTAAACTGACAGTTTGAAATAGAAATGTTTTTGACAATTAAACTACTTATGCTCAGCTGAATTGTTTGAAATAGAACTGATTATTTGTATAAAAATGAATTTGGCACAAAATAACTCATGAAGGTGGATATGCCATAAAACCCAAACAAACAAAGCAGTACAGTAACAAAATATGATTTGTTGGTGTTTTATGGCATTTCAACTCTTGTAGGTTATTAAATGCCAAATCGTATTTATATATATATATATTTACCAACCCCTTCACTTAGGCAGAATATGACACAAGGTAAATTTTTTAAGCAGAGTTTAACAGGTTTGAATTCAGAGTTTTCCTTCTCCTAGACTAGTTGCCTCACCAAGGCTGAAGATTCCAGTCTGCCCTACTATCTACCCATAGCTGGAGGGAGAATAATTGGATTCATACCTTTCCCAAGGGTATTAGTGCTATGTGAAATGCAATCAATCTCGTCGAGGATTTGAACTCTTGTCCATTTCCTATGATGATAACCATTACACCACGAGCACCTCCATCTGGTTTGGTTTTATGGCATATCAATCATTGTAGGTTATTCAATGCCAAATCCTCTTTATACATATATATTAAATATATATGATTTGTAACCACATTTTGTAGATAACATTCTTAAATGAGCCTGAGTTCTTTTTTGCACACAGTTTAATGGTTTCCTGTATTGCTATATGAGATTCACTATTCAACATCAGTCATTTGTTCACACCCAGTTTGTTCTATTTGATCCATAGATAGGACCCTATCAAGTGCTATCACTTTAGGTCAGAGTGGACCTGGGAATAATGGCAATGAAGGGGGACTCCACTTTCCCTAAATCTCCAAGGTTGGAACCTTGTCATCAGATGGTTTAATGTCATATCTAGGACACTTGTTTGGGGGAAGGTTTTACCCCTTTGCAGAAATGCAGTCAGTGTATTCTACAGCCCCAGCCAACTGGGCTGATACCTAATATAGTCTAGAACCATATATCATTTATATTGAGCACTATTTAACAATATTGCAACATTTGGTCCTCTATTAACTCACCAAGTGAGCTAGTAAGAACCATCAACCTTATATATATATATATATATATATATATATATATATATATCAGGGGCGGAGACGGGACTAGTGCTACTCGTGCCTGGCACGACCAATAACTCGGTCAATGTTATTCAAAATGGATTAAAAATCATCCATTAACTTCAAGCAAACATACTTAGTCTGATCTCAATTAAATTACGTATCTATTCAAGTTTCGATATCTAAGTAGCCAAAAGTTCATAAATATATCTGGGAATAATACAACGATGCTGTTTTGAATGGATGGTCTTTGTCCGGCCATCGTCAGATTCATTGAACATCCCATAAAATCGGCTATAATGTTGAACACGCGCTATCTGTGCCCTGCACTAGACCCTTATAATAACAGTAATGTTAGAGAAATACGCTTTTTGGCTGTAGCCAATAGCAAGAGCAACCCTCACCCCGTGCTGAAAAATCTTAGCACAGACTGCTGATAGATATATTGGGAAGAGGGAGAGGGACAGAGAGAGAAAGAGAGAGAGAGGATAGCAGATTAGAGCCGTCGCCGACGTCATCATCATCGCTATGGTAAATGTTGGTTAAACGGAGTGTTTTAATTTGTTTTTTCACTAACAGATGTCTATTTCTATAATGAATGTTGCATATATTACATTCTGTAACTAAAATTTGTTTATTTGAATACATTTTCAACAAATAATCTTTATTTTAAGCGAAATTGAAACTACTAGCTGTGTCTGTGTATATTGTCATCAGTTTCTTTATTCTCAGAAACATATTTTTTTCGTCATAGTAATGAACATCTTCTCTTTTCTTCTATACTTTTGAAAGGAAAAAAAATTATCTTATCTACTGTATTAACAAGACTACAAATGATATAGTATCTTGATTGTTTACAAAAAAAAAAAAAAACACCATGAGAGGTACGTTTGTCAATCTGTGCTATACAATGGAGAATCACGCAATAGCAACTATGATGACTTACTTTGGGTCCACGGACCACGGGTTGGGAACTGAAGTTGACAGAGGGCGGGGGGGCACGAGTAGCGATAATAGGCTAGAGTCGCCACTGATATATAAGAGGTTTATGGTTCTTCTTATTATATATATACATATACATATTTACCCAACTCCTCCGCTCAGGCAGGATATGACACAAGGTCAATTTTTAAGCGGAGTTTAACAGGTTTGAATTCAGTGTTTTCCTTCTCCTAGATTAGTTGCTTCATCAAGGCTGAAGAACTCAGTCTGCCCTATTATTTACCCATAGCTGGAGGGAGAATAATTGGATTCATAACTTTCCCAAGGGTATTAGTGCTATGTGAAATGTAAACAGCCTTGTCCTGGATTTGAACTCGTGTCGTCGTGTCCATTTCCTACGACAGTAACCATAACACCATGGGCACCAAATGAATTATTATTATATATATATATATATATATATATATATATATATATATATATATATATATTACACACACTCAAGGAGTAATGAAGCCACAAAAAGGTGTCTCTATCAGGTATTATGTGTAATGAAGATATAAGCTTCTGTATTCAAAAACACATCTCTTGTGTAATGAACAACCCCTTTTTTTAAGGTAAAAAATTAGTATTAAAAAATCATTCATTAAATGAGTATACAAGGTCACTAATTTAATTCCATACCAACATTTTATAAGTCATCTACTAATTCTACCTTTATTGTCTTAAGATTTCAAATGCATAGTTTCAAAATCTATTGACATTAAGTCCTTTACACTACAGTTAGTAGCAGATTTCTGAAAGAGAATTACCTTTTCACTGGACATTAAATAAACGCCTCCCTACAATCTAGAATGATTTCATCCTTTCTTTGGTCAGTGTAACAGTTTTATCTCTTCTCACTCAATTTGTATACGCAATTCTTCATCTTTAATGTTATCCCAGCTGAGCTGTGATGAAGAATCCAACCTCCCATCAAGTTTTGCAATTGGACCCCAATCAAGAAGCCTATCTCAGAAATAGCTACTTAATGACCATGGAAAAATGCCAAGCTTGCCATGTGCCAAGATTACAGGAGGTAGAGGAGAGAAGGGGCAGTACTCACAGAACCAGGTACTTCAGATGCTTAAGTGTTGAGAATGGAAGAAAGCAAATAGGGTAATAGCAACTGGTCTCAAGTTGTGAAAACCCAAGGTTCTAACAGTGATTATAAATGTGGCTCTAAGGTACATCAATGGCTATATAATGGTCATACTGAGCCAAACAATTTTCTGAAAGTAGGCTCTTATTGCTTTCACGGCAAATCGACTCTTATAAGTGTAATGTTCATTGCAGAGGTGGTTGCAGATTTCTAACTGGAACTAATGTTGGTTGGTTGGGTAGGTTTAATGGCATATCAACTCTTGTAGATTATTTAATACCAAATCCTATTTGTACATATATTAGATATATATGATTTGTAAACAATTACTTTATAGGTAACATTTTTAAGTGAGCAAGAGCTCATTTCTTTGCACATGATGTGATAGTGAACGGGATTTGAGCCATGGAAATAAAGGTCTACCCTGTTCTCACAGAAAGAGAGCTAGACTTTGTCTGGTGTCTAGAGCAATGATATAAAGAGAAATGACTAACTTCAGTTCAACGTGTCTTGCGTGTAGTGTGTTGGTAGTCAAAAAAATTGGCAGTTTTTGGAGGAGGAATTTTTAGGACACCTGTCTTGTCTCTGGGGAGACGAGATTTGTGTCGCATGCAAATTTTATTGCATAAAAGGAGCAATACCGGTAGCAATGGCATCTTTTTTATTTTCTGCAGATCGCTAGTTTTACAGAGAGAGCAAGAGAAAAAAAGTGACGAGGACTTCTAATAATGTGTAGAGTGAAGAGGAATGTTGGTAGGGAAAACAAATCATGGAATCAATTTCCTTCTGTTGTACAATTGCCTATTAGTCCAGACTGCCCAGTAATTGAATTTGATCCAACAATTAATAACTACATACTGTTAAATGGTTTCAAGTACTGCTATCCAACACTAATAATTCTAGTTAATATCAATTGTTTGCACATAATTAAATGGTTTCAAGTATTCCTCTCAAACATCAATAATTCTTCTTAGTATTAATCATTTGTTTGCACACAGTTATATAGTTTCAAGTATTGCTATTTAACGTTAACAATTTAACATCAGTCATTTGTTTATTCACAGTTAAATGGTTAAATAGTTCTGAGACACCAGCAGGTACTAACACTTTCGGTCAGAGTGGACCTGGGAGTAATGGCAATGAGAAAGTACTCTACATTCGCCAAAGTTTCAGAACTGAAGCCTCACCATTAAATGCAGTATAGTGTCTTACTCAGAACCCTATTTTTATTTGACCAATAGATGGAACCCTTAGAGGCACAACCATTCAGGGTCAAAGTCGATCTTGGAGTAATAGCAATAAAGATATACTCCAATCTCCAGCAGTTGAGCCTAGTGTCATTAATCAGGACATTCGTTGTGAGGGTGGGTTTCTTTCTCCTCTACAGAGATGCAGTCAGCATATTCTACAGCCCCAGCCAACTGGGCTTGGAATTAGGAGTTGAAGAAAATCAGGGATTTCAAATGTCAGTTAACATAACAGTCATCATTGTATTGAAATGAAATCAGCTAGGCCAGGTTCAATTTTGGTTTGGTTTGGTTTCTTTGTTTAATGGCATATCAACCTTTGTAGGTTATTTAATGCCAATGCTATTCTCCTAGAAGAACAGTAGTGGTACTATTTAACCCATAGCTGGGAGGATAAGGGGGTTCATACCTTTCCCAAGGGTATTTGCCCGAAAGTGAATGTAATAGCGCGACTGGAGTATGAACTTGCATACTACGATTCCGCAGTCCATCGCTTTAACCATTACACCACGAGGACACCCCCCAACCCCCAGGTTCAATTTTCTTTTTCTAGATGAGGCTGTTTGTGTTTCATTTCAAGCTCATGATCTTGGAAAAGATATGAATCCCTCTATTCTCTCCCAACTATAGGTAAATAGAAGGGAAGACTGGGTTCTTTAGCCTTGGTTAAGCAACCATTCTCAGAGAAGGAAAACTCTGAATTCAAACCTGCTTAAGTCTGCTTAAAAATTGACCTTGTGTCACATCCTGCTCTTAGCAGAGGGGTTGGGTAAATACATAAAAGGGTGAATGTTATTAGGAATAATGCTCAGAATACCATGGTAGTGTGACATTATAAGTTTTTTTGTCCCTAAAATTGTAATGTAATTTCTCTTTGGTGGCTGAGGTGATTGCAGATTTTTGACTGGGTCTAGTGGTTAAGAATTCAAGTCTACCTTAATGTTAGATTTCAAATTGCCAATCAACATTTGAAATGCAATGTTTGCTTTTATTATTCTATTGATAGAAGACAAAAAAAATTATTATTAGGGATGATGCTCAGAATCACTTTTATAAATGTTACGTTTGCTTTTATTATTCTATTGATAGAAGATTGAATGTTATTAGGAATGATGCTCTGAATCACTTTTATCTTTGTCACGTTTGCTTTTATTATTCTATTGATAGAAGATTAAATGTTATTAGGAATGATGCTCTGAATCACTTTGATAAATCCAAGGAAGTGTAACATGAGATGTATATATTTAGATGCAATAATGTATATACATTTTTACATACCGCTATCATGTACATGGATGTATGTGTATAACAGTATTAAATTGATTGATTTTTAATGGTATGTCCCCTTGAGTTATTTTTTATGCCTAGAGGTTAGGAAATGGCGTACATTGGATATTTATATCAACATTCTTTGAGCTGTGCTTTCTTAAGAATTTTTTGCATACAGTTATATGGTTTCAATATTCCTATATAATACCAATAATGTACACAGTTATATGGTTTCAAGTATTCCTATCTAATACAAATAACTGGCACACTGTTACATAGTTTCAAATGTTCCTATCAAATAGTAATAATTTATTTACAATTTATGATTTCAAGTAATTATTTCGGCTGGAGAAAAAACTGGATGGCAATTACACAAGAATGCTGCGTGCAATCCTGAACAAGTCCTGGCAGCAACACCCCACAAGACACCAACTGTACGGCCACCTGCCCCCTATCACGAAAACTATTCAAGTTAGATGAACCAGACATGCAGGACACTGCTGGAGAACTCATAAGAGATGTACTCTTATGGATCCCCACACATGGCCGCGCAAAAGCAGGACGACCAGCTCGAACATACATTCAGCAGCTATGTGAGGATACAGGATGTTGTCCTGAAGACCTACCTAGGGCGATGAACGATAGGGAGGAGTGGCGAGAGAGGGTCAGGGATATCCGTGCTACCAGCGCGATATGATGATGATGACTAATAATAATCTTTAGTAAACAATTATAGCTTCTTAATACAAATAATCTAGAGTTATATGGTTTTCAGTATTCCTACCGAATACTAATTTCAAGTAATTATGTCTATTTTATATTAATCATTAATTTGCACACAGATATATGGTTTCAAGTATAGACAAGTTCAACTACCTAGGAAGCAGTGTCTCATCGACCGAGACAGACATCGACACATGACTAACAAAGGCATGGACAGCTATCAATAAGCTATTGGTCATATGGAAGTCAGACCTGACTGATAAAATGAAGCAGTGATCATGATGATACTGCAATATGGATGCACTACATGGATGCTAACAAAACGACTGGAGAAAAAGCTTGACGGTAACTACACAAGAATGCTGCGAGCAATATTGAACAAGTCCTAGAGGCAACACCCGACAAAGCAGCAGCTGTACAGCCACCTACCACCCAACACGAAAACTATCCAAGTTAGACGAACCAGACATGCAGGACACTGGTGGAGAAGTAGGGACGAGCTTATCAGTGAAGTACTCCTATTGACCCCTTCACATGGCCAAGCAAAATACATACAGCAGCTCAGTGAGGATATGGGGTGTAGCCCTGGGGACCTGCCAGGAGCAATGAACGATAGGGAGGAGTGGCGAGAGAAGGTCAAGGATATCCGTGCTGATGGCACAAGATGAAGATGATGATGATTCATAATAGAAAAAATTTACTGGCCTAGTTGGCTTGGGTTGTAAAATGCAACAACTGCATCTTGGCAGAGGGTTAAGACCACCCCCTGAAACAAGTGTTTTGGATATGATACTAAACAATCTAATGGCAAGGTTCCAGTAATGCTGCAGCTCTGGAAAATACAGAGTACCCCTTTATTGTCATCATTCCCAGGTCCACTCTGGCCCTGAGTGGTAGCACCTGATGGGATCCTATGTATGCGTAAAATAGAACTAAACTGTGTAAGTAAAGATGGGGATCTTAGTCGAGGGTGACCTGAAGGCTTCCTTTTCAATAGCTACTACACCAAGAAGTAGAGAAGGGCGTTACTCCATTCCCTGGATCACTCTACTTTACCCTTGATCCTTATAATGCTGAGTGTTAAGCAAGGCAGCATCAAGTTTTTTGAGTCTTAGGTATGACTAGACCTGGGGTTGAACCCCAGTTCCCCTGACCATTGGCGAACACTCTACTCATAAGGCTAACATTGGTAGAGTGTTCACCAATGGCCTGGGAAACTAGGGTTCAATCCCAGGTCAAGTCATACCAAAGACTGAAACAATTGTACTTGATACCTCCTTACTAACACTCAGCATTTTAAGGTACATATCAAGAGTAAAGTGAAGCAATTCAGGGGAAGGATATATGATTTCAAATAAATAATAATAATCCTTAGTAAACAATTCTAGCTTCAAGTAATTATTCTTAAAAGAAATAATTCACACTGCTATATTGTATCAAGTATCCCTATCAAATATAAGTAATTTAAAAAATGTTCAATTTGACCTTTTGACAGAACACTAACAGGTACTACCCTCCTTTGGTCAGAGAATGCTATTATTAAAGTGGTTACTAAGCAAGTTCGCCAGTGAGACTGGACATGCTGTGAATCAGTACTGCAACTGTAGATCTTGATAAAAGGCTTAATTATTCTAAAAACTTACATCTTATAATGGAGATTATATATCTGCCTGTAACTACATCACCATCAACATCACAATTCCGTAAGTTATTTTAGATCAGTATCTCCTTAATTTCATTTTTATTTAAATCTCAATTATCAAGAAAATTGTTTATCTGTATACAAATAACATGCAACTGTATTGATATACAAACCCAAATAATGGTTTACAGTGGCTCGTACCACATTACTTCCAGTATTGCAGAAGTATCAAAGACGCCATGTCTCTAAAGACAGAAGAGCTCTGAAGTATGTCGGTCAGTAGTAAGACCAACTTTGGACGTAACACCTACAGCGAGAGACTTATTATACTAGTCGGACTGTACAAATTGAGTCGATAAATAATTAACTCTGTTTCACTGTGTATCGTTTCCTTACCACGATACACCAAGTGGAAAAAGAAAGCTAATTTACATATTGATCTTAAAAATTTGATTTTGATAAATATTTGCTTACTCTTATTAATTCCTAACTGTTTGATTTTATTTTAATAAATATCAGCAAAAAATTTGAAATTAACAAATATTTGCATGCGTTTATTGGTTGCTGAATCTTTTTTTCATTTTAATAAATGTGAACAAAAATCCTGTCAATAAATCTAATAAGAAAGAACAAAAATTCTCTTCAGAAAATTTAATAATGAAAACTGGGAGTTATGGGAAGATTGGTTGGTTGGTTTTTATGGCATATCAACCCTTGGAGGTTATTTATTGCCTAATCCTGTTTATACATATATAAAATATAATTTGTAAATGAATATTTTTTAGGTAACATTTTAAACAAGCCAGAGCTTATTTGTTTGCATACAGTTAAATGGTTTCAAGTATTCCTATCTAACATAAATAATTATATTTAGAAGTAATCATTATATTTAGCAAATAGAAGTAATCATTATATTTATAAGTAATCATTATATTTAATAAATAGAAGTAATCATTATATTTATAAATAATTATATTTAGAAGTAATAATTATATTTAGAAGTAATCATTTAATTATATTTAGAAGTAATCACACAGTAAAATGGTTTCAAGTATTCCTATCTAATACTAATAATTCTATTCAACTTTATTCATTCATTTGCACAATAACAATTCAATCTAACAGTTATTTGCTTGCACATAGTTAATTAGTTAAACAGATCTATTTGAAATATAGATGGGACCCTAACAGGTACTACCACTCCTGGTCAGAATGGACCTGGGGAGAAATGGCTGGTTGTTGGTTGGATTTTATGGCATATCAATCTTTGTAAGTTATTTAATACCAAATCCATCTTTTATATAATCAGTTCTATTTCCAACAATTTACTTTAGCATGAGTAAACAGTTTGTCAAAAACATTTCTATTTCAAGCTATTCAGTTTAGTCAAACAGTTCTAATTCAAACAATTCAGTTTAATATAAGTATAGATTTTGTTTACACAGTTAAATGTAAAAACAGTTCTATTTTTAAAAAATTCAGTTTAATGTATGTACAGTTTCAATATCAAAAACAGTTCCATTTCTAACAATTCACTTTAGCATACAAAAATAGTTCCATTTCAAACAATTCAGTTTAACCTAAGTACACAGTTTGAATATAAGTACAGTTTAATTGTCAATTTTTTTTTTTGTTTCAATCTATTCAGTTTAGTCAAACAGTTCTAATTCAAACAATTCAGTTTAGTGTAAGTATAGTTTTTGTCCACACACAGTTAAATATAAAAACAGTTCTATTTCAAACAATTCAGTCTAGTTTAAGTACAGTTTCAATGTCAAAAACTGTTCTATTTCAAACAATTCAGTTTTGCATATCTATGCAGTTTAAATATCAAAACAGTTCTTTTCAGGAAATTCAGTTTAGTATAAGTACACAGTTTAGTTCTATTTGACCCATAGATAGGACCCTATCAGGTGCTACTACTCCGAGCCAGAGCAGACCTGGGAGCGATGGTAATGAAGGGGTGCTTCGCATTCCCTAAAGCTCCAACATTACTGGAACCTCACCATCAGATTGTTTCATGTCATATCCTGGACATTCGCGGTGGGGGGTCTTACCCCTCTGCAGAGGTGCAGTTGGTGTATTCTACAGCCCCAGCTGACTCGGGAAGGAAGTAATGGCAATGAAGGAATACTCCATATCTTCCAAAGTATAAAGACTGAAGTCTTACTATCAGATAGCTTAGTGACATATCCAGGACACTTGTTGGTGTGGGTGAGGTGAGGTCTTACCCACTCTGCAGAGATGCAGTCGGTGTAGTCTATAACTCTAACCAACTATACAACAGGAAGAGCTACTATTCAAGTTGTTTTCGATTCTTAAGTTATACAAGCTGCCACTGTTTTAAATAAGTTTAAAGTAATTTAAAATAATATTAAATGCTAATTTTTATAACTCTTCTTTTCCCTTGCCAAATATTAATATTTACACAGACATAAAGCAATTCTATACATAGTTTTACAGAGAAATCAATTAAAATAAATGTAATCTTTTATAGCGTGTTTTGAGTTAGATTTTCTAATTTAACATTAAAATATAAATACTTGCACCCAGCCAAGAATATTTTTGCTGGTTCAGTTTCCAACAATTCACTTTAGCATGAGTTCACAGTTTATCAAAAACATTGCTGCTTCAAGCTATTCAGTTTAATTAAACAATTCTAATTCAAACAATTCAGTTTAGTAAAAGTACAGATTTTGTTTACACAGTTAAATGTCAAAACATTTCTATTTAATGTAAGTACAGTTTCAATGTCAAAAACAATTTCCATGTTTTTTTTTTTTTGTGACAAATAAAATCATGTATTCCCCACTGGTGTTTAAGTAGGGATAAAAGTTAAAATTTTGGGTGCAGATGAGGGTAGAAAGAATTAGAACAGAGAGAGAGAGGACCTGCCTTGAAAATCTGTAGCCAAACTTTACCTCAGCTCGAACAGTGATTAGAGGGATTAGTAATCAAGGCACACACACTTACATATATATATATATATATATATATATATACACAGTAGCAACCATAAGTTAAAGAATGGAACAACAAGAAATATTTAAATGATTTTTACTTGAAAAATTTGCATGCACATCAATGAACTTTTCCCAAAATATACTTGGAACATATATATATTCATTACATATAAAGTTTTGTAAATTTTCTTTAACAGTAAATAAATAGTTAAATGAAAAACAAAAATATACATTTTGCCCTGGTCAAAAGTTAAGGGACACATCATAAATCCTCGTAAGATCAATATATAAACTAAAGAAAAATTCAATATTTACTAAATTTTTCTTAGCATTGGATTACCTCAATGCATCTTCAGCCACATGAGACAGTTAAGGTGCTAGTAATACTTTCCCATTCTTCTTTCAGAAAACCCCATAAATCATCATTATTTTGAGGATTTCTGTTCTGAGCTTTCTCTCCTATGATCTTCCATACATTCTCTATAGGATTCATATCTGGGCTTTGTGGTGGCCACTTCATAACAGCAATTCCTTCCTCTTCAAGAAAACTTAACACAATTCTAGCTTTGTAGCAAGGCACATTGTCTTGCATAAATATTTGAGTTTCAACTGTCCCTTTACATAAATAAGGAAGAGCATGCTGGCAAAGAAGTTCTTTATAAACACTGGATTTAATATTACTATGAAAATGAACAATGGCTCTTATTCCTGCAAAAGAAATCATCCCCCACACCATTATGCTCCTTCCTCCAAATTTCACAGTTTTCTTAAAGCATTGAGGAGGTAAGCATTCCCCATTTTTACGTCTTACAAACCTCTTACCATCAGATCCAAACAAATTAAAATTAGATTCATCACGAGAGTGAACCATACTCCACACATATGCTATGTGGTGAAGTCAAGATGAACATTTTGATTTTTCTTTGAAATCAAAGTTTGCGACATAGAATCCGAGCTACTAATTTTTCGCTATTTAACCTACAAGAAACAGTTATTCTAGAGACTGGCTTTCTGTTTGCTTACAAAATACATGAGATATAGATATTGCTGTTTCGAAACAGTCTTTTAGAAACATTTTAACAATCAGATCTTCCCGTTTGTTAGTCATAGGAGGTCTGCAGTTCTTGGTTTGGCTTCAAGTGTCTTGTCAGCCTTAATTCTACTGATTACATGATAAACAACACTTCAGTTAACCTTCTAGAATGTTCCAATAATGCTATCAGTACCCATAGTTAGCCTTCTAGAATGTTCCAATAATGCTATCAGTACCCATAGTTAGCCTTCTATTATGTTTCAATAATGCTATCAGTAACAATAGTTAGCCTTCTAGAATGTTCCAATAATGCTATCAGTACCCATAGTTAGCCTTCTAGAATGTTTCAATAATGCTATCAGTATCCATAGTTAGCCTTCTAGAATGTTTCAATAATGCTATCAGTACCCATAGTTAGCCTTCTAGAATGTTCCAATAATGCTATCATTACCCATAGTTAGCCTTCTAGAATGTTCCAATAATGCTATCAGTACCCATAGTTAGCCTTCTAGAATGTTTCAATAATGCTATCAGTACCCATAGTTAGCATTCTAGAATGTTTCAATAATGCTATCAGTACCCATAGTTAGCCTTCTAGAATGTTTCAATAATGCTATCAGTACCCATAGTTAGCCTTCTAGAATGTTTCAATAATGCTATCAGTACCCATAGTTAGCGTTCTAGAATGTTCCAATAATGCTATCAGTACCCATAGTTAGCCTTCTAGAATGTTTCAATAATGCTATCAGTACCCATAGTTAGCCTTCTAGAATGTTCCAATAATGCTATCAGTATCCATAGTTAGCCTTCTAGAATGTTTCAATAATGCTATCAGTACCCATAATTAGCCTTCTAGAATGTTCCAATAATGCTATCAGTACCCATAGTTAGCCTTCTAGAATGTTCCAATAATGCTATCAGTACCCATAGTTAGCCTTCTAGAATGTTCCAATAATGCTATCAGTACCCATAGTTAGCCTTCTAGAATGTTTCAATAATGCTTCCAGTACCCATAGTTAGCCTTCTAGAATGTTCCAATAATGCTATCAGCACCCATAGTTAGCCTTCTAGAATGTTCCAATAATGCTATCAGTACCCATAGTTAGCCTTCTAGAATGTTCCAATAATGCTATCAGTACCCATAGTTAGTCTTCTAGAATGTTTCAATAATGCTTCCAGTACCCATAGTTAGCCTTCTAGAATGTTCCAATAATGCTATCAGTACCCATAGTTAGCGTTCTAGAATGTTTCAATAATGCTATCAGTACCCATAGTTAGCCTTCTAGAATGTTCCAATAATGCTATCAGTACCCATAGTTAGCCTTCTAGAATGTTCCAATAATGCTATCAGTACCCATAGTTAGCCTTCTAGAATGTTCCAATAATGCTATCAGTACCCATAGTTAGCCTTCTAGAATGTTTCAATAATGCTCTCAGTACTCATAGTTAGTTTTAAAATCCTAACCAGAACTTTCTACAATTGCTTGTCGTATGAGAAGTTTCTGATCATGGCAAGAGGTAAAGAATTGTGTATTTATGAAAAGCATTGATCGTTAAACTTTGGAAAAGTGGAGAAAGTTATAGAAATATATTAAGCAACCTGAATATTCCTTTTACAATAAGTTAATTCATTGCAAGGTTTAAAAGACATAACACAGTTGAAAACAAAAAAGAACTGGGGCTCCGAGGAAGATATCTCCTAGATAATCAAGAAAATTAGGATGCCCGATTAACCAAAATCCATTGGTTATGCGTGAAGAGGTAGGGGGGGATTTGTGTTCATTAGGATGTAGTGTAACCAAATGAACAATAATTAATGAAATGCTGAGGAATGGTCTAAAGTCATGGAAACCAAAGAAAACTTCTCTCCTATTGAAACGACAGAGATGCAAGATTGACGTTTGTAAGACAGCATAAGGAAAAGGAAAATTTGTTTTGGGAAAGAGTATTATGGACAGACGAAACTAAAATTGAGTTGTTTGGTCATGATTAGTGAGGTCATGTGTGGAGGAAAGATGGTGAAGCCTACTCACCAAAGAACATGGTACCAACTGTCAAATTTGGTGGTGGCAGTATAATGATTTGGGGATGTTTTTCAATGAAAGGTGTGGGCAAAATATCAGTAACAGACGATAAAATGAATTCCCAAAAGTATAAACAGATCGTGCAAGAAAATTTGATGTCTTCTGTTGAGATTCTTGAGCTACCTTCTGATTACATTTTCCAACGGGAAAATGATCCCAAGTACACAGCTAAATCTATGAAGAAGTGGTTGTCTGAAAATAATGTTGATGTTTTGCAATAGCCAAGTCAGTCCCCAGATTTGAATCCAATTGGGAACTTGTGGCAATTTCTGAAAATTCAAATCCAAAAAAGAACACCAGCAAACATCAATAATCTGAAGACGATATGCCAGGAAGAATGGTACAAAATACCTACTAATTATTGCTAGAAATCAGTTGAGAACTACAGGAAGAGATTAGTGGCTTTTGAAGTGAATAAAGAGTATTCTACAAAGTAGGAAATGAAGATAATGTGTTATTTTTTGTACTGTATGATTACTTTTTTTCACTCATAAAAATGAATAAATGGCATTAATTTCTGTAAAATCAATTGTAACCTAAGTTTATATATTAGTAGAACATATCCTTATACAGTAAATGTATATAAAAATTTTGTTCAGAGTATGTTTGAAAGATAATAAATAAAAATTTTCATATGTAAGAATATTTATTTCACCCCAGTGTGTGTGTGTATATATATATATATATATATATATTGCAGGTGCTCAGTGTTTAAGCATGTGTAAAATTGAAAAGTTGAATTGTATATTTTTAAGGTAGACAAACCTGTTCCTACTTGAACGTTTAACTAAGCATTGTATTGCATTATGTTAATGTTGATATGAATGTATATCATACATACCTCTGAGTCTTGGACATTGGGGTCTGCCATATGTTCCATAAGCATTGACATACAATTTACAAATCCACCATAGGCAGCACACTGCAATGAGGTCCTCCTAAGAGACAGAAAATAAAAAAAGTATGATTGAAATTGCTGAAATTTTTTAAACAAGCAATTTTTTTTACGCGATTTTTTTCTTCATATCGTTTGGCTGAAAAAAGAAAAGAAAAGAGGAACTGAATAAATTAATTATATATAATTATATAAAACAATAGACATTTTTTTAGCTGTTGTTTTATGGTATATCAAACCTAGGGGGTTATTTAATGCCAAATAACGTTATTATATATGATGTGTAAGCAACGTTTGGAGGCAACTTTATTTTTAACTGAGTTGTTAGAACTCATTTGTTTGTACACAGTTAAATGGTCGCAAGTATTCTTATCTAACACAAATAATACTATCTAATATTAATCATTTGTTTGTACAAAGTTAAATGGTTGCAAGTATTCCTATCTAATGGTAATTATTCTATTTAATATTAATCAATTGTTTGCATACAGTTCAATGGCTCCAAGTAATTTTATTTATCAAGTATTCCTATCTAATACAAACAATCTACACACAGGTGTATGGTTTTAAGTCACTAATAATAATAGTCCTTTGTAAATAATTGAACAGTTCTATTTGATCAATAGATGGGGCCGTAATAGGTACAACCACTCTGGGTTAGAGTTGCCCAGCCGGCTGGGGCTGTAGAATACACTGACTGCTTTTCTGCAAAGGGGTTAGACCCCCACCAACAAGTGTCCTGGATATGTCACTAAACAATCTGATGGTAAAGTTTGGGTAATGCTGGAGCTTTTGGGAATGCGGAGCACTCCTTCATTGCCATCACTCCCAGGTCCACTCTAGCCCAGAGTGGTAGCACCTGATAAGAGCCCTATCTATGGGTTAAATAGAACTAAACTGCATACTTATGTGAAACTGAATTGTTTGACTAACTGAATAGCTTGAAATAGAAATGTTTTTGACAATTAAACTAAGTACTTAGATTTAAACTGCATACATATGCTAAACTGAATTGTTTGAAATGGAACTGTTTTTGACATTGAAACTATACTTGCACTAAACGGAATTGTTTAATATAAAACTGTTTTGACATCTGTGTGTAAACAAAATCTATACTTATACTAAACTGAACTGGCTGAATTACAACTGTTTGATTAACTGAATAGCTTGAAATAGAAATGTTTTTGACAATTAAACTGTGTACTCATGCTAAACTGAATTGTGTGGAATAGAACTGATTATTTGTATAAAAATGGATTTGGCATTAGATAACCTACAAAAGTTGATATGCAATAAAATCCAAACAAACAAACAAAAATCTAGGTCGGAGAGAACCTGGGAGTGATGGTATGAAGAGGTGCTCCACATTCCCCAAAGGTCCAGGACTGGAACCTCACCATCAGATGCAGTTTAGTATCATAATTAGGATACTTAATAGGGAGATCTTACCCCTCTGCAGTTGGTATATTCTACAGCGCCCACCGACAGTGGGTAACATTTTGTACAAAATTAATATTATAATAATGACTAATCTAATAAAATCCATTGTATATGATAAATTATCAATATCTATTATACAGTATTGCCTATAAATAAGTACACCTTCAACAATTTTTTATTGAATCAAAAGAGACGAAAAAAAAAAAAAAAAAGAAAGGTTCCAGATGTTCTTTGACCAATGGAAAACTTGCAGGAATAAGTGTGATATATGCCAATGGACCATTTTAAAAAGGCAAAAGAGATGCTTAGACCAATGGAAAAATCACAGGAATAAGTGTGATATATTCTAATAGACAATTTTAAGGAAAGGCACAAGAGATGCTTTGACCAATGGAAAAATCACAGGAATAAGTGTGATATATGCTAATAGACAATTTTAAGGAAAGGCACAAGAGATGCTTTGACCAATGGAAAAATCACAGGAATAAGTGTGATATATGCTAATAAATAATTTTAAGGAAAGGCACAAGAGATGCTTTGACCAATGGAAAAATCACAGGAATAAGTGTGATATATGCTAATAGACAATTTTAAGGAAAGGCACAAGAGATGCTTTGACCAATGGAAAAATCACAGGAATAAGTGTGATATATGCTAATAGACAATTTTAAGGAAAAGCACAAGAGATGCTTTGACCAATGGAAAACTCACAGGAATAAGTGTGATATATGCCAATGGGATTTTTTAAAGAAAGGCACAAGAAACTTTAAACTACAGGAAACTCACAGGAATAAGTGTGAAATATGTTAATAGACCATTTTAAAGAAAGGCACAAGAGGTTCTTTGGTTTGGTTTGGTGGGTTTTATGGCATATCAACCTTTCTAGGTTATTTAACGCCAAGTCCATTTTTATATAAATAACCTGTTCTATTTAAAACAATTCAATTTAGCATAAGTACACAGTTTAATTGTCAAAAACATTTCTATTTCAAACTATTTAGTTTATTCAAGCTGTTATATATAACAATTCAGTTTTTATAAGTACAGAACAGTTCAATTTCAAATAATTTAGTTTAGCATAAGCACGCTGTTTAAATGTAAGTACGGTTTAATTGTCAAACAATTCAGTTTAGCATAAGTATGCTGTTAGTTTTATTTAACCCATAGATAGGATCCTTATCAGGTGCTACCACTCCGGGCCAGAGTGGACCAGGGAGCGATGGCAATGAAGGGGTACTCTACATTCCCCAAAGCTTCAGCACTGCTGGAACCTCACCATCAGATTGTTTAGTGTCATATCCAGGACACTCATTAGGGGGGTCTTACCCCTCTGCAGAGAAGCAGTTGGTGTATTCTACAGCCCCAGGCGACTGGGCAAAAGAGGCTCTTTGACCAATGGAATATTTGCTGGATTCCAAGGAAGCTTTTTTTTAAGGAAATTAACATTTCATTCATTTTTTTTTTCTTTTTTACATTTATTTCTGTCTTGATGCTTTTAGAATGCATCTTCGAAGCACACATAGAAACTGGAAAGACACCAAAGCCTTTTTTGACACCTAGATGTTCTGACTAGAATAATTTTGGTAGTAGATGAATGACCTTTACAGTTCAATGAGCTAAAAGGAAGCAAGCCAAATATTTTGTGTAAGAAACACCAATTTGGTCAATGATGAATTGAAAACAAAGTCAGAGGTTAAATACAAACTACTTGTGTGGGTTTTTCAAAGACCTGTTTTCTTCATTGGTCTTTGATGGTACTGAGCAGATTCTTGAAGGATGGAGTGAAGAGCAAAAAAGAGGATTATTTTTTTTGTTTTTATTTTTACTCATTTACATTCGTGCACATCTTCCTAGAAACTAAAAATGGAAAGAAATGTGTTGAGAAAAAAAAAAAAAAAAGGATGAAGGAATTCTGAAAAAGAAAGAAAGTTGTAAAACAAGAGAGGAGGAAGAAGAAGAAAAAAGTAACCAAAAAGGAATTGATTTATTGTGTATATCTCATCTATGAAGAAGAGAAGGAGATGAAAGAAAGATGAAAAAAAGAAAGAGAAAGATGAAAAATAAAGAGAAAGGAAAAGATAAGGTGTTGTGTTGTGTTGTGAAATAATTCAAGTTGAGGGGGTGTTGCAGCTACTCCACAACACAAGAGTTGGTTGATTGGTTAATTAATGTTGGATTGGTTTGGTTTTATAGCGTGTCAAGTATAGTACGTAATTTAATGCCAAATCCTCTTTATACATATATATATATCAAATATATGATTCGGTTTGGTTAGGTTTTATGGCATATCAATCATTGTTGGTTATCTAATGCCAAATCATCTTTATACATATATATCAAACATATGATTTGGTTAGGTTGGATTTTATGGCATATCAACCATTTTAGGTTATTTAATGCCAAATCTTCTTTATACATATCGAATATATATGATGTGTAAAGAAAGGCTGATTGACTGTTTTTATGGCATATCAACTCTTGGAGGTTATTTAATGCCAAATACTGTTTTTATATATCAAGTATATATGATTTGTAAAGATAGGTTCATTGGGTTTTATGGCATATCAACTATTGTAGGTTATTTAATGTCAATTCCTCTTTATACATATATATTAAATATATATGATTCGGTTGGGTTGGGTTTTATGGCATATCAACCATTATAGGTTATTTAATGCCAAATCCTCTTTATACATATATATTAAATATATAGGATTTAGTTTGGTTGGATTTTATGACATATCAACCATTGTAGGTTATTTAATGCCAAATCCTCTTTTTATATATATATATATATATATCAAACATATAGGATTTTGTCTGGTTGGGTTTTATGGCATACCAACCATTTTAGGTTATTTAATGCCAAATCCCTTTATATATATATATCTATATATATATATATATATATATATATATATCAAACATATATGATTTAGTCTGGTTGGGTTTTATGGCATATCAACCATTGTAGGTTATTTAATGCCAAATCCTCTTTATATATATATATCAAACATATATGATTTAGTCTGGTTGGGTTTTATGGCATACCAACCATTGTAGGTTATTTAATGCCAAATCCTCTTATATATATATATATATATATATATATATATATATCTCAAACATATATGCTTTAGTCTGGTTGGATTTTATGACATATCAACCATTGTAGGTTATTTAATGCCAAATCCTCTTTATATATATATATATATATATATATATATATATATATATATATATATATATATCAAATATATATGATTTAGTCTGGTTGGGTTTTATGGCATACCAACCATTGTAGATTATTTAATGCCAAATACTCTTTATATATATATATATATATATATATATATATGTATCAAACATATATGATTTAGTCTGGTTGGGTTTTATGGCATACAAACTATTGTAGGTTATTTAATGCCAAATCCTCTCTCTCTCTCTCTCTCTATATATATATATATATCAAACCTATATGATTTAGTCTGGTTGGGTTTTATGGCATACCAACCATTGTAGGTCTGTTGGTTGTTTTGTTTTACGGCATATCAACACTTTTCGGCTCATTTAATGCTGAATTAAATTTCAAACAATTCAGTTTAGTTTAAGTATAGTTTTTGTTTACAAACAGTTAAATATCAAAATAGTTCTACGTCAAGCAATTTAGTGCAACATATGTACACTGTTTAGTTCTATCTGACCCATAGATAGGACACTATCAGATGCTACCACTCCAAGCCAGAGTGGACATGGGAGAAATGGCAATGATGGAGTACCCTGCATTCCCAAATGCTCCAGCATTACTGGAACCTCACCATCAGATTGTTTAGTGTCATATCCAGGACACTTGTTGTTATTGTTGTTGGGGGGGGGGATCTTACTGCTCTGCAGAGAAGCAGTTGGTGTATTCTCCAGCTCCAGCCAACTGGGCAAGCCAAGCGTCGAATCAACCGAAAAGGACATCGAAACGAGGTTAACGAAAGCATGGACAGCTATCAATAGGCTATCGACTATATGGAAATCAGACCTAACCGATAAAATGAAACGCAGTTTCTTCCAGGCAGCGGTCACATCGATACTGCTATATGGATGCACTACATGGACGCTAACAAAACGGCTCGAGAAGAAACTAGATGGCAATTACACAAGAATGCTGCGTGCAATCCTCAACAAGTCCTGGCAGCGGCACCCCACAAGACACCAACTGTACGGCCACCTGCCCCCTATCACGAAATCTATTCAAGTTAGGCGAACCAGACATGCAGGACATTGCTGGAGAAGCAGAGATGAACTCATAAGAGATGTACTCTTATGGATCCCCACACACGGCCGCGCAAAAGCAGGACGACCAGCACGAACGTACATTCAGCAGCTATATGAGGATACAGGTTGTTGTCCTGAAGACCTGCCTAGGGCGATGAACGATAGGGAGGAGTGGCGAGAGAGGGTCAGGGATATCCGTGCTGCCAGCACGATATGATGATGATGATGAAATATATATGATATGGTTTGGTTAGGTTTTATGGAATATCAACCCTTGTAAGTTATTCAAGATCAAATCGTCTTTAAACATATATAATATGATTTGATTTGGTTTGGTTTTATGGCATATCAATCATTGTTGGTTATTTAATGCCAAATCCTCTTTGTACATATATATTAAATATTTATGATTTGTAAAGGTAGGTTGGTCGGTTGGTTTTATGACATGTCAACCCTTGTTGGCTATTTAATGCCAAATGCTCTTTATACGTATTAAGTATATATGATTTATAAAAATAAGTTGGTTGGTTGGGTTCGATGGCATATCAACCCTTGTACATTATTTCATACCCAAACCTCTTTATACATATATATTAAATATATGATTTGATTTGGTTGGGTTTTATGGCATATCAACCATTATAGGTTATTTAATGCTAAATCCTCTTTATACATATATATTAAATATGTATGATTTGATTTAGTTGGGTTTTATGGCATATCAACCATTGTAGGTTATTTAATGCCAAATCCTCTTTATACATATATATTAAATATATATGATTTGATTTGGTTTTGTGGCATATCAACCATTGTAGGTTATTTAATGCTAAATCCTCTTTATACATATATATTAAATATATATGATTTGATTTAGTTGGGTTTTATGGCATATCAACCATTGTAGGTTATTTAATGCTAAATCCTCTTTATACATATATATTAAATATATATGATTTGATTTGGTTTTATGGTAAATCAACCCTTGTAAGTTATTTAATACCAAATCCTCTTTATACATGTATTAAATCTATTGGACTCATGGATGGAACACTGACAGGTATACTCATTCCAGGTCAGAATAGATCTAGGAGTAATTAAATGGAAGGATGCACAATTATCCCCAGACCTCCAGTCATGGAGCCTCATAATCAGATGTTGTTTATTGTCATACCTAGGACATCTCTTTTTGGCAGGAGGTATTCTAAGCCCCTCTTACTAAACAAAGTAATAGTTGGTGACTGTAGTCGAAGGCAACCAGAAGGCTCCCTTTTCAATAGCTACTACACTGATGTGGAGGGCACCACTCCTTTCCCTGGATTGCTCCACTTTACCCTTGATATGTACCTTATATTGCTGAGTGTTAAACAAAGAAATAATGATAGTATTATTAGTAAGATAGTGAAATAAAGAGATCTTCAGATGTGTACATAAAACAAGCTGAAGAGTAAAGATCTTTAAAAAAAGAAAATGAAAATCCTTTTGATACGAGCTAAAATCAGTCTGAGTAAAAACATAAATCTGATACTCATAATAAAAGAGAGAATGTACTCACCCGGAACGATCCTGACTGTTTGGTTCAATCCCATAGCGTATGAGAATCTGGCAGATGTTGGCATGGCCCCCTAGAGCTGCCCTGAGAATGTAAACAATAAAGTGTCATTAATTTAACCTATTGTCCTTGGTAAAACCTGAACAGGGATATTCTCTGTAACAAAGAAGTTTATATACAGGGTGTGACAGAAATATGTCGCACATTATAGATATCACTTGTATGGTGCAAGTGAACTTAGGCAAGCGGTAATGGTAGTTCCATCTAGTTAATGTCTTACCATATATTTTAATGATATCATCCGTTAGGAAGAAGGCTTGGACTTATGCACACTGTGTCTTTGCTGTCAAAACAAATTTTAAAGATGGCTGAATCTTTAGACAGAGCTTTTTATGCTCATTTCATCTCGTAGGGAGTTGTTTTATAATAAATTGCTATTTTAGATTCGCTCCTCGTTACTGTAGATTTTTCATTCTGTTACACTCATCCGTTGATCTTGTAGATTTTTGTTCAGTCATACTTGCCTCTCACCATCGTAGATTTTTCATTCTGTCACATTCGCCCTTCACTATTATAGATTTTCATTGTCACTCTTGCCTCTCACTATTATAGATTTTTCTTTTATTCCATCACACTTGCCTCTCGCTATTGTAGATTTTTGATTTGACACACTTGCATTTCGCTATTGTAGATTTTCATTCTGTCACACTCACCCCTTAATATTGTAGATTTTTGTTCTGTCACACACGCCTCTCACTATTGCAGATTTTCATTCCGTCACACATGCCTCTTGCTATTGTAGATTTTCATTCTGTCACACTCACCCCTTAATATTGTAGATTTTTGTTCCGTCACACATGCCTCTCGCTATTGTAGATTTTTGTTCTGTCACACATGCCTCTTGCTACTGTAGATTTTTGTTCTGTCACTTCTCATCATTAAGTGTCAGAACCACCTCTTCATATACTGCCTCTGTAGAACCACAACCCATGTGTGTGGCATCATTTCTGCTGCACTCTTTATAAATTCCTTGTGTTGACAGCAGCCATTTTTTTCCTGTCCAAACAACCCAGCACGTTAGACATGTTTTCACATGCTTTGCTCAAGGGGGTAAGTTATCTCTTTCACCACACATTAAACTGGAATGATACTGTTCTGAATAGAAAATCAATACTGCTATGGGGTTCAATCATTCAAATAAAACTGCCAGGAATAATTAAAAGATGCTATTAATCAAAATGTGTTAGAAATACTGCCAGACATGACTCTTGGTCATTTTGTCAACTTTTAAAATTATAACTAGCTCAAAACCATGATTTTAACTAATTGTATCAAAAAAAAAAATTTTTTTTTTTCTAAATAGTAAGATATTAACAAGATGGAGCTACCATTACCACTTGCCTACGTTCACTTGCAGCAGACAGTTGACAGTTTAAAATGCAGAATATTTCTGATGCACCCTGTACAATAAATACAGTGATAGTTCTTTTCCCTTTCATTCTGTTATCATAAAAGGGTAGATTTAATGCATTCTCTCCATTAAAAATCATTTGCAATGCATTTCTATAGTAAAAATAATTGATCCACATATATTTCTACAGTAAAGATCATTGGTAAAGCATTTCTATAATAAAAATAATTGCTAATACATATGATAGTACAACTCATTGGTAATGCGTTTTTTCATCAAAGACATCTTCAGTTATACAATTTTCAAAGTAAAAACCATTAGTAAATCTGAATGTAATGAAGAATTTTAGCCAATTACAATTTCAGTGAGAAAACTTACTGGCCATGCATTTCTGTAACAATAATCATTGGCCGGTATATTCTATTATAATAACCATTAGACAGTGTACTTTTTATAATAAAAATCAATTGTTGTATTTCTATAATGAAGTTAAAGAATGATAGGCAATACACTTTTTATAGTAAAAATCAATGATAGTATTTCTATAATGAATCAAGTTAAAAAAATCATTGGAAAAGCTTTTTATTGTAAAAATCAATGATAGTATTTCTATAATAAAACAAGTTAAAAAATCATTGGCAATGATTTTTATAGTAAAAATCAATTATTGTATTTCTATAATAAATCAAGTTAAAAAAATCATTGGCAATGATTTTTATAGTAAAAATCAATTATTGTATTTCTATAATAAATCAAGTTAAAAAAATCATTGGCAATGATTTTTATAGTAAAAAGCAATTATTGTATTTCTATAATAAGTCAAGTTAAAAAAATCATTGGGAATGATTCTTATAGTAAAAAGCAATTATTGTATTTCTATAATAAATCAAGTTAAAAAAAATCATTGGCAATGATTTTTATAGTAAAAAGCATTTATTGTATTTCTATAATAAATCAAGTTAAAAAAATCATTTTTATTGTAAAAATCAATGATTGCATTTCTGTAGTAAAAAAGATTATTGGCAATAAACTTTTATAACAAAAACCATTGATTGCATTTCTACAGTAAAAAAATTATTGGTAATGTATTTTATGATAAAAAATCAATGGTAATACATTTCTATAAAAAAAACATTAGCAATGCAGTTTTATAGTAAAATCCTTTGTCAAACCAATTCCTGTAGCAATAATCATCGGTAATGCAATTTCTATCTCAAGAATTCCCAGTAAACCATTAAAATTCTGCAGTCCAAGACATCCACATTGTGTATATATTCACTGACAATACTCAAATCCCTTTTTGCCATATTTTCACATTCTAACAGCAACCCACCACATCCAATAGCCACCTATAGAAACAAAAAAAAAAGAAGATCAATACCAATGTAATGGTGAATGTCCATCTTGGTCCAACACGTCAATACGGGCCCCATGGTCAATTAGGCACTGGACAACATCCGTGTGGCCCATTTCACAGGCTCTCAGTAATGGTGTATGCTTCATCAGATTGGTTGCATCAATTTGGGCTTTGTTCTCAAGCAAAAGTCGGACAGTGGAAGCATGTCCTGAAAGAGCAGCAGCATGCAAAGCTGAAAAAGAACAAAGATAGATCGTTTAGACTAATATCCTAATCTTTTTGAGTTTTAAATAACTACTAGAAAGCTTATCTTTTCGGCTTTCTTGTAAGTTTTTATATAAACAAAAAATTAATTTTGACTAATATTTTCATCTATCTTTTCAATCAAAACTTACTCAGATTGTTATTTCTATGACAATGAATAAGCACTTAGTGAGATTCAAATTCATAAGCCGTAACCCTTTTCCCTTGGAGAAAGCGGGAAGTTCCCATGGCACAGAGCCCAGTTGACTGGAGCTGTAGAATATGGCAACTGCATCTCTTCAGAGAGGTAAGTCCCCTATCCCAATGAGTGTCCTGAAATGACACTAATCTGTTATTGATGGTGAGGCTCCACTCTTGGAGCTTAGGGAATGTAAAGTACTCCTTCCCTGCCATTACTCCCAGGTCCACTGGAGCAGAAGTGCTTGTTAAGATCCCTCGTATAGATCAAATAGAACTGTTCAATCATTAACTATACTTGAAACTATTTAACTGTGTGCAAACAAATCATTAACATTAAATTGAATTATTAGTATAAGATAGCAATACTTGAAACCATTTAACTATGTGCAAACAAATGATTGATATCAAATAGAATTATTAGTATTAGATAGCAATGCTTGAAACAATTTCTTTGTGTGTGAACACATAAGTTAAGGCTTGTTACCTACAAACTATTCACTTACAAATCATATATAATCAAACAGGATTTGGCATTAAATAATCCACAAGGGTTGATATGCCAAAAAACAACCAAATCCAAGTATGGAGTAGTGCTAGACTGCAACATTATAGTAAGTGAGTTCAAATTTAAGTCATACTATCACATCCACTTTCAGACTAATACTAAGGCATGAACCCCTTATTCCCCAGCTATGTGTGAGATAATACCAGTACTGTTTTTCTACAGGGATGGCTTTGGCATTAATTGTAGTAACTAGGGGTCGCTTCATCATCATCATCATGTCGTGCTTGTAGCACGGATATCCCTGACCCTCTCTCGCCACTCCTCCCTATCGTTCATCGCCCTAGGTAGGTCTTCAGGACATCATCCCGTATCCTCACATAGCTGCTGAATGTAAGTTCGTGCTGGTCGTCCTGCTTTTGCACGGCCATGTGTGGGGGTCCATAAGAGTACATCACTTATGAGTTCGTCCCTGCTTCTCCAGCAGTGTCCTGCATGTCTGGTTCATCTAACTTGAATAGTTTTCGTGATAGGGGGCAGGTGGCCGTACAGTTGGTGTCTTGTGGGGTGTTGCCGCCAGGACTTGTTTAAGATTGCACGTAGCATTCTTGTGTAATTGCCGTCTAGCTTCTTCTCCAGCCGTTTTGTTAGCGTCCATGTAGTGCAGCCATATAGCAGTATCGATGTGACCGCTGCCTGGAAGAAACTGCATTTCATTTTATCGGTTAGGTCTGATTTCCATATAATCGATAGCCTATTGATAGCTGTCCATGCTTTTGCTAACCTTGTTTTGATGTCCTTTTCGGTTGATTCAACGCTGCTTCCTAGGTAAATGAATTTGTCTACTAGTTTAAGAGGGGTTCCTTCGAGAGTGGAGATGTCCCCCGTTTGATTATAGCACATATATTCCGTTTTGTGTGCATTAACATAGAGGCCTATGCTTGCTGCTGCTCGTTCCAAACTATGCAGTAGTGTTTCGGCTTGGTCAGGTGTATACGTATTAGAATTAAGAAACAGATTCGAAACACTACAAGAAAAGACGGAAAAAAGTACACCAAATGACGAATATGAAAATTTCGTCAATGCACACCTCGAGGCAGCAGCGAAATGCATTCCATCAAAACTCAAAACTAAATATAGAGTCCCATGGGAAACTTTAGCGGAGAGAGAAAAACGTGCACTAATGAAAACAGCCTCCAAAAACTATCGAAAAAACCCAACAAACACAAATGCCTTAAAACTAAAAACGGCACAATATCAATTAGCAGGCATATATATAAAGGAACAGACAGAATACATTCAAAATCAGATAGATAAGATTAGAGACTCTGTGGAAGATAGACAATCTAGGATAGCCTGGCAAACAAACGAAGCGAGTAGAAGAAAGAACACAGCCGAAGCAAAACTGAAAGCAGCAAACCAACAAGAAAGAATAAAACTGTGGAAACAGCACTTCGAAAACTTACTAGGAAACCCACCGAAAATAACACATGAACCAATCACCAGAATAATTAGCAAACAATTAGACATTAAACTAGGATTGTTCACACAAGAAGAACTCGACTTGGTTCTCAGAAAAATTAAAAATAGGAAAGCTGCAATGCTGGACGAAATTCCCCCAGAAGTATGGAAGACCAGACAATTCGAAGACATACTGCAACGCAGTATACAATCAAAATCTGGTCGCTTCATAGTCACTGAAAAATCCTCAGGGGTTGAGTCAATGTTGACTATGAAGCGAATTCTGTAACCTCGGGTCAGAAAGCTTCATCCAAGACTTTCTCTTCCAAGAGACACTTTTCATGTATCCCTGTCCAGCACAATTTCTGTCTTCAATTACCATCAAGAGTCTCACTACAAACGTCTCTAGCTTAGAAAAGTGCCCTCCTGAAATGTCTCTTTACAATCACCTTGATATAACGTATCTCGCCAACCGCAACGCTTGAGTTCATTACAAACACTCCGTGGTGTAATGGTTATCGTCGCAGGATATGGACACGGCGACACGAGTTCAAATCCTGGACCTGACTGATTGCATTTCACATAGCACTAATACCCTTGGGAAAGGTATGAACCCAATTATTCTCCCTCCAGCTATGGGTAAATAGTAGGGCAGACTAGGTTCTTCAGCCTTGGTGAGGCAACTAGTCTAGGAGAAGGAAAACTCTGAATTCAAACCTGTTAAACTCTGCTTAAAAATTGACCGTGTGTCATATTCTACCCGAGCGGAGGGGTTGGTAAATATGATTACAAACACTCACGCTCTCTCCATCACCCGAGCTCTTTTTATAGGCTTAGAGCTTTGCATGCATCCTTGTCAAGTCTTGTCAGTCTCGTGAGAATCCGAGATCGTGAGTTCTTAAAACAATGTTGAAACGGCCATTTTTGCCTTTGCATGCCAGGCACACACAAGCACGTTTTTCCAGGGGTAAGTTCATTTCTCTTCTACACAAATTAAACCAGAAAGGATGATATGTCATTAAATAAAGAAACCAAACCTATCTAATACTTATAGTTTTTTTAGGAGAAGCAAGTCCCCATGAAGCAGAGGCTAATGTTCTAGACTGAAACATCAGAGTAAGCGAGCCACACTCCAGTCAAGCTATTACATTCACTTTTAGACTAATACCTTTAGGAAAGGTATGAACTCTCTTATCCCTTGCAACTATATGTTAAATAGTATCACAACTGTTCGTCTATAGGGATGACTTTTACATTGAATAACTCACAAAGGTTGATATGCCAATGAAACAAAACCTTGGAGAAAGTCTGTTTATCCATAATAGCTGCTTTACCAACAAGGCTAAGAAAGCTACTGGCAGTGCAGAAGCCTAAATCACTCCTATAACTCCTTTATGCTGACTCTTCTAATCTGTTGGTATCATGTTCCTTATTTTTACCCACCTGGTTGACTCATAGATAGGACCCTAGCAGATCAGAGTGGACCTGGGAGTAATGACAATGAAGGGTACTGCACATTCCTCCAAAACTAGAGCCTCAACATAAGATGAAGTAGAGTATCATACCCATGATATTCATTTTTTTTTTTTTTTTAGGGGGAGGCCAAGTTAGCTTAGCACTAAATTGGCAGGGGCTTAGAATATACTAACTGTAAACCCCTCACAAGGGGTAAAGCCCCCCCCTCAAAAACCGAGGGTGTCCTGGGTATGATACTAAACTGCATCTGACTGTGAGGTTCCACTGGTGGAGATCAGAGAAGTGTGGAGAATCCCTTTATTGCTATTACTTCCAGGTCGACTCTAACCCAAATTCATAGTATCTGTTAGGGTCCCATCAATGACTCCAATAGGACCATGTGCAAAAAAAAAAATAATGTCACATTAAAAAAAATCCAAGTAAACATGAATATATAATGAATGCAATTCCCTAAGCTTAAGACATAAAATAATCCAAGGCAGTAAAATCAATCAAAATGGCTTATTCACTTTTCATAAATGAAATGAATATGTTTAATTTTCAAAATTTCTGAGATGAAGCTTGATAATTTTTATCTCTTAGAATATTCAGACTATTGTCTTTATTGTTATATTCACAATGTTTCAGCCAATGCATCCTTTGGCCTTCTACAGGCGTTTCATGTCGAACTTAGGAATTCATACCAACTTCAAACAATCTACCCCTGGGGATTAAATAAAGGGTTAAGTTCGAAGTTTTGTGTGGATTCCCAAGTTGGACATGAAACACCAGAAGAAGACTGAAAGACAAATCAGCCAAAATGGGAATATAACAATAAAGATGAAGACAAACATCCGAATACTTTAAGTGATAAGAATCCATGTTAGAATACATAAAAATATGGATGATGAGGATTGGAAGGGATAAGGAAGGAATGAGAGACACAGAAAAAGTGAGAGAAGAGCAAAAATAACGGATAATCTTTGTCATCAGCAAACACCCATGGAATTTCTATAGTAGTTATTATTAGTAGTAATAGTACTTATTTTTATATCCCCAATAAAAGGTGTGGACTGCTATCAATAGGTTAGTGATCATATAAAAATCAAACAGGATTCTTTCTAAGCTGTAGCTGTATCATTACTAGTGTATGGATGCACTACATGGATACTAAGAAAATGCATGGAGAAAAAGCAAGATGGGAACTACATAAGAACGTGACATGCTGTTTTGAACAAATCTTTGAAGTAACACCACACAAAAGGGCTCCTGTATGGCCACTTACCACCCATCTCATAAACCATCAAAGTAAGACAAACAAGACATGCTGGACAATGTAGGAGAAGCAAGGATAAATTCATAAGTGATGTTCTTCTATGGACCCCCAGATGACCACTTACTTCCATCTCAAAAACCATCCAGGTAAGACAAATAAGACATGAGGGACACTACTAGAGAAGCAAGGACAAACTCATAAGTGACGTTCTTCGATGGACCCCTATACACAGACAATGTCAGTGTTGGCTGACCTGCAAGAACTTATCTACATCAGCTTTGTGTAGACGCTGGATGTAGTTAGGAGGACCTATCAGGAGTGATTGATGATAGGGATGGATGGAGAGAGAGAGTCAGGGAAATCAACACTGTTAGTGTGACTTGATGATGATGATTTTTTTTATACGGATCCAATTAGTTGTATTGTAATTGTTTGAATGTAGCTCACCAAGCAGATTAAATTAATAAAGGCTGATTGTATGGCCGACTAATCACTTTCGTTTGAAATCATTAAAGCCAGACCCTAATCAAAAGTGAAATTTTAATAGCCCAACTATGTAAAAGGCAATAATGAAATTTGAGAGAAAAAAATAATGTGGCAAAAAAAAAAAGAAAAAAAAAAAGAAGATTATAGGCAGTAATACTTACAAAATGCCCACAATTGCTAACATTAAGCTTGTAATTAGCAATAAAATGAGCTATAAAAAACAAAAACAAACAAAAGACAAAAAGGATTAATTAAGGAAAGTTCTAATTAAACTCATTATCTATGCACAATCCTATTTCACAGAAAAAGAAAAAAGGAGTCAAAAAGTCCTTTCCAATGTTTTCTTTCATTTCTTTTTGTATTTCATTACTAGGGTAATAATGCAAGTAGTGTTATGTTCATGGCATACTATACTGATATAGAATGCAATGGTTATGTTACTTTGTTAAATGGCATATCAACCTTTGTGGGTTATTTAATTCTAAAGTAATCCATGTAGAAGAACAATAGTAGTATTACTTAACCCATAGCTAGAGGGATAAGGGGGTTTATACCGTTTCCAAGGGTATTAGTCCAAAAGTGAATGTCTTAGTGACTGGAATTCAATCCAGCACATTACTCATCATGCCATGGAGACTCTTCAAATCCAAGAAGTGACTAGTCAATATCAATAAGAGTTATCAATGGTTCGTCTAAAAATTAAAATATGCTATTAACCTAACAGTGTTTGTAAAAACAATAAAAGAAAACATGGCACCAACAGATCAGAGCGGAGAGTAAAGAATGGGTTCATAGGTACTCTTTAGTGATGTCACTAGCTCTAGTAGGTTGGATGGTAAGATTAGGATAATAGCCCCAAAATGATAACAAAGATGCGGATCAGAGTCACAAAATAACAACAACCAAGATCAAGATGATAGTTGCTAAATTATAACAACCAAAATGAGGATAATAGTCCCAAAATATTAACAATCAAGATCAAGATAACAGTTGCTAAATTATAACAACCAAAATGAGGATAATAGTCCCAAAATATTAACAACCGAGATCAAGATAATAGTTGCTAAATTATAACAACCAAAATGAGGATAATAGTCCCAAAATATTAACAACCGAGATCAAGATAATAGTAGCTAAATTATAACAACCAAAATGAGGATAATAGTCTCAAAATATAAACAATCAAGATCAAGATAACAGTTGCTAAATTATAACAACCAAAATGAGGATAATAGTCCCAAAATATTAACAACCGAGATCAAGATAATAGTTGCTAAATTATAACAACCAAAATGAGGATAATAGTCCCAAAATATTAACAACCGAGATCAAGATAATAGTAGCTAAATTATAACAACCAAAATGAGGATAATAGTCCCAAAATATTAACAACCATATCAAGATAATAGTTGCTAAATTATAACAACCAAAATGAGGATAATAGTCCCAAAATATTAACAACCGAGATCAAGATAATAGTTGCTAAATTATAACAACCAATTATGATAGTCCCAAAATATTAACAACCAAGATGAGGATAACAGTGTCTAAATAATAACCAAAATGAAGATAATAGTCAAAGTCTGTGAGTGAATAACAATCCCAACATGTTTAAGAAGCATTTGAACCTGTCCATCGATTCTTATTGGCAAAGATTATTTTCTTTAAGCCTCAATAAAATTTTATTCCTTCGATTCATGTCTTACAAATACGAAACACTCCCAATTCATCTTCAATGGAAGGAAAAAAGGGTCAATTGTTTTACTGACTTGTAAGTACTTTTTCATTCCAGCTTGACAGCATCTTAACAAGAAGGGTAAGAAATTAATCAGTGTTGAAGTTATTAACATTGTTTTGAAAACATTGAGCGTCTGTTGTTTGTATTGATTGGGGACGAGTATAGAACAGAGGGAGGGACCAGTAGGGGGATTGTAAGGGGGGAGGTCCCACCTCTTTCTTAACTCATTTTCATTATCTTAGATAAATAATCAAGAGTTTTTTTTTTAGTGCCTTGTGATGTGACCCTTCAAGTAATTGGATTCATATACACGCACACACTCAAATACACAGAAGGACCTGGCATTGCCTGGGATAAAAAAATAATGTATATTAAACCATATTTTGTGTAATGGAAATGCTTTCTATATGCATTCAGTCTTATCAAATTTCTTTAAAATTTCTAGTTTCCCCAAGGAGGTTTGGTTGTGTTTTATGGCATATCAACCATTGTAGGTTATTTAATGCCATATCCTCTTTATACATACATATTAAATATATATGATTTGGTTTGGTTGTGTTTTATGGCATATCAACCCTTGTAGGTTATTTAATGCCAAATCCTCTTTATACATACATATTAAATATATATGATTTGGTTGTGTTTTATGGCATATCAACCCTTGTAGGTTATTTCATGCCAAATCCTCTCTCCCTCTCTCTCTCTCTCTATATATATATGATTTGTAAATGCATAGTTTGTAGATAATATTTTTAAATGAGCCAGAGCTCATTTGTTTGCACACAAGTATAACAATTGTTGGCACACAGTTAAATGGTTCCACCCACCCCCAGTTGCATACATCCTTGCTTCAGATATCTTAAAACCATATTTTGAGGTCAATGAAATTAAAATTTTTCTATTGACCAGGAGGATTCCTTTTTGAGTAATTGTATTCAGAGAAGTTCTAGAACTCCAGATGTGACACAAGGCCAATTTTTCTAGTGGAATAAAGCTAGTTTGAATCAAAAGTTTTCCTTCTTCTAGACTGGTTGCCTTACCAAAGCTAGAGAACGTATACTCTCCTACAATGAGAGTCATTCAGTAATTAAGGTGAAATATTGACTCAGAAGATGGTAATAGGAAGCACTGTTTACAGTTGCACCTTTTTCAAGAGTAATGGGTCCTTTCATATTCCAGAACACTGTCAGCATCACCTTCTTTACTGACTGCTGCACCCAGAACTTATTCTTTACTGGAGAGTCAATGTGTTTTCACTCTATGGACTGTCTTTTCAATTCAGGCACATCATAAAAAAAAACTATGTTTAGCTCATTTGTAAACATTTTTTTGACTAAAATATGTTTCTCTGAACACATCACACATTCTTTTGTAAATTTCATATAGTTTGCAGTTCTCAACCACCAAAAAATTGATGACAGATTTCTGTTCAAGCCAGCAGCAGTCTGCTTGATTTGCTGCCATTTGGAATAAACTCAAAACAAATATTTTTACAAGATTAGAATATTTTTGCAACAAAACAATACAAAGTTTATATTTATAGAGAAAAACTTCTGAAAAAAGAATATTATGTTATTTTTAAAAAAATTCCCAATATTCATTGAACTACCATGGTATCAACCCATAGCTGGGAGTAGAAAAGATAGATTCATGACTTTCCCTAGAACATTTACATGAAGTGAAATATATATATACATATTGGATAGGCGTTTGAGTCAACTGGGTTTTGATCCCAGCTATGGGAAGCTAGTATGTCTGATAGAACGAAACAGATCTGTCTGTGGATGACTATATATATAAGTGAAAGAAACTGTCATCTCTTTGTGTGAGCTTCATTACTTAAAATTCAATTTATCTAAATTTCTGAGATGAAGCTTGGTAATTGTGATTACTTAGAATATTTGGACTATTGACCTCATCTTTATTGTTATGTTGCTTATTGACCCAATCAGAGATATCCCTGGAAAGGAAACACCTGGATAAATAAGTAGAAGCAGTCACATAGTTGATTGGAAGTTGTGGACGTTATGAAATGATATATACAGATGCCAAGTAAGGGTTGAGCCAGTTGCAATCAGTTTGAATTAGTGAGGGCCTGAATCAGACCCAGCTTACAGTCGCTGGGGGCAGTGGTCCACAGCAGCCCTCGATTGCGAAACCCAGTCTGAGAAACAGAAGTGCTAAGTGGGGTCTTGAAGATAACACAGTGTGGCATGGTCAAGAGAAGAAGTTATGGGTCAATATAGTAGTCAGTCTTTGTCTCTCTCTGTCTCTCTCACACACAACAGAGATTTGACCCCTTATGAAAGAATAAAAAGACATATATATTCTTAAAAAGAAGTGTTGTGGTTCTTCCTTCATTGCGGTATACAGGAGTCATATTGACAACATTTCAATCTTTTCCACTGCGCCATGTGTCCTTGCTGAACATGATACAGTCGATAAGGTATTTGGTTGGAAAGTGCTTCCGAATGAAATTATCAGGAGGTTGCAGGTTCAATCCCAACAACAGGTAAGAATAACAAGGAATACTTACTATAACTTAACACTTATACCTGGTCATAGTTAACAGAATTGAAATAGTCTACCCCTGTGGATTAAATAAAGGGTTCAGTTCGAGATTCTGTGTAGGCTCTCGAGTTTGACATGAAACACCTGAAGAAGGCTGAAGGACATTGTTGTGGGAACCTTATCCATCACTATAATAGACTCTTCTCACCGTTATTAGTACTTCTTACCTTTTCTATGTAACTATCTTTCTTGTGTAATATAATCTGTTATCTAATATCCATGTTTGTGTTTTCATTAGTGACCCTACAATAGTTCATCAATCTATCTATCTCAGTCTGTTTATATCAATCTTAGTCTGTTTATCTATCTGTCTATCCTCGTTTGTTCATATCTACCTTTCTATCTATCTTAGTCTGTTCATGTTGTGGGGAACCTTACCCATCTTAACATAATGGACTCTCCCCACCATTATTTGTACAGAGATTTTGCTGCCAGAAGGACAGATCACTATCGGTGTTATATGAACAGTACGAGACTTCTTACCTTTCCTATGTAACTCTATCTTTCTTGTGTAATATAATCTGTTATCTAATATCCGTGTTTGCGTTTTCATTAGTGACCCTTTCTGGGGCCACACCATACATATCGGCCAAAATGTTGTGAGTATAACAATAAAGATAAGGTTAATAGTCCAAATATTCCAAATAACAATAATTAAAATTTCATGTATCAAAAAATAGAATCATTTCATGAAATACTAGAGTTATCTGCTTCATCTGAGGGTTGTAATTTTTTTGTTATATGAAATTTTAAGTAATCATGAGGAAGTTAGAATTTTTAGGTTTTATCATGCTCCGCTGGCCAGTATTTGAGCACCTTGTTGATTTAGGAAAAATGTAATAAAAAGGATTTGTTTATTCACCTATTATACATAGACATAGGCAGCATTTTCTCTTTTAAACATGTTTTTCTTTTTACTCTTTATATAAATGTATATGATTGTGTTTGTCATTTCATTATTCATTCCCCTGAAGATGGCTACAGTTGGGGCTGAAAGTACTTGGGGAAAAATACAGCACATACCTAAATTCAAACGACTCATATGAAGACTTGAATAGATCAAAGATAGAATAGACAGACACTTAGTGTCTGCCTTATTTAATTATATATATATATACACACATTGTTGTATAGTGGCTTGTACCACGTGACTTTCGGTATCATGGAAGTATAAAAAACACTGTGTTTCTCAGGCAGAGAGAGACAGAAGCAGAGCAACAGCTTTGAAAGGACGTCCATCAGTAGAAGACCAACTTTGGACGTAACACCTACAGCGAGAGACTTATAATACTAGTTGGAT
>OY757947.1:13924551-14022051 GCA_963585895.1 Sepioteuthis lessoniana
CAAATAATTCAGTTTAGCATAAGTATGCAGTTTAAATGTAAGTACAGTTTAATTGCGAAAAACACTTCTATTTCAAGCTATTCAGTTTAGTCAAGCAGTCCTAATTCAGTTAATTCAGTTTAGTATAAGTACAGATTTTGTTTACACAAAGTTACATGTCAAAACAGTTCTATTTCAAACAATTCAGTTTAGTGTAAATACAGTTCCAATGTCAAAAACAGTTTTATTTGAAATAATTCAGTTCAGCATAAGCACACAGTTTAAATGTAAGTATGGTTTAAGTGTCAAAAACATTTCTATTTCAAGTTATTCAGTTAAATCAATTCAGTTTAGCATAAGTATGCCATTAGTTCTACATAACACATAGATAAGGCCCTATCAAGGCCCCAGCATTATTGGACCTCACCATCAGACTGTTTAGTGTCATAACCAGGACACTCGTTGTTGGGGGTCTGACCCCTCTGCAGAGGTGCAGTCAGTGTATTCTACAGCCCCAGCCGACTGGGCAATCTTTTTCATGACAATAACAAGTACTAGTATATATGTATGAGTATTTACTCTCTGTGATTAATTGACTTGTATAGTTTACATCTTAATTGTATATATATTTATTTCATATTTATTTATAATATATTTTTCTTAGCGCGCATTTACCTAACCCCCTCCTCACAAGCAGGATGCCACACAAGGTCAATTTTTTAACAGGTTTACATTCAGAGATTTCCTTCTTCTAAATCGGTTGCCATACCAAGGTTAAAGAGCCCTGCTATGCTATTTGCCCATAGCTGGAAGGAGAATAGTTGGATTCATACCTTTCCTAAGGGTGTTAGCATGATGTGAAAAGCAAACAGCCTCGTTCAGGTTTTGAACTCTGTTCTCCATGTCCATTTCCAATGTCAATAACCATTACTCTACAGTATGTATAAAATTATCTTATTGTCTTTAACTTGGACCCCTCAACAAGGATGTGGTCAGCTTATTTTCAGTCCAACTAATAGGATGGCTATTAAGTTCTCATTCTATAAGTGGTCTAATAATGATGCTTTTATTTTGAAAGTTTGGTTGGATTTTAAGGCATCTCAACCACTGTAGGTTATTTAATGCCAAATCCATTTTTATACATATAAACACTTCTATTTCTAACAATTCAGTTTAGCATGAGTACAAAGGTTAAATGTAAAAAATAATTCTATTTCAAACAATTCAGTTTAGCATAAGTACCCTGTTTAGTTATATTTCACCCATAGATCGAACCCTTATCAAGTGCTACCACTTCAGGCCAGAGTGGACCTGGGAGTGAGAGTAATGAAGGGGTACTCCATATTCCCCAAAGCTGCAGCATTACTGGAGCCTCACCATTAGATTGTTTAGTGTCATTTCAGGACACTCATTGAGGGGAGAGAGTCTTACCTTTTTGCAGAGATGCAGTCAGTGTATTCTATAGCCCCAGCCAACTGAGCATTACACAAATGTAAAAACAGTTTTATTTCAGATAATTCAGTTTAGTGTAAATATGAAATGTCAAAACAGTTCTATTTCAAGCAATTCAGTTAAGCATAAGTACGTATTTTAGTTCTATTTGACCCATAGATAGGACCCTATCAGGTGCTACCACTCTGAGCCAGAGTAGACCTGGGAGTAAAAGTATAGTTTTTGTTTACACAGTTAAATGTCACAACAGTTCTATTTCCAATAATTCAGTTTAGCATACAGTTCCATTTCAAACAATTCAGTTTAGTATAAGTACAAAGTTTAAAAGCCAAAACAGTTCTATTTCAACTTGGTTTGGTTGGGTTTTATGGCATCTCAACCATTGTAGGTTTTTAAAGCAAAATCCTCTTAACACACACACACACACACATATATATATTAAATATATATATTCATAAATAAATCTTGTAGATAACATTCTTAAATGAGCCCGAGCTCTTTTTTTGCACACAGTTAAATGGTTCCAAGGAATGCTACATTAACATCAGTCATTTGGTTTCATACAGTTTGTTCTATTTGACCCATAGATAGGATTCAATCTCTCTGGGTCAGAGTGGACCTGGCAGCAATGGCAATGAAGAGGTACTTCACATTACATCATTAGAAGTTCATCTATTAGAAAAATCTATCTCAAGGACTGACCAAAAATGCTGAAAATTGGATATTTAGTAGGGACCAGGTACCATCTATGTGACTTTCTAAGTTTTATTCTCTCTATTGTCATTTGATATTTCAAACCTATTAACATATTTCCAGGAGGTGACTGTGGTGTAATGGTTATCGTTGTAGGAAATGGACACGGCAACATGAGTTCAAATCCTGGACGAGACTGATTGCATTTCACATAGCACTAATACCCTTGGGAAAGGTATGAATCCAATTATTTTCCCTCCAGCTATGGGTAAATAGTAGGGCAGACTAGGTCCTTCAGCCTTGGTGAGGCAACTAGTCTAGGAGAAGGACAACTCTGAATTCAAACCTGTTAAACTCCGCTCAAAAATTGACCTTGTGTCATATCCTGCTCGAGCGGAGGGGTTGGTGAATAGGATTACATATTTCCAGTGACAGCAACTGTTTTGCTATGCTTGCTTCATGTACATTTAAAAGTAGGAAAAGTATTAGTAAAATTGACAATGAAAGTTGGTGGCAAGTAGAGAGCTAGGCATAATGGTTAGAGTGTTCGCCAATGGTCTAGGAAGGAGACCTGGGTTCAATTACAGATTGAGTCATACTGAAGATTTAAAAAATGGTACTTGATGCCTCCCTTGCTTAACACTCAGCATTATAAGGCATGGATTAAGGTAAACTGGAGCTATCCAGGGAAAGGAATAGTGCCCTCTCTAACACCTTGATGTAGTAGCTATTGAAAAGGGAGCCCTTGACTATAGTCGGCCAAGTTACTTACTTAGAGATCTCATAAAAAAAGATTTACTTACCAGTTTCACTGTTTTTGTCAACTTGTTGTATATCTACATCATATTTGACAAATGTTTTTATGACTTCATCAGCACCTTTTCCAGCAGCCCACATGAATGCTGTACGTCCTTCCACATCAGGTTCATCAGTAACATTCTTTCGAGAAAGAAAAACTTCAACAGTTTGCTAAGAAAAATAAAAAAATTAGATGCAACATTTAAACATAAATATAGGCATCTCATTTCAGAGGTTCAAACATAATATGTAATTAAAATTTACCACAGAATCCTCTTTTGTCACCTGTCGCAGTCTCACAAGACTATAGATCAACACCCAGATCTCAGCACAAGCCTGGGAAAGGTTCTATGAAAGGCAGGTAATTGCTCAAACTGCAGGTCTCTTGTCTTCATGACACTAATGTTGTCCAAAGGAAGGGCAAGATAGTATTTAACCCCCCACAAATCAAAAATGTGACACAGAGGTCGGTTCAATGTGGGATGCTGTGCAGGAAATGAATCTCCTACGGGGGGGGTTAAAAAAAATGAATCTCTCATAGTGTGGTGTAAAAAAATGAATCTCCCATGGGGTGGAGTAAAAAAAATTGCTTAGGTTTCTTTGGTATTTCTCTTGAGAGGCACCTCCAACACCAGTTAATAAACCTGGCTCACAAATCCTTTTAGGCAAGGTGGAGGGAGTATGTGCTGCCTGGGAGAGGGAGCCCCTAGAATTAAGCCATTATCAATTCTCCTCCACTCAACATGAATGCTGGTCAGGAAGGGTAACATCCTATACAACATGGAATTAATGTTGCTGCACAAGTTGCAAGAATCCCTGACTGCTTTAGGGAATCTAGTTCCGAGCCTTGCCATTTGACAACCGCAAGTTACTCAGCCACAATGATTGGGGGTTTGAATGAAGGATTTTCAAGGGGCTTCTCATAATCTATAAGATTGTACATCTTTTTTACATCTGTTTCCACTACAAAAACTTGACAGATGATCATAAAAATTTCAAGTAGCCTTTTATAAAACTACACAAGTATTTTAAACATCTGTTTTTATATCTGTTAGTGCGACAAATAAATTTCTGATGATTATTTATATTTTTTTTTAAACATCAACAAAAATTTATCTGACAATGACGAAAATTGTGGCTTTTGTAGATTATAAAAACACACAAGTATTTTAAATATCTGTTTTCTTGTGACAAGAAATATCTGCACTTGCACGACTCAAAGCATCCATGCCATCTTACTTGCCAGGTGGCCATTTGCAATTCATTTGGGACACATGTGCAGTGCTTTTCTTTTTTATAGGCAAGGCAGATTTGCATACAAAGGCAAACCTGAAAAAGGCAGTGTACAGGGATAAAAGGACGATTGATGAGATGAGTGGGTTAATGGAGGTGAACACAATGGGATGAGTGATGGGTGATAGAGGTGAATACAATGTGATGAGTGATAGAGGTCAATACAATGACACGAGGGATGAGTGATAGAGGTGAACACAATGAGAACAGTGATGAGTGATAGAGGTGAATACAATGAAACGAGTGATGAGCGATAGAGGTGAATAAAATGAAACGAGTAATGAGTGATAGAGGTGAATACAATGAAATGAGTGATGAGTGATAGAGGTGAATACAATGAAATGAGTAATGAGTGATAGAGGTGAATACAATGAAATGAGTGATGAGTGATAGAGGTGAATACAATGAGACGAGTGATGAGTGATAGAGGTGAACACAATGAGACGAGTGATGAGTGATAGAGGTGAACACAATGAGATGAGTGATGAGTGATAGAGGTCAACACAATGAGACAAGGGATGAGTGATATAGGTCAATACAATGAGACGGGTGATGAGTGGTAGAGGTGAACACAATGAGATGAGTGATGAGTGATAGAGGTGAATACAATGAGACGAGTGATGAGTGATAGAGGTGAATACAATGAGACGAGTGATAGAGGTGAATACAATGAAACTAGTGATGAGTGATAGAGGTCAACACAATGAGACGGGTGATGAGTGGTAGAGGTGAACACAATGAGATGAGTGATGAGTGATAGAGGTGAATATGATGAGACGAGTGATGAGTGATAGAGGTGAACACAATGAGACGAGGGATGAGTGATAGAGGTGAAGACAATGAGACGAGTGACAGAGGTGAATACAATGAGACGAGTGATGAGTCATAGAAGTGAATATGATGAGACGAGTGATGAGTGATAGAGGTGAATACAATGTGATGAGTGATGGGTGATAGAGGTCAACACAATGAGATGAGGGATGAGTGATAGAGGTGAATACAATGAAAAGAGTGATGAGTGATAGAGGTGAATACAATGAGACGAGTGATAGAGGTGAATATGATGAGACGAGTGATGAGTGATAGAGGTGAACACAATGACATGAGTGATGAGTGATAGAGGTGAACACAATGAGACGAGTGATGAGTGATAGAGGTGAACACAATGAAACGCGTGATGAGTGATAGAGGTGAACACAATGACATGAGTGATGAGTGATAGAGGTGAACACAATGAGACGAGTGATGAGTGATAGAGGTGAACACAATGAAACGCGTGATGAGTGATAGAGGTGAACACAATGAGACGAGTGATGAGTGATAGAGGTGAACACAATGACATAAGTGATGAGAGATAGAGGTCAACACAATGAGACGAGTGATGAGTGATAGAGGTGAACACAATGAGACGAGTGATGAGTGATAGAGGTGAATACAATGAGATGAATGATGAGTGATAGAGGTGAACACAATAAGACGAGTGATGAGTGATAGAAATGAATACAAAGAAACTAGTGATGAGTGATAGAGGTGAATACAATGAGACAAATGATGAGCGATAGAGGTGAACACAATGAAACGCGTGATGAGTGATAGAGGTGAACACAATGAAACGCGTGATGAGTGATAGAGGTGAACACAATGAGACGAGTGATGAGTGATAGAGGTGAACACAATGAGATGAGTGATGAGTGATAGAGGTGAACACAATGAAATGCGTGATGAGTGATAGAGGTGAATACAATGAGACGAATGATGAGTGATAGAGGTGAACACAATGAAACGAGTGATGAGTGATAGAGGTCAATACAATGAGATGAGTGATAGAGGTGAACACAATGAAACGCGTGATGAGTGATAGAGGTCAATACAATGAGACGAGTGATGAGTGATAGAGGTCAATACAATGAAACGCGTGATGAGTGATAGAGGTCAACACAATGAGATGAGTGATGAGTGGTAGAGGTGAAGACAATGAGACGAGTGATAGAGGTGAATACAATGAGACAAGTGATGAGTGATAGAGGTGAATATGATGAGACGAGTGATGAGTGATAGAAGTGAACACAATGAGACGAGTGATAGAGGTGAATACAATGAGATGAGTGATGAGTGATAGAGGTGAATACAATGAGATGAGTGATGAGTGATAGAGGTGAACACAATGAGATGAGTGATGAGTGATAGAGGTCAACACAATGAGACGAGTGATAGAGGTGAATACAATGAAACTAGTGATGAGTGATAGAGGTGAATATTATGAGACCAGTGATGAGTGATAGAGGTGAACACAATGAGACGAGTGATGAGTGATAGAGGTGAACACAATGATACGAGGGATGAGTGATAGAGGTCAATACAATGAGACGAGTGATGAGTGATAGAGGTCAATACAATGACATGAGTGATGAGAGATAGAGGTGAACACAATGAGACGAGTGATGAGTGATAGAGGTGAACACAATGAGACGAGTGATGAGTGATAGAGGTGAATACAATGAGATGAATGATGAGTGATAGAGGTGAACACAATGAGACAAGTGATGAGTGATAGAGGTGAATATGATGAGACGAGTGATGAGTGATAGAAGTGAACACAATGAGACGAGTGATAGAGGTGAACACAATGAGACAAGTGATGAGTGATAGAGGTGAATATGATGAGACGAGTGATGAGTGATAGAAGTGAACACAATGAGACGAGTGATAGAGGTGAATACAATGAGATGAGTGATGAGTGATAGAGGTGAATATGATGAGACGAGTGATGAGTGATAGAAGTGAACACAATGAGACGAGTGATAGAGGTGAATACAATGAGATGAGTGATGAGTGATAGAGGTGAATACAATGAGATGAGTGATGAGTGATAGAGGTGAACACAATGAGATGAGTGATGAGTGATAGAGGTGAACACAATGAGACGAGTGATAGAGGTGAATACAATGAAACTAGTGATGAGTGATAGAGGTGAATATGATGAGACCAGTGATGAGTGATAGAGGTGAACACAATGAGACGAGTGATGAGTGATAGAGGTGAACACAATGATACGAGGGATGAGTGATAGAGGTCAATACAATGAGACGAGTGATGAGTGATAGAGGTGAACACAATGACATGAGTGATGAGAGATAGAGGTGAACACAATGAGAGGAGTGATGAGTGATAGAGGTGAACACAATGAGACGAGTGATGAGTGATAGAAGTGAATACAATCAGATGAATGATGAGTGATAGAGGTGAACACAATGAGACGAGTGATGAGTGATAGAAGTGAATACAAAGAAAATAGTGATGAGTGATAGAGGTGAATACAATGAGACAAATGATGAGCGATAGAGGTGAACACAATGAAACGCGTGATGAGTGATAGAGGTGAACACAATGAAACGCGTGATGAGTGATAGAGGTGAACACAATGAGACGAGTGATGAGTGATAGAGGTGAACACAATGAGATGAGTGATGAGTGATTGAGGTGAACACAGTGAGACGAGTGATGAGTGATAGAGGTGAATACAATGAAACTAGTGATGAGTGATAGAGGTGAATACAATGAGACGAATGATGAGTGATAGAGGTGAACACAATGAAACGCGTGATGAGTGATAGAGGTGAACACAATGAGACGAGTGATGAGTGATAGAGGTGAACACAATGAGACGAGTGATGAGTGATAGAGGTGAACACAATGAAATGCGTGATGAGTGATAGAGGTGAATACAATGAGACGAATGATGAGTGATAGAGGTGAACACAATGAAACGAGTGATGAGTGATAGAGGTCAATACAATGAGATGAGTGATAGAGGTGAACACAATGAAACGCGTGATGAGTGATAGAGGTGAACACAATGAAACGAGTGATGAGTGATAGAGGTCAATACAATGAGACGAGTGATGAGTGATAGAGGTCAATACAATGAAACGCGTGATGAGTGATAGAGGTCAACACAATGAGATGAGTGATGAGTGGTAGAGGTGAACACAATGAGACGAGTGATAGAGGTGAATACAATGAGACAAGTGATGAGTGATAGAGGTGAATATGATGAGACGAGTGATGAGTGATAGAAGTGAACACAATGAGACGAGTGATAGAGGTGAATACAATGAGATGAGTGATGAGTGATAGAGGTGAATATGATGAGACGAGTGATGAGTGATAGAAGTGAACACAATGAGACGAGTGATAGAGGTGAATACAATGAGATGAGTGATGAGTGATAGAGGTGAATACAATGAGATGAGTGATGAGTGATAGAGGTGAACACAATGAGATGAGTGATGAGTGATAGAGGTCAACACAATGAGACGAGTGATAGAGGTGAATACAATGAAACTAGTGATGAGTGATAGAGGTGAATATGATGAGACCAGTGATGAGTGATAGAGGTGAACACAATGAGACGAGTGATGAGTGATAGAGGTGAACACAATGATACGAGGGATGAGTGATAGAGGTCAATACAATGAGACGAGTGATGAGTGATAGAGGTCAATACAATGAGACGAGTGATGAGTGATAGAGGTCAATACAATGAGACGAGTGATAGAGGTGAATACAATGAAACTAGTGATGAGTGATAGAGGTGAATACAATGAGATGAGTGATGAGTGATAGAGGTGAACACAATGAGATGAGTGATGAGTGATAGAGGTCAACACAATGAGACGAGTGATAGAGGTGAATACAATGAAACTAGTGATGAGTGATAGAGGTGAATATGATGAGACCAGTGATAAGTGATAGAGGTGAACACAATGAGACGAGTGATGAGTGATAGAGGTGAACACAATGATACGAGGGATGAGTGATAGAGGTCAATACAATGAGACGAGTGATGAGTGATAGAGGTCAATACAATGAGATGAGTGATGAGTGATAGAGGTCAATACAATGAGACGAGTGATGAGTGATAGAGGTCAATACAATGAGACGAGTGATGAGTGATAGAGGTCAATACAATGAGACGAGTGATGAGTGATAGAGGTGAACACAATCAAACGCGTGATGAGTGATAGAAGTGAACACAATGAGACGAGGGATGAGTGATAGAGGTCAATACAATGAGACGAGTGATGAGTGATAGAGGTCAACACAATGAGACGAGTGATGAGTGATAGAGGTGAACATAATGAGACGAGTGATGAGTGATAGAGGTGAATACAATGAGAAGAGTGATGAGTGATAGAGGTGAATACAATGAGACGAGTCATAGAGGTGAATATGATGAGACGAGTGATGAGTGATAGAGGTGAATACAATGAGATGAGTGATGAGTGATAGAGGTGAATACAATGAGATGAGTGATGAGTGATAGAGGTGAACACAATGAGATGAGTGATGAGTGATAGAGGTGAACACAATGAGATGAGTGATGAGTGATAGAGGTGAACACAATGAGATGAGTGATGAGTGATAGAGGTGAATACAATGAAACGAGTGATGAGTGATAGAGGTGAACACAATGATACGAGTGATGAGTGATAGAGGTGAATACAATGAGAACAGTGATGAGTGATAGAGGTGAACACAATGAGACGAGTGATGAGTGATAGAGGTGAATACAATGAAACGAGTGATGAGTGATAGAGGTCAACACAATGAGACGAGGGATGAGTGATAGAGGTGAATACAATGAAAAGAGTGATGAGTGATAGAGGTGAATACAATGAGACGAGTGATAGAGGTGAACACAATGACATGAGTGATGAGTGATAGAGGTGAACACAATGAGACGAGTGATGAGTGATAGAGGTGAACACAATGAGACGAGTGATGAGTGATAGAGGTGAACACAATGAGACGAGTGATGAGTGATAGAGGTGAACACAATGAAACGCGTGGTGAGTGATAGAGGTGAACACAATGAGACGAGGGATGAGTGATAGAGGTCAATACAATGAGATGAGTGATGAGTGATAGAGGTCAATACAATGAGTTGAGTGATGAGTGATAGAGGTGAACACAATGAGACGAGTGATGAGTGGTAGAGGTGAACACAATGAGACGAGTGATGAGTGATAGAGGTCAACACAATGAGACGAGTGATGAGTGATAGAGGTGAATACAATGAGACGAGTGATGAGTGATAGAGGTGAACACAATGAGACGAGTGATAGAGGTGAACACAATGAGACGAGTGATAGAGGTGAACACAATGAGACGAGTGATGAGTGATATCCAAAAGACTTTTCTGATGATCTTTTTGAACATCTTTTTTTCATCTACATGAATTTATCTGATGATCATAAAAAATTCAAGTAGTACAATTATTTTTGCAGGTTTCAATTTAACATCTGTTTCCACAACTAAATTTTATTCAATTACATATTTATCACAATCATTTTAATACATTTTTTTCATATTCGTTTTCATTTCATTTAACTTGAAATGAAGCTAACATCATAAAACGCTATTAAAAATATTTTCATGACTGATAATGATCCTATGAATTTATAAAATATTCTTTAAAAAACTCTTGGAAACTTTTATCCCAGCCTTATATGTTGGAATTCACAATTTATTATGAAAATAAAAAGGTTATAAAAAGGCAAATAAATTTCTTTGATGACTGAATAATGATGCTATGAATTTAAATTGTCATCATCATGTCGCGCCATCAGCACAGATTATCTCTGACCCTTTCTCGCCACCCTTCTCTATCGTCCATTGCTTCCGGCAGGGGTTCAGAGCTACATCCTGTATCGGCACAGAGCTGCACTATGTAGGTTCTAGGTGGTCGTTCTGCCTTTGCTCGTCCGTGTGAAGGGGTCCACACGAGTACATCACTTATGAGTTTGTACTTACTTTTCCAGAAGTGTCCCACATCTCTGGTTCAGTCAACTTTGATAGTTTTCGTGATGGGTGGTAAGTGGCTGTACAGCTGCTGCTTAGTGGGGTGCTGCCTCCATGACTTGTTCAATATTGCTCGCAGCATTTTTGCGTAGTTACCATCAAGCTTTTTCTCCAAACGTTTATTAGCATCCATGTAGTGCATCTATACATCAGTTTTGACACGACTGCTGCTTGGAAGAAATTGCGTTTTATTTTATCGTTTCAGGTCTGACTTCCATATGACCAATAGCCTATTGATAGCTGTCCATGCCTATGCTAGTATCGTGTTGATGACTGTCTCGGTTGATGAGACACAGCTTCCTAGGTAGGTGAACTTGTCAACTAGTTTCAGAGAGCTATTGTTTAGTTTGGAGATGTCGCCTCTTTGATTAAAGCACATATATTCCATCTTGTGTGCATTGACATGGAGGCCTATGCCTGCAGCTGCTCATTCCAGTCTATGTAGCAGGGTTTCGGCTTGGGCTGGCGCATTTGCCAGAAGAGCTATGTCAATAAATTTAAATAAATAAAATATTTTATCTTCAAAAAGCTGCAAACTTTTCTCTCAACCTAATACTTTATTTCTTAAAGTTTAAATTCATTTTAAAGTTGCTGAAAAAAAAAAAAAAAAATAGAGAGGTTAACAGACATAAAAATTTGACTCTCAAAACTTACAGCACAATTGTTTTTGGCTGCATAATGCAAGGGTGTGGCACTGTTTGAATCGGAGCAGGCATAATCAGCACCATTGTCCAGTAAGATGCTTATAATTTGGGAATGTCCTGAAAAAAAAAAAAAAAAAAAAAAAAGAAAAGTAAAATGAAAATGAGAAGAACAGCCTGATCAGAAGAACTGAAAAATTATCCTATTTACCCAACCCCTCCGCTCGGGTAGGATATGACACAAGGTCAATTTTTAAGCGGAGTTTAACAGGTTTGAATTCAGAGTTTTCCTTCTCCTAGACTAGTTGCCTCACCAAGGCTGAAGAACCTAGTCTGCCCTACTATTTACCCATAGCTGGAGGGAGAATTATTGGATTCATACCTTTCCTAAGGGTATTAGTGCTATGTGAAATACAATCAGTCTCGTCCAGGATTTGAACTCATGTTGCCGTGTCCATTTCCTACGACGATAACCATTACACCACAGGCACTGAAGCATTATAGAGTACTGCCTTTATTCTGTCAATTATTCAAATGAGTATGCTGGTCATTTTTATCAAATGTTATCAACATATTTTATCCTCTAGGTTGTCAGAAAATCTAAAATGAAGTCTTATCATGATACAGTCAGTTATTTAGATAAGTATTTTAAAGTTTTCCTTATTCCATACAATGAATAATTTGGATTATTACCTTTATCTTTGTTGTTTTTAGAACTTCTGAGTATTTTCATTATTCCATATTTTATTCAGACTATCGTCACCATCTTTCATTTTGTCAACAACTGAGATGCAGTGTTTTCACTATTCCATATCTTATTCAGACTATTGTCTATCATCTTCTTTCATTTTCTGAACTTCTGAGATACAATGTGTTGAGTATTAGATATCTTATCTATACTATTGTCTTCATATTCTTTAATTTTTCGGATTTCTGAGATATGTTGTGTTGAATATTCCATTTCTTATTCAAACTATTATTTTCATCTTCTTTCATTTTCTGGATTTCTGAGATGTAGTGTGTCACTATTCTATATCTTATTCAAACTATTATTTTCATCTTCTTTCATTTTCTGGATTTCTGAGATGTAGTGTGTCACTATTCTATATCTTATTCAAACTATTATTTTCATCTTCTTTCATTTTCTGGATTTCTGAGATGTAGTGTGTCACTATTCTATATCTTATTCAAACTATTATTTTCATCTTCTTTCATTTTCTGGATTTCTGAGATGTAGTGTGTCACTATTCTATATCTTATTCAAACTATTATTTTCATCTTCTTTCATTTTCTGGATTTCTGAGATGTAGTGTGTCACTGTTCTATATCTTATTCAAACTCTTGTTTTCATCTTTCATTTCCTGAATGACTGAGATAGAGTGTGTTCACTATTCCATATGTTATACAGACTACTGTCTTCAGCTTTGTTATTTCGAACAGGTTTTTGCATCCAAAAACCTGAATAAAAAAGATTAAATGTTTGTAGCAAATTCTAATTAAGATGATGTGAAATTTCCTGAAGCTGATTATAATTGATTTCATCAATTAAAACACAGTAATACAGTCAAACAGTTAAGACATTCAACAAAAAGTAAACAAACTTATAAAACCCCTACTAACAATAAGAAAAAGTTACCCTCATCTACTGACACTGCATACTCTGTCTGTGGGGCTTAGAATACACTGACTGTATCCCATGCAGAGTCTCGCCCTTCAAAAAAGTAAAATAAAAATAAGATGTGGCCCTGAGTATGACACTAAACTGTATCGGCTAGTGAAGCTCTCATTCAGGAGATCAGGGAAGTGTAGTGTACCTATCCATTACTAGTAGTCCCAGGTCCACTCAAGCCCACAGCGGTAGTACTTGTTAGGGTCCAATTGATGGGGTAAATAGATCTGTTTAAAAGTTATTTGTATTTGATAAGACAGTTTGCAAAAAAAAAGTACTCTTAAGAATCAACTACACAAAAATGTAAATATAAATGTACAATCAATGAACATGATTCTCTAACCTTTTGACATAAGATAAACCGAGATGGGTTGACATGCCATTAAAATCAATAAATCAATCTGGATATATACTCTGGTTATGGTAGTTTGGTTTTATGGCATATCAACCATTGTAGGTTATTTAATGCCACATCCTCTTTATACATATCTATTAAATATATGATTTGGTTTGGTTGTGTTTTATGGCATATCAACCTTTGGAGGTTATTTAATGCCAAATCCTCTTTATACATATATATTAGATATATATGATTTGGTTTGGTTGTGTTTTATGGCATATCAACCTTTGGAGGTTATTTAATACCAAATCCAGTTTATACAAATATATGAGATGAGTTAATTAAGTTAAATGGTTCCAAGTATTGCTATGTATCACCAATAGTTCAATTAAAGATAAGTCATTGGGCGCCTCTGGTGGTGTAATGGTTAGCAAGCTCGACTAGCAAACCTACACGAGTGAGTTCGAGTCTCATTGGGTACCTCTTTCATATGGCCTTGTGCCACATCTAAGCAAGAAGCTTAGTAAATTTCCAATTAAAGATAAGTCATTTGTTTTCACACAGTTTAATGATATTCAAGTCTATTTCTAACAATTCAATTTAGCATAAATCATTTATTTGCACACAGTTTAAATGTCAAACAGTTCTATTTGACCCATAGATACGATCCCATCAAGTGCTACCACTCCAGGCCAGAGTGGACCTGGGAGCGATAGCAATGAAGGGGTACTCCATATTTCCCAAATCTTCAACATTACTGGAGCCTCATCATCAGATTGTTTAATGTCATATCAAGGATACTCATGGGGGCGGGGTCTTTACTGCAGAGATGCAGTTGGTGTATTCTACAGCCCCAGCCAACTAGGCAGTGGTTCTTGTGGATAGATATAACTATCTTCCATTTGGTTTCTTTGTTTTTAATGACATATACATCTTTGTGGATTATATAATATCAAAACCATCCTTGTAGCACAGCAGAGGTGCTATTTAACCCATAGCTGAGGGATAAGGGGATTCATGCCTTTCCCAAGGGTATTAGTCCAAAAGTAAACATAATAGCACAACTGGATTTCAAACTCACTTACTTTGAAGCCGCAGTCAAGTATTCAAGCCATTATGCTATCGGGACTCTCCACTAGAGTGACACACACCCTAAGTAATTACTTTAAATATTTCTTCAACGATTTTTAGCTTTACAGTCTATTATCCCTTGCTGGGTTTATGCAAAAGTCGGTCTTTTTTTCCAATAATCATCCACCCTATTGGCAGGGACTGTAGAATACAAAAACTGCACCTCTGCAGAGGGTTAAGGCCAGCTATTGGCTATGGGTGGTGACCTGTAATACTTAAGAGCAGGATCCTTGTGGCTGAGTAATCGATGACCTTAGTGCCAAGTTGTCATGTGACCTGCAACATTTTATTTGGGGGCTATATAGGCAGTCATAGAGGCCAGATTCAATCAGTTGGCTATATCAAGCCAAAGCACTTAAATAATGAAGTCCTGACTGTATTCAACAAATTGGTCTTAACCAATTGGTAAACATGGAAACAAAAAAATCAAACTGGTTTTATGGCCAAATTGTTTTTATCTTTGCGGTGCAAGAAGGCAGTGCCTGAGAGTTAACCATGTCAAGAGAAACAGGTAATGAAAATCATTTCCACAAATATATTAATACTCATGAAATTATATATATATATATATATATATATGTGACACTATGAAGGGGGTGTGCCAAGCAGACGATCTTTTTGTTTGTTTTGGCGCGAAACCAAACAAAGGCCTGGACTTGAGATCTTGAACGAGACCGGAAGTGGGGTAGGAAAGGCAGGCCCGAGAGAGACGAGATGGCCAGTTGGAAGAAGGAACCCACAGGAGGGAGTTGGCGATGGGCGACAGAGAGGGCCAGTTGGCAGTCGACACCGGACAGCAGAAGAGACCAGTTGGCATGAGAGAGAGTCCAGCATCAGTAAGGGAAGACCAGTCAAGATGAGTCAGCATTCCTCGTGGCTTTGTGGAAATTTTGTGAAGGATGCACGTCAGTGTTAGTCTACAGATGCACAAAGGAATGCAGAGTGTCACAACTTAACCTTCTTGCACTTGAGTTAACCCAAGCCCATATTGTTCGTTTGTTCTTTGTTCTTTCCTCCCACTCCCTTGATTGTATTTCTTATAGCCATGAAGAAATGTGCGATACCCCTATCGGAACCACTAGATGATTCACCGGCCAAGAAGTGAAATGGTTTAAAGAAGTTGATGTATTCGGGGAACTGAGGGGGTATTGTCACACATATATATATAAAGATTTGGTATTAAATAGCCCAAAAGGGTAAATATGCCATTATTGAAATAACTACCCAACCAACCAATAATAATTTGTAAGCAATTAAAGCTTCAAGTTAGATAATTGGATTTTATGGCATATCAACCCTTGTAGGTTATTTAATGCCTGTTTATGCATATAAGTATATATAATTTGTAAACAAGATAGTTTGTAAGTAATATTTTAAAACAAGCCACAGCTCATTTGTTTGCACACAGTTAAATGGCTTCAAGTATTGCTATTTAATAGTAATAGTTGTATTTGCACACAGGTAACTGGATTCAAGTAATTCTATTTATCAAGTATTCCTATCTAATTTAATATTAATCATTTGTTTGCATATAGTTAAATGGTTTCAAATTTTGCACTTAAATACTAATAATTTAACATTAGATATCTGCTGCATACATTTAAATGGTTTCTAGTATAGAAAATGATTAAATGTGACCAATAGATGATGCCCTAACAAGTACTACCACTCCAGGTCAGAGTGGGCTTAGAAGTACAGGGTGGAATGATAAAATTGTCGCCCTAGAAAGGACAACATGATTCCATTTCCGTTTAATGAAAACAAGTTTTCTTTTTTTTTGTTGCAGACCATCTACTAGTTGGCTAGTCGTGTACAAATCCCAAGAGCTATAGGAGTCTTCTATCATGTCTGAAAGTGACACAATGTTCAACGAGCAAGATCGGAGATGCACTGCTGTACAATGCATGCTCTCTACAGATCCAAGTTATGATAACAGGACTATTGCCAGCACCCTCAAAATGCAAATCCGGATGGTTCAAACGTGCCAAGGGTGATGAAAAAAAAGTTTCTGGCTACGGTTATGGTCTTTTGTGTGGTTTCAGGTGAGGGTCACATCATGCCACCTCACATCTTCGAAGGCGGCTTGAAAGTCAATACCAAAGTGTACCTGGATGTGCTGAAGAGTGTGGTGATCCCCTGGTGCAATCAGGTGGCTGGTGGCAGACCCTGGGTTTGGCAGCATAACTCGGCGCTGGCCCACAAGTTCAAAGAGATCCAGGCTTGGCTTCAGAAGGAGTGCTACGACTTTGTACCCTTCTCTCACTGGCCTCCCTCCTCCTCCGACCTGAACCCGCTGGACTACTTCGTTTGGTCATATGTCGAGAACATCACCAACATGACCTCCCACAATATCAAAGCCAGCCTGATCGCCGCCATTTGCTGAGTATTCGCCGAGCTCCTGCCGGCGCTTGTGAAAAAGGCATGCTCCCAGTTCTGGATCCGTATCGAGGCGGTGCTTGAGGCTGAAGGCAGCTACATTGAATAGATGACAGCTCTACTACATAATCAAGTTACTTGAATTGATTTTTTCAATAAAAGTTTTAAAATAAAGCTGTAGTGTGGTTTTCTTTAGGACGACAATTTTAGCATTCCACTCTGTAATGTTACTGAAGGGTACACCACATTCCCCAGAACTCCAAAATTAGAGCCTTGGAATCAAGATGGTTTAGTGTCATATCCAGGACACTCATTGGGAGGGGTTTTACCCCTCTATAAAGATGCAGTCAGCATATTCTACAGCCCTAGCTAATTGGGCTGTATCGCTTCATGTAAATAGTCTTAATACTAATAATTTATACACAACTATTTCTATTCATTAATAATCATTTTTTTGCAAATAGATGGTTTTAGGTAACTAATAATAATCCTTTATAAACAATTAAAGCTTCAAGTTACTATTTTTAAAAGTTTGTTTTGTTTTATGGCATATCAACTTCATTGGTCATTTAATGCTGAATCAAGTTAAGGAAAATAAGTCTGAAAAGAGCTTCAAAGGAGAGGTCTTAGGAATTAATGATAAACTTTAGATAATTAGTTGGTTATTTGCTTTGTTTTTATTAGGAGTTTATTTGTAGGGAATCATGATCATAAAAAAAACAAACTGTTAAACAGGTTGGGGAAGGGATCAGTTTGTTAGAATATATCTAGTAAAGAAAGGGTTTATAAAAGTAATCTGGTCTTATTGTAAATTTCTTTAGATTTTCGTATATACTTCACTGTTTTTAGAAATGATATCACTTTATTTCAGTGTTTTGGAACAGTTCCTTCATATTGTTTGCACTATAGAAGGTTTTTCTTATATGGGCTAGGTCGGTACATTCGATGAGAATGTGCTTCATGGTGTATTTGGTCTGACATGCATAACACTTTGGTTGTTGTTTTCCTTCAAGTAAATAAGAGTGTGTTATCCTTGTATGACCTATCCGGAGTCTGAACAATGTAATTTCCTCTTTTCGTTTTTTTTTTAAGCTTTGCTTCCTTTCCCCCAGTGTGGGTTTAATTTCTAATAATTTATTACTTTCATTATTGTTCCAGCATTGTTGTCTTTGCTGCAGTATTTAATTATTATTTTCCTTTTAAAGTCTGTCTGTGGTATTTTCAATTTCTTTTCAGTGGTTAGGTTTATGGTAGACCTGGCTGCTTTATCCGCTTGGTCATTTCCACTGGTTCCAGTCTGACTTGGGACCCAACATATCTGTATATAATTGTCATTTGATAAATTCTTTAATTTACTAAGTATTCTTATTATTAATGGGTGATCAAATTTTCAGTTTTTTAGTGATTCTAACACTGATGGTGAATCTGAAAAGATGATGAATTGGTTATTTCTTGATTCTGAGATGAAATCAAGAGCCATATTGATTGCACAAGCTTCTGCACTGAATACAGAGGTATCATTTGGGAGATTTAAAAAAAAATTTCTTTATGTATTGTAGCACATCCTGTTATTTTATCCACTTTTGATCCATCCGTGAAGATCTGTAAGCGTTTAGGATATTTCTCCTTAACTTTTTCTAGTTCCTCTTGGAAAATTAGAGGATGGGCTTTTTTTGTGTGGAATTCACGATTACGTTTGGGGTCCTTATAGTCCAAAGTGGACTTCTGCTTCTCCAATGATTATTTCCATCCAGAGGTCAAGGGGTTTTATGGCTTTTTCATTCTTTTGGAATAGTTCTTTGTACTTGGGATGAAAAACTTTATGGTGTGCCGAATTTGTTGGACTTTAATTTGACGTAGTACTGGAGGGCCAGTTTGCAGCTTCTAATATTTGCAGGAGCATCATTAGCCTCTGCATATAAGCTCTCCGCTGGGGATGTTCTAAAGGTTCCAAGCACTAGCCTTAAGCTATTTTTAAAAGAAATAATTTGCAGTTATATAGTTTCAAGTATTTTTATCTGATACTAATGATTTTCAAACATCTCGTTAACTCATGAGACCCTAACAAGTACAGCAACTCCAGTTCAGAGTGCACCTGGGAGTAATAGCAATAAAGGAGAGACTCCACACTACCTCGAAACTCTAAAACTCACCACCAGATCCAGTTTAGTGTCATATTCAACACACCACTTTTTTTGGGATGGAATCGAACCTTACTGTATGAAATACAGTTGGTATATTCTAAGCCCTGTTGATCGGTCAGAAACCATTTTTGAATTCTCAAGTACACAACATTCTACCAAAGGCAAACAACTTGAAAGGGATGAACTCTATAAATTCATCTGGCTGAATGGAATAATAAGAATGAGGATTATACCTTATTCACAATATACTAAAGAATAGTACAAAAGAACTGGATTTTTGTAGTTGGTATCAGGGCTTGTATGTTAGTTCCTCCTTCCTGAGGATGTTTCACCAGGTTTAGTAACATGTGTCTTACAGTTGGCGTCAATCCTTGTATGTTAGTTCCTCCTTCCTGAGGATGTTTCACCAGGTTTAGTAACATGTGTCTTACAGTTGGCATCAATCCTTGTATGTTAGTTTCTCCTGTCTGAGGACGTTTCACCAGGTTCAGTGACACGTGTCTTAAAATTGGTATCAATCATTGTATGTTAGTTCCTCCCTTCTGAAGACGTTTCACCAGGTTTAGTGACACGTGTCTTCCAGTTGGCATCAATCCTTATATGTTAGTTTCTTCCTTCTGTGGACGTTTCACCAGGTCTAGTCACACATGTCTTGCAGTTGGCATCAATCCTTGTATGTTAGTTCCTCCCTTCTGAGGACGTTTCACCAGGTCTAGTCACACATGTCTTGCAGTTGGGCATCAATCCTTGTATGTTAGTTCCTCCCTTCTGAGGACGTTTCACCCAGTTTAGTCACACATGCCTCTTGCTTTAGCAGAAATCAAAATCCATACTCTTTCATTCACGTCACCAAGTGTCAAAACTGATTCCTTATATGCAGTTTTTGCAGGGGAATAATTTGCATGCGTGTGACATTGCTTCTGCTGTACTCTCACAAAGAATGAGATCAAAACGTGATAACTCTCTTTAAGTTATTGTGTTGACAGCAGCCATATTTTCCTGTCAAAAAAAACTGTTCGTACATGTTTTGCCCAAAGGGAACAAGTTATCTCTTTCACTACAACTTTATTGAAGGCTTTCAAATTGGCTCTGAGAGTAACTTTGTATAAAAGAGAATAAGATCAACTGTATTATGATTAGAACTCTTGTTTATGAAATCTCTCCTTTGCACACAAACAAAACATGACTGACTTTTTAAATTGGTTTCATTTGGTTTAGTTCTACGGTATATCATATTTACCCAGCCCCTCTGCTCAGGCAGGATACGACACAAGGTCAATTTTTTTAAATGGACTTAAACAGCATTATAAGGTACGTATCAAGGGTAAAGTGGAGCAATCCAGGGAAAAAGAGTAGCACCCTCCCCTACACTTTGGTGTAGTAGCTATTGAAAAGGGAACCTTCGAGTCATCCTCGTCTATGGTCGCCAACTTTACATATATATATGTATACATAAATATCTTGGGAATTTTAGTAATGTATAAATAGTTTATCATATTTACCAGCCCCTCCACTCAGGCAGGATATGAACCAAAGTCAATCTTTAAGCGGAGTTTAACAGGTTTGAATTCAGAGTTTTCCTTCTCCTAGACTAGTTGCCTCACCAAGGCTGAAGAACCCAGTCTGCCCTGGAGGGAGAATAGTTGGATTCATACCTTTCCCAAGGGTATTAGTGCTATGTGAAATGCAATCAGTCTCATCCAGGATTTGAACTCGTGTCGCTGTGTCCATTCCCTATGACGATAACCATTACACCACGGGCACCTCCACTAAACATAAGTTAACAAAGTTAAATGGTTCCAAGTATTGCTATAAATCACTAATGATTCAATCAAACATCAGTCATTTGTTTACACAGAGTTTAATGTCAAACAGTTCTATTTCTAACCATTCAATTAAGTCTAAGTCATTTGTTTGTACTCAGTTAAAATGTCAAACAGTCCTATTTGACCCAGAGATGCTACCACTCTAGAACAGAGTTAATGTGGGAGTAATAACAATGAAGGGGTACTCAGCATTTCCCAAAGCTTCAGTATTGCTGGAACCTCACTATCAGACTGTTTTTTGTCATATCCAAGACACTCATTGGGGGAATCTTACCCCTCTGCAGAGATGCAGATGGTGTATTCTACAGCCCCAGCCAATTGGGTTATTTTTTTTAAATTGAGTAAATCCTCTTTAAGTTGTACTATACCAACATTTCCAGAGAAAAGAGTAATGCTCTCCCCTACACCTTGGTGTAGTAGCTATCGAAAATGGAGCTTTCAGGTCACCCTCAACTAAGGTCGCCAACTTTTATCCCAACATCCTTATAAAACACTGATTTTGTTGCAATACATAATCATCACTTATGATTAATTGATTTTAATGGTATATAAACCCACCAAAACTTATTTTGTTGGTTGGTTGGTTGGGTTTTATGGCATATCAACCTTTGTATGTTATTTAACGCCAAATCCATTTTTATGTAAATAATCAGTTCTATTTCAAACAATTCAGTTTAGCATGAGTACACGGTTTGATTGTCAAAATCATTTCTATTTCAAACTATTCAGTTTATTCAAGTAGTTATATATAACAATTCAGTTTAGTGTAAGTACAGTTTCAATGTAAAAAAAAAACCCAGTACAATTTCAAACAATTCAGTTTAGCATAAGCATGCAGTTTAAATGTAAGTACAGTTTAATTGTAAAAAACATTTCTATTTCAAGCTATTCAGTTTAGTCAAGCAGTTCTAATTCAGCTAATTCAGTTAAATATAAGTACAGATTTTGTTTACACACAGTTACATGTCAAAACAGTTCTATGTTAAACAATTCAGTTAAGTGTAAATACAGTTTCAATGTCAAAAAACAGTTCTATTTGAAATAATTCAGTTTAACATAAGCACGCAGTTTAAATATAAGTACAGTTTAATTGTTAAAAACATTTCTATTTCCAGCTATTCAGTTTAATCAAAAATTCAGTTTAGCATAAGTATGCAGTTACTTCTATTCAACCCATAGATAGGGCCCTACTAGGTGCTACCACACCGGGCCAGAGTGGACCTGGGAGCAATGGCAATGAAGGGGTACTCCGCATTTCCCAAAGCTCCAGCATTGTTGGAACCTCATCATCAGATTGTTTAGTGCAATATCCAGGACACTCGTTGGGAGGGGTCTTATCCTTCTGCAGAGAAGCAGTTGGGATATTCTATAGCCCTAGCTCATTGGGTAAAACTTATTTTGTGCCTACAGGTTAGGGAATTGTGTTCATTGTACATTAGATTTGCATTTTTTGTGTTGTTTCTTAAGAGTTTTTTTTTTTTTTTTCCTGGGAGATCTAAACAAGTTAGATGGGCTTGCGTTTTGTATAAAGAAAAAAAGTTTTCTTACCTTAAAATGCATAATATGCAGTGACAGTATTTTTATTTCTGAGTAAAGTGAAATCATAGAAAGCTTTCATTTTTAAAGTCACATGCATTGATAGGCCAGTTGGCTGTGGTTTGACATGATAAAAGGCTGGAAGAAAATTTGAGCGGGAACTTTTTTGACACTTCACATAGTGAGTTGGTCAAGTGTGTACACATGCAATAAACAGTGGATTAGAAATGAATATTCGGCGTCGGACAAAAATTTGTCTCCTGTGGACTGGTGTTCCGGCTTTTTGGTGTTGGACTGGTGGGGAGAAACTTATTTGGTTAAACAAGTATTCCTATTAATACAAGTAATTTATATGGTTTCAAGTATTTCTATCTAATGCCAATAACTATCTGGTTTCAAGTAATTATTTCAATTCAATGATAGTCATTTGTTTGCACATAGACTTTCAAGTAACTAAAATTCTTAGTAAACAACTATAGATTCAAGTTACTATTCTGAATACAATTATATGGTTAATAAATCACACACACACACATATATATATATATATATATATATATATATATATATAATTGTAAATACAATTTATTGTCTCATTTGGACTGGTATTCTGGCTTTTTGGTGCTGGACAGTTGGGAAGAGACTTATTTGGTTACACAAGTATTCACATTATTACAAGTAATTTATATGGTTTCAAGTATTCCTATCTAATATCAATGATTATCCAGTTTCAAGTAATTATTTCTATTTAATGATAGTCATTTGTTTGCACTTAATTATATAGTTTCAAGTAAGTGAAATTATAGCTTCTAGTTACTATTTTTAATACACTTATATGGTTAATAAATTATACACACACATATATATATAAGTTGGCAACCTTAGTCAAGGGTGGTCTGAAGGTTCCCTTTTCAAAAGTTACTACACCAAGGTGTAGTGGGGAGGGCGCTACTCCTTCCCTGGATTGCTCCACTTTACTTTTGATGTTTACCTTATAATGCTGTGTGTTAAGCAAGGCGGCATCAAGTACAATTTTTTGAGTTTTTGGTATGACTTAACCTAGGACTGAACTCTGGTCTCCCGGGCCATTGGTGAACACTCTACTCATTGGGCCATTGGCCTAATGAGAGGTTGGGTCAAACTAAAAACTAGAAAAAATGGTACATGATGCGACCTTGGTTAACACTCAGCATTATAAGATATGAATCCAGGGGAAAGTGGAGAAATCCAGAAAATGGAGTAGTGCCCTCTCCTAAACCTCGGCGTAGTAGCTATTGAAAAGGAAGCCTTCAGGTCACCCTCAACTAAGGTCGCCAATTCTACTATATATATATATATATATATATATAAAATTGTAAATACAATTAATTTACAGTTACAAGGTATCAAATAATACTATCAAATAAAAATAATTCAAACTGACCAATAGATGGGACCCTAACAGGTACTTTCACTCTAGATCAATCAATAAAGGAACACTCCACACTCTTCAGATCTTCAGAACAGGAACCTCACCAATAGATGCACTTATTTGCCATATTTAAACCCCCTTTTTTGAGGGTCATATTTCCACTGCAGGGGATACAGTAAATATATCCTAAGCCCTGCTGACAAAGCAATCATCACTAATATCTACGATATACTTGAGGAGGCCTTAATTTTAGCTGAAACAGTTTTCTAAAATATATATCATTCAGAGAGGTTTATCATAGCAACAGTTGCTGTCAAAACACCCAGGTTTTTTTGGCCTGCATATGATCACTTTTCTTTAGAAAATTGGCATAAGGGCTTATTGCCTAAAAATGTGAGCTTCAAGATAGTGGAGTAGTTGCTACAGTGTCCCATTGGCTATAATAAATAGTAACACGCTTCCTATCCGATCAATGGGGAAAAAAAAGAAAAAATTATCTTACTATTCAATAAATCTATCTTTATTGTTTGCTAAAAACAACCAAGATGATGATACTAGTCAATAAAATTTAAGTAATAAGAAATTTTTTTTTTTTTTCAAAAGTTTGAGATAAAGTAAGATGAATGTAGTCATGAAAAGCTTTCTGTTGTATTTGCAAAACACTTTTCATTAAATTACAGATGGACAACACGTTGGGAAAAGTTGGCTATCCGATTCGGATTGCCAATCGTGGTTTGCAGATTAATGAAGATTTTCTTTGAGCCTGGATCATGTTAATCTGTTTATACTTGTCAGTATTTCGAAATAACTGTTATTTAAGAATAAGATTTGATTTTTTTATTATTTAGAGTTGTAGACAGAAAAAACATTGAGTGTTTATTATAATATTTATAGAAAACTTAATGAATTGAAATGACAGAGCAATGCTGATGACATTGGTGCTTTGCAAAGGCCCCTAATTCAAGATTTTCCCAACTAGACTAACCCAATTCTATTTGCTCAAATCTAGCTGAATACTTACATAGGTTTTGCTGATTATATGGACTTTTGGGGAACTAGGCCTTGTTGATTATATGGGAGTTGACTTTCAACAAGGCTTTGCTGATTATATGGGCTCTAAAGAAAGTCTCCTAGTTAATGACTTTCAACTAGTCTTTGCTGATTATATGGGAGTTGATGACTTTCAACTAGGCCTTGTTGATTATATGGGAGTTGACTTTCAACAAGGCTTTGCTGATTATATGGGCTCTAAAGAAAGTCTCCTAGTTAATGACTTTCAACTAGTCTTTGCTGATTATATGGGACCTGATGACTTTCAACAAGGCTTTGCTGATTATATGGGCTCTTAAGAAAGTCTCCTAGTTAATGACTTTCGACAAGGCTTTGCTGATTATATGGGCTCTAAAGAAAGTCTCCTAGTTAATGACTTTCAACTAGTCTTTGCTGATTATATGGGAGTTGATGACTTTCAACAAGGCTTTGCTGATTATATAGGCTCTTAAGAAAGTCTCCTAGTTAATGACTTTCAAGTAGGCTTTCCTAACTAATGGGGCTCTTTGAAAATTCTTTTAATTCACTATCTTTGTTTAATGAGATATCAACCTTTGTGGGTTCTCTAATGCCAAAGGCATCCTTGTAAAAGGACAGGATTAATCAAATAGATCTTTGAAAAATATGAGTATTAGATAAGAATACCTGTAAACATAGTCATGTATAAAATTATCAGGATTGAATAGGAATAGTTAAAACCATATCAACATTATGAAGGTGTGCTATCAGCATGGATTCTCTTGACTCCGTCGCACCATCTGTTCCTATGGAGGTGCCCGTGGTGTAGTCGTTATTGTCATAGGAAATGGACACGGCGACACGAGTTCAAATCCTGGACGAGACTGATTGCATTTCACATAGCACTAATACCCTTGGGAAAGGTATGAATCCAATTATTCTCCCTCCAGCTATGGGTAAATAGTAGGGCAAACTAGGTTCTTCAGCCTTGGTTATGCAACTAGTCTAGGAGAAGGAAAACTCTGAATTGAAACCTGTTAAATTCCGCTTAAAAACTGACCTTGTGTCATATCCTACCCGAGTACCATCTGTTCCTATCAGCAATCACTCTTGTTACATACTCAAGATGGCATTCAGAGTCTGATAAACATGGATTTTAGCTATGGCCAACACTGGTATGTCTATATATAGGAGTCCATAGGAGAAGATCACTAATGAGTACGTCCTTTCTTCTCCAACAGAGGCAATGAACAATAGGGAGAAGTGGCGAGAGAGGGGCAGGGATATCCATGCTAGCGGCATGACTTGATGATGATGATGATTTGACTCAAAGATATGATCCTATTAGGTGCTACCACTCTAGACCAGAGTGGACCTGCGAGTGTCGGCAATGAACAGGTATTCCACATTACCCAGAGCTCTATGTCTGGGACCTCAACTGGTTTAGTTTTACGGCATATCTAGCTTGTCATATGTGGACGGTTTGTAAGATAGGAGGTAAGTGGCCATACAGCTGCTGTTTTGTAGTCTGCTTCGAGGATTGATTCATAAAAGCATGCAGTATCCTTGTGTAGTTTTTCTCCAAGCATTTCATTAGAGTCCAAGTGGTGCAACCATACAGTAGTACTGATATAGCTGCAGCTTGGAATAATTCCCATTTCATCTAACAGATAGATCAGATTTACATATATATATATATATATATATATACACACACAACTTTTCCACCGAAGTAGGATGTGACACAAGGTCAATTTTTAAGTGGAGTTTAACAGACTTCATTTCAGTGTTTTCCTTCTCCTAGACCAGTTTCCATACCAAGGTTAAAGAGCCCAATCTGTCCTACTATTTACCCATGGCAGGAGGGAGAATAGTTGGAGTCATACAGTTTCCACAGGTTTTTTACCACAATGTGAAATGCAAACAGCCTTGTCTAGGATTGAAATTTGGGTCACCATGTCCATTTCCTACAACAATAACCATTAGATCAGATCTCGATATGGTGAAAAACCTGTCAATAACCATATTTACCAACCCCTCCACTCAGGCAGGATATGACACAAGGTCAATTTTTAAAGCAGAGTTTAACAGGTTTGAACTCAGAGTTTTCCTTCTCCTAGACTAGTTGCCTCACCAAGGCTGAAGAACCTAGTCTGCCCTACTATTTACCCATAGCTGGAGGGAGAATAATTGGATTCATACCTTTCCCAAGGGTATTAGTGCTATGTGAATGCAATCAGTCTCATCCAGGATTTGAACTCATGTCGCCGTGTCCATTTCCTACGACGATAACCAGTATAAAAACCTGTCAATAACAGTCCATACTTTACCTCTGCATGTGTTGACATTACTTTCAGTAGATGAGATATTGGTACAGAGGTACATGAACAGGGGTGGGTGTCTTACCCCTCTGCAGAGAAGCAGTTGGTATATTCTACAGCCCCAGCTGACTGGGCAAAACTTATTTTGTGCCTACAGATAAGGGAATTATGTTCATCGTACATTAAATTTGCATTTTTTGTGTTGTTTCTTAAGAGTTTTTTTTTTTTTTTTTTTTTTTTTTCCCTGGGAGATCTAAACAAGTTAGATGGGCTTGTGTTTTGTATAAAGGAAAAAAGTTTTCTTAACTTAAAATGCATAATATGCAGTGACAGTATTTTTATTTCTGAGTAAAGTGAAATCATAGAAAGCTTTGCAGAGGTGCAGTCAGTGTATTCTATAGCCCCAGCTGACTGGGCAATATAAAAAGTCTGCTCAATTACTTACCTAAATCAGCTGCCCAATGCAAAGGAGTCCGAAAATTATTGTCCAACTCTGACACATTGCAGTTTTCAAAGGATGTCTTTAATAAAGTAAAAAAGAAAGGAAAAAAATAAGAGAGTCATGGTTGCATGAAAAATGCCAAAGAATACTATTTTTCTTTTTATTCTAAAAGAGTAATTAAAAATCAGTTCAATGATGATGAATCCAATTGTTTCACCAAATCTAAATATAGAATAAGTTCCATGGGCATTATCATTTCTGAAAAATAACTTTTCCCTATTTAGCAGTAAAAATCTAATAGGCCTGAAGATCAGAATCTACTATGCTGGTTTAATAGCAGTCCAGTTGTCAAAGACAGACAGACATTATATACTTAATGCCAAACCAAAAATATCAGTCCCAAAATTTCATTAAGGTAACCAACTTTTATCCTCAAAAGAATTTAGGACCGACATAAAAGTAAGCAATTAAAAAAAAAAAGAATTATAAAACGTTTACGTACGGGGTACATGCATTCCAAAAATTAATACTCACACGAAAACATATTTGTTTTTTTAGGGGTTTTATCATATATCAACCATTGTAGGTTACTTAATGCCAAATCCTCTTTTTACATATATATCAAATATATATAATTTGGTTTAGTTGGGTTTTATGGCATATCAACCATTGTAGGTTATTTAATGCAAAATCCTCTTTATACAAATATATTAATATATATGATTTGGTTTGGTTGGGTTTTATGGCATATCAACCTTTGTAGGTTATTTAATGTCAAATCCTCTATATATATATATATATATATATTAAATATATGATTTGGTTTGGTTGGGTTTTATGGCAATTCAATCATTGTAGGTTATTTCATGTCAAATCCTCTTTATACATATATATTAAATATATATGATTTGGTTTGCTTGGGTTTTATGGTATATTAACCATTGTAGGTTATTTAATGCCAAATCCTTTTTATAAATAGATATTAAATGATTTGTAAACACCTTTTTTAGATAACATTTTTAAATCAGTCTGAGCTCATTTTTTTTGCACACAGTTAAATGGTTTCAAGTATTTCTATCAAATATGAACAATTGTATTCACGATTAATTATTTGTTTGCACAGTGTTAAATGGTTTTAAGTATTGCTATATAACAATAACAATTTAACATTAGTCATTTGTTAGCACACAATTAAATGGATGTATATAAACAATTTGTAAGTGAATAGTTTGGAGGGAATTTCATTCTTAAATGAGTTACAACTAATTTGTTTGCACACTGGTATTGCTATTGTTTCTACAAAGTTAAATGGCTTCAATTCTTGCTATCTAACACTTGATTCTATTCAATATTAATCCTTTGTTTGCAGACAGTGAAGTGGTTGCAAGTATTGTTATTTAACACTAATAATTCTATTCAATATTACTCATTCATTAGCACATAGTTAAATAGTTCCAAGTATTGCTATGTATCACTAACATTTTAATTAGACATCAGTCATTTGTTTACCATATTTACCAAATCCCTCTGCTCGGGCAGGATATGACACAAGGTCAATCTTTTTAAGCGGAGTTTAACAGGTTTGAATTCAGAGTTTTCCTTCTCCTAGACTAGTTGCCTTAACAAGGCTGAAGAACCTAGTCTGCCCTACTATTTACCCATAGCTGGAGGGAGAATAATTGGATTCATACCTTTCCCAAGGGTATTAGTGCTATGTGAAATGCAATCAGACTCGTCCAGGATTTGAACTCGTGTCGCCGTGTTCATTTCCTACGACGATAACCATTGCACCACGGGCATTTGTTTACACACAATGGTCAAATAGTTCTATTTCTAACAATTCAATTTAACATTGTCATTTGTTTGCACACAGATGCGGCTAACAAAGGCATGGACAGTTATCAATAGGCTATCGAGCATATGGAAGTCAGACCTGACCGATAAAAAGAAACGCAGTTTCTTCCAGGCAGCTGTCGTATCAATACTGCTGTATGGATGCTAACAAAACGGCTGGAGAAGAAGCTAGACGGAAATTACACAAGAATGCTGCGAGCAATATTGAAGAAGTCCTGGCGGCAACACTCCACAAGACACCAACTATATGGCCACCTGCCTCCCATTACGAAAACTATCCAAGCTAGACGAACCAGACATGCAAGACACTGCTGGAGAAGCAGGGACTAACTCATAAGTGATGTACTCCTATGGACCCCCACATATGGCCGGGCAAAAGCAGGACGACCAGCACGAACATACATTTAGCAGCTATGTGAGGATACGGGATGTAGCCCTGAAGACCTGTCAGAGGCGATGAACAATAGGGAGAAGTGGCGAGAGAGGGGTAGGGATATCCGTGCTAGCGGCATGATTTGATGATGATGATTTGACTCAAAGATATGATCCTATTAGGTGCTACCACTCTAGACCAGAGTGGACCTGCGAGTGTTGGCAATGAACAGGTACTCCACATTACCCAGAGCTCTATGTCTGGGACCTCATCATCAGGTAGTTTAGCTTCATATCCAGGACATTGGTGGGGGGGGGAGTCTTACCCTTCCACAGAGATGCTGTCAGCATTATCTACAGCTCCAGCCGACTGGGCTGGGCAAATTTGTAGCTTATTTACAAAAATAATGCATAAAAAGATAATATCAGTTTCAACTGAACCACCTGTTATTTATTTGGCTGTTTGCTTGTTTCCTAATTAATTTTAGTATTGACATCAAAGTACCCAGAAAATGCTTCTGCTACAATATTAAGTTACATTTTAATACAAACTTATGCATAATTTGCTTAAATTAAATGTCTATATTCAATGTATTCTTTTTTGTTTCAGCTATAGAAATGCCATTCATTCTAAAAGAAAAGACATTTAAACATTACACAGAATTCTGAATAGTTTCTACATGTGTCATTAAAATTTGAAAACATTTAAACAAGAACTTGTCAACTTATTAGATTAAATAACGATATCAATATTTTTATACATCTTTATTGGAATTAGAGTAGCCATCTTTTTAGTTGATAGATACAAAAGTAAGTAACAAGGCTGCATTAAGTCTAGAATTTGTAATTTGCCATTGTTCATATATGCCCAAGTCTCATTTGATTGGCTAATCTGCTGCTGGCATTATTTGCCAGTGTTCATACATGCCTTAGTCTCATCCGATTGGCCAATCTGCTGCTGGTGTTAACTGGCAAGCTTATAAATATTTGCTGACAACCTGTAGATGGCAAATATACACCAGGCCTCCCACCAAACAATCTAACATACCCTCCCCTTTGTGGGGGGTATAAGATGGAATTTTCCACCTTTAAAAGAAGTACATATCAAAATAAAAAAATATGAATAAAAAAGATTTTTTTTTAAATAATTAGTATTAATATGATTTTTGTTTAATTGACAAAAATATGATTAGTTATTAAATTTCTTTTTTTGTTAAGATTAGTTGGCTGGTTTATTGTCATATTCCAAACACTTGTTTGGGGGAGTTTTACCCCTCTGCTGAGATGCAGTTGATGTATTCTACTGCCCAAATCAACTGGGATAATCATGCCTAATTTACTAAGTTAAAATCAATTACCGACAATAATTTTTCTGAAAGTGTTTAATTTCATTCCTGTTATCGGCTTCGTATATACATCAGCAACATTTTTCTCTGTTTCAATGTATTCTAAAAGAATATACCCTTTATTTATTTCATCATGTATAAACTAAAATTTTATATCAATATGTTTAGATATTTGATGAATGACTGGATTTTTTGCCAAAACAATACTGGACTGATTTTCACAATAAAGAGTAGCTTGGTTCTTAAGTGACTTGAGTTCTGTCATAGTTCTCAATAGTGCTCTAAGATAAAAGGCTTCTTGGCTTGCTAATGATATAGCTATAAATGCTGCTTTGCATGTTGACAAAGTGACTGAATTCTGCTTTTTAGATTTCCAGAGGGGTGAAATCATTGGGTTATTTTCTAAAGTAAAATCTGTTTAAGCTTTTTCTGTCATCCAAATTACCCCAATCCAAGTCACAAAACTCTTCCAATTTCAAGGGTTTCTGCGATACTTTTAATATTAGGGACTCATTGAGTGTGCCTTTTAAATAACATAAGACGTGTTTTGCCTACGTTAAATGGAAAGAATTTGGTTTTGCAAGGTCTTGAGACAACCTAGTAACTGTATAACAAATATCTGGTCTTGTTGCAAACATTATATATATTAGACTGCCAATAATTTCACGATAAGGTTCGCTTTCTATTAAATTGAATTCATCACTTGTTTTCGTTATATCCATTTCACATGGAGTTGAGTGTGGTTTGCAATCTGCCATGCCAAACTTTGATAATATCTTCTCAATGAATCTAGATTGATTCATTTTAATAGTATTATTTTTGCATTCAAACTGTATTTCTAAAAACCAGGATAATTTCCCAAGATCAGTCTTTTTGAATCTAGAGATCAGTCTTGTCTTAATTTGCATAAGGTCTGCCTCAGTTTTTGAAGCTATTAATATATCACCAACCTACAATAAAATGATAGATATTTGATTGTGGACATTTTGAATGTACATGTAGGGGTTGACAGATGATTGGACGAAATTTTGTGTAGTTAAATTCCAAGTTCAACCGCTCTCTTTTAACCCATATAAGGATTTTTCAAGTTTCCAAACATAATTCCCTTTCTTACCTTAAAAGGCTTCTGGTGGCTCAACATATATTTCATAGTCTAAGGGGGCATTTAAATATACACTCTTAATATCCATATGATGAATTAACAAGTCATACTGGACTGCTGTTTGCAGTAGTAACCTTATGGAAGCTATATTTGTTGCCAGGCGAAAGTTTCCCTATAATCCTTACCATATATCTGCGAGCAGCCTTTGGCTACAAAACCAGCCTTATACTCATGACTTCCATCGCTTCTACTTTTTATAGTAAAAAACAATCTACTACCGATAATATTTATTTTTTTTTATTTTTTTGGGTCTTTTGCCATTCAGAACCAAATTCTTTCCTCATAGCCAAAATCCATTTTTTTGAATCAGGAGAATTTACAGCTTCAGAGTATTTAGCAGGAATCATACACAGAATACAACAGTAATGAACACCACCAAATTCAAAGTTTTTTAAAACAAAAAAAATTAGGTCTTTTTCTCTGTCAGATGGGATAACAGGTTATTTGCTTCTCCCCTTTGATGTTTAGGTTGTCTTTTGGTTCTACATCATATGTGATTAAGGATTCTGGAATTTTCGTATTTTTATCTGGTTTCAAAAGTGAGTTATTATTATAAGAGACGGTAAATTTTCCGCACTTAACTCTTTTAATAGCCATTGTTTCCAGATAGTAAATCAAGCAAGCTGGACTTTGTTTATTATAGTTGACAAAGATGGCTTTTTCACAACAAGGTTCCAATTTTGTTTTATTTTGCACATAACAAAAACAAGTCGTGCCAAAAATATGTATCTTATTTAAGTTTGGTTTTGAACCAGAAAAACTTTCACGTGGGGTTTTTCTTGTGTTTTTATTATAACAGCAATTTCTAATATATGCTGAAGTCATCAATGTGTAAATCTACAAATTTTGGGGCAATTTTGACTCAATAAGGAGACACCTTGCCATAGAAAATAAAGTTCGCTATGACCGTTCAGCGGTTCCATTTTGATGCAGAGAATAAGGAGTTGACTGCTCATGTTTGATTCTGTTAAGTAACCGTTAAAAGGTTCAGAAATGAACTTCATTCAGTTATCTGTCTGTAGATATTTTATATGGCTGTAAGGGGCGATGTCAGCTAGATATTTCTTTGTAGCGAACAAAGTGTCGGACTTGTGTTTTAAGAAATATAACATTGTAAGGCCAGAATAGTCATCAATAAAATTAATTAGATATTCATAACCATCTTTTGCAAAGGGTTGTATGGAGCCAGCTAAATCACTGAGTACAAGGGCAAGGATTTTTGCTGCCTTGCTATCCAAAATCTTATTTCTGTCATTAGACATCTTCTGTTGAATACATATATCACAGTTAAGAGCATAATCTGGTGTCAGTTTTATCTTCATTCCTTTTAATAATTTGGCTAACTTTTTAATATCAGATTTGTTACAGTGGCCTAAAATTTTATGTCAAATGTATAAGTCATAAGTAGCATTTCTGGCAGAAATTATATTTTTCAAATAATACGAGTGTTCTCTTTGTGTTATGTTGGAAACTGCTTCATTAGGGTAAATTAATTGGCAGTTGTCATGCTCAAAACTTATGTGTGCACCATTTCTTGTTGCCGCTTGTACTGAAAGTATATTTTGTTTAAAAGTTGGTATATATTAAGTATTTTTAAGATACATTAATACATGTGTCCTTTGCTATAGCTTAGATTAATGCAGGTGTCATCCCTTTACATTACTATGTTATTTGCTTGGCTGCCGTCAGGCAATTCAACAAAATGGTTCCCTGGTTCAAAATTAATAAATTTTGACTTATCAGTTATTACATGATTAGTAGCTCTGCAGTCAACTAATAAATTAGTTTTGTCTGAAACAATATCATATCCTAAAGCAAAGAAATAGATTTGACCTTTAGAGTAGGTTCTTATATTGTGACAAAAATCACTTTGCCTTCTATTTTTATACAATAATGTTTTGTGGCCTCTCCTTCCATAAATGTAACAAATAATATTTGTCCTCTCTGAGGGGGAAAATTTATCGTCCTCTCTACTAGGCCAAGATTTCTGGTAATTATTGTAATAATAATTTGTTGATTTATAATCACAGTGAGAATGTATACTTATCCCGGGTTTATTTCTTGGGCTAATCTTCTTAAATGTGGTCTTCATTTGTAATATATTGTTAGATTCATCAGGGGGGGTAACACATACACTGTTTCTTCATAACGTCTTAAACATACTTTAAATTCAGAAAAAGTCAAGTTTTTCTTTTTCTGGGTTATAACCATTATAAAAGGTTTAAAAAACACTTAAGCACCATTGTGATCAGAAGTACATCACTGATAACTTCTCCAGCTTCCTTCAGAGCATTAGAAATATTCTCTATCCTTATTATATAGTCTGTAATAGACTGATTCCAATCTTCTTAAAGATGTCAGCTCTGTATAGAGGGAAATAACTTTCGGCTTTCCTTTTGACAAAAAATCTTCCCTTTAAAATTGTTAAGGCTTTTCTTCCATTGTCTCATGCATCTCTTATCACAAATGACAGACTTTTACTGTCTAAATACTGGATTAGTTCAGCAAAGACAGTTGCATTCTTTTCTACAAAATCAATATCATCACTCTGGTCTGTTGGTGACAGTATAATTTGATGTAAATGTTGAATTCTAAGATATCCAAGGAACTTCACTTCCCACAACTTATACTTGGATTCATTGCCATAAAAAAAAGTTTTGCTGCTTTGGGCCCATAACCTATTGGAATTCGAGTAGCCATCTTGTTTTTAGTTGAGTGATACAAAAGATACTCCTTCTAAGTAACAAGTCTGTATTAAGTCTAGAATTTGTAATCTGCCATTGTTCATATATGCCCTAGTCTCATCTGATTGGCTAATCTGCTGCTGGCATTATTTGCCATTGTTCATATATGCCCTAGTCTCATCTGATTGGCTAATCTGCTGCTGGCATTATTTGCCATTGTTCATATATGCCCTAGTCTCATCTGATTGGCTAATCTGCTGCTGGCATTATTTGCCATTGTTCATATATGCCCTAGTCTCATCTGATTGGCTAATCTGCTGCTGGCATTATTTGCCATTGTTCATATATGCCCTAGTCTCATCTGATTGGCTAATCTGCTGCTGGCATCATTTGCCATTGTTCATATATGCCCTAGTCTCATCTGATTGGCCAGTCTGCTGCTGGTGTTAACCGGCAAGCTTATAAATATTTGCTGACAACCTGTAGATGGCTGACACACACGAGCCCCCCCCTAAAAAAAACAAAAACAAAAAACAATACAACAATCTTGCACATCTTAAATGATATCAATTTTTCTGAAACACCTGAGACATCTTAGATAATATCAATTCTTCCCAAACACCCTGTATATCACAAATATCAATTTTTCTGAAATACAGTGTACATCTTAAATAATATCAATTTTTCTGAAATACAATGTAAATCTTAAATAATATCAATTTTTCTGAAATACCTGGTACAACTCAAATGACACCAATTTTTATGAAACACCTTGGTTAGTAGGTTGGGTTGGGTTACGTTGGATTTTATGAGATATCAACATTTGTGGGTTATTTAAAGCCAAATTCTTTTTATACTTTATATATATGTATCAAATATTTGATTTGTACAGAAATAGTTTATAGGTAACATTTCAAATAAGCCAGAGTTCGATGCTTAATAGCATTCTTAACTAAAATGAATATATTTGTTTGCACACAGTTAAATGGTTTCAAGTATTGTTATGTTAAACTAACAATTCAATTTAACATCAGTTATTTGTTTGCACACAGTTAAATGGTGAAACGGTTTTATTTGACCAATTGGTAAGACCCTAACAAGTACTACCACTCCAGGTCAGAGTAGACCTGGGAGTAATGGCAATGAAGGGTACTCCATATTCACAGCTCAACAAAGTGGGTGAGAATCACCCAACACTTCTCAAATAATGAAATTTTCTGAAACATCTAGTACATCTCAAATGATCACATATTTTTTAAACATCTCGTACATCTCAAACAACATCAAATTTTATAAAACATCTAGTTCATCACAAATGCTATCAATTTTTCAGAAAGGCTCTCTTCATCTCAAATAACATCAAATTTTCTAGAACACCTAGTACATCTCAAATGACATCAAATTTTCTAGAACACCTAGTACATCTCAAATGACATCAAATTTTCTAGAACACCAAGTACATCTCAAATGACATCAAATTTTCTAGAACACCTAGTACATCTCAAATGACATCAAATTTTCTAGAACACCTAGTACATCTCAAATGACATCAAATTTTCTAGAACACCTAGTACATCTCAAATGACATCAAATTTTCTAGAACACCTAGTACATCTCAAATGACATCAAATTTTCTAGAACAACTTATACATCTCAAATGATATTGAATTTTCTAGAACACCTAGTACACATCTCAAATGACGTCGAATTTTCTGAAACACCCTGTATATAAGATCCATCAACATCTATGCATTTTCGTGGATAGCAATTCTAATCTGATTTGACTTTTTTTTTCCAACTTTCTAATTGATTTTAACCTGAAGCAACTTAAAATTATTCTGAATAAAAATATTATCAAGTGAGAAGCAAATAAGATTTAGGAAAGTACGAATGTGTCCCAAGCGAAATCAAATGCTCTGGATTAGAGCTGCATTATTGATTTAGCATTTATTTATTTATTGGTCATGTAACGTTGAATCAAGAGGAAAATGCAATCAGTGAACTAAGCTTAATGAATATCGACTAAGCCTGCCGATGTTCTTTTTGCATTAATGCTTTTAGGAAAAGGAATGAATCTAATTCTCCCTGCGCTTTGTCCAATTGTCAGTGTGGTGATAGGAGGAGAAATAATTTACCTCATGGAGCAAAGCGGCCGTGCACATATCTTGCATGCAAGATATCCTGGTAAAGAAACATAGCCACTCCTGAAGTCACATGTTAAAATAAATGGGTCTCATACTTAAAGAAAATCCAGTGAGACAAACTTGTGATGCATGCAAATTTCAGCTCTTTTGGTTAGTCAATAAAATGCGCATTACAGAAAGAAGGATAGTTCGACTGCAATTTCACAGAAGGATAAGGAATGTGGTCGCTAACCCTATCATGTAGTGGTAACAAAATCAGCAAGTCGTTCACTTTTCTGGGGAACTTTGAGAGTGCTGTTCCAAAGTTTGGTTTGGTTTTACAGTATATCAACCACTGTAGGTTTTTCAATACCAAATCTGGTTCATACATAGACATTAGATATATATGATTTGTAACCATAAGCCAAAGTTAAATGGTTCCAAGTATTGCTATGTATTACTGACAAAAGTAAAGTTGGTGATTGTAGTCGAGGGTAACCCAAAGGTTCCCTTTTTGATAGCTACTACACCAACGTATAGGGGAGGGTGCTACTCCTTTCCCTGGATTGCTTCACTTTACCCTTGATCCTTACCTTATAATGCTGAGTGTTAAGCAAGGCAGCATCAAGTACTATTTTTTGAGTCTTTGGTATGACTCAACCTGGGATTGAACCTAGGTCTTCTGGGCCATTGGCGAACACTCTAACCATTATGCCAATGTCCGGTATCACAAATAATTCAATTAAACATCAGTCATTTGTCAACACACAGTCAAATGATCAAGCAGTTCTATTTCAAACAATTCAATTTAGCATAAGTCATTTGTTGGCGCTCAGTTTAAATGTCAAATAGTTTTATCTGACCCAGAGATGCTATCAGATGCTACCACTCCAGGTCAGAGTGGACCTGGGAGCAATGGCAATGAAGGGGTATTCCATATTCCCCAAAGCTCCAGCATTACTGGAACCTCACCATGAGACTGTTAAGTGTCATATAGAGGACACTCATTGCAGAGAAGCAGTCGGTGTATTCTACAGCCTCAGCTGACTGGGTTGGCTATTCCAAAGGGAGTCTCCTTTGTCATCGGAAGGTATCAGGTGTTTCCTTTGTGTTTTATTCCATTTATGATGCCACCGATACATCTGTAACTGCCTGAATTGTTCCGCCAAAAATTCAGAAAACAACATTTTTTTTGTAGAGCCAGATATCTCGACACAAATGCTTTGTTCATAAATGGAAAATGGAGAAGACATGACGTACATGATACTTTCTTTTTTTTTTTTAATGTTAGACATAAATAGATGGAAGATTTTAACACAATTATGGTGTAAAGAGTAAAAATGACTGTGCATACTTATTGACAATAAAACTTGTAAAGAAAGGGAAATTATCAAGCAAAGGGAGATTTATAAAGAAAAAACTTTGAAAATTATATGAATTATGAGTGAATGACTGGAAGTGATTTTTTTCTTTTTTTGGTAGTGTTTTATGGCTCATCAACCTTTGTGGGTTATTTAATGCCAAATCCTGTATTTGTAAGTGAATAGTTTGTAGGTGACATTTTTTAACAAACCAGAGCTAATTTGTTTGCACACAGATAAATGATTTCAAGTACAATAAAAGATTAAACAGTTCTATTTGACCCAGCAAGTATTTCCTCTCTGGATCAGAATGAACCAGGGAGTAATGGCAATGAAAGGGGTACTCTACATTTTCCAAAGCTCCAGTACTGAAGCCAGGCCTTCAGATGATTTAGCGTTATACCCTGAATACTTATTGAGGAGGGGGCCTACGTACTCTACAAAGGTACAGTTGGTGTATTCTACGGCCCCAGTGAATTCCTTGTATTATTAATTATTCTCAAAACTACAAAAAGTACTTTATGAACATCAATGTCAATCTTAAAACCTCTATGTAATACAAGAAAATACTGTCTCATTCTCTCTCCCTTGATACATAAAATGTTTGTTGTGTATGTTCCCATTGACGTTAAATTTTCTAGAACAACTTGTACATCTCAAATGATGTCAAATTTTCTAGAACAACTTGTACATCTCAAATGATGTCAAATTTTCTAGAACAGATTGTACATCTCAAACGATGTCAAATTTTCTAGAACAACTTGTACATCTCAAATGACATCAAATTTTCTAGAACAACTTGTACATCTCAAATGAGATATTTTCTAGAACAACTTGTACATCTCAACTTAGTGAGTGAAAGGAAGAAAGATAGAAAATGAGTCCTCTTTCATTGAATATCTCAAATGCCATAAAATTTTCTACAACACCTTGTAATTCTCAAATGACATTAAATTTTCCACAACACCTAGTACATTTCAAATGACGTCAAATTTTCTACAACGCCTTGTACATCTCAAATGACGTCATTTTCTAGAATACCTAGTACATCTCAAATGACATTTTCTAGAACAACTTGTACATCCCAAATGATGTCAAATTTTCTACAACTTAGTGAGTGAGAGGAAGAGAGATGGAAAATGAGTCGTCTTTCACTGAATAAAACAAGATAAAAAAAACTTACAAATCGACAACATGAAACACTGATCTAATAAAATTATATGTGTTGAATACAAGCTCACCTAAATATTTACATGGAGAGATTTTTTTTAATCCTTTCTTATTTTATGCTTGAAATATACTGATATTGCTCTGAGATTTTAATGCATGAAGCACTGTAAAAATTTTATGGTTTAAAAATGCTTTTAGCATTATAATTTAATCATTTTTTTACATATATATGGAGCAAATGGAAAAACGAAGTAACCCAAAAGTGATGAATTTAATTATGAAGGAAAGTCAACGTTAAACCTGTTTCCCCATCTTAAAGTCCTGATGAAGGTTTACTTAAACCGAAACATTTAACATTGACTTTCCTTTATAATGAATTTTTAGTGTTTAAAGAAATGGTTAATTTCTCCAACACTACAAACTATTTGGCAACACTAAACTTTACACCTGCTACTATAATAAACCTTTCTTTATTGTGTTTTTTAAAACACAACAAAGAAAGGTTTATTATCGTAGCAGGTGTAAAGGAGTAAGAGTGAGAAAGTGTCCCTTTTGGTGTTGCCGGTTAGTATGTTGGTCGTTGAGTTTGTAGGAAGAGTGTGTGAAGCTAGCAGCAGCATGTTCTTCAGTGAAGAGGTTCCAAGTTGAATCAGTAACAGTGGATGTGAGAGAGGTTTGTCTTGGCTGCTGGCCAGTGGCTCTCTAAGGTTGTCTGCTGACTACCAAAAGGACTAGAAAAAATAGTTCTAGAGAGGAAGGAGGAATCAATGTGTTCTGCCAGGAGATTGGTCAGTAAGTGACCAAATCTCTTGGTGGGGGCATTGATTCGCGAGAGGAAATAAATCTGTGGCTGTTACGAATTCATCACTTTTGGATTTCTTTGATGTACAAATCAAATATTCTCCAAAAATCACGGCAATTTTAAAAACAAATGCTGGTGTATTGTTTTAACAGCCTACTTTTCCTTATATATAGGTTTTCCTGAAGTTTTTTGATAATTTTTTAAACATACATCATTGATTTAATATCACTAATATCGTGGTGTAATGGTTATCGTCATAGGAAATGAACACAGCGACACGAGTTCAAATCCTGGATGAGAGATTGCATTTCACATAGCACTAATACCCTTGGAAAAGGTATGAATCCAATTATTCTCCCTCCAGCTATGGGTAAATAGTAGGACAGACTAGGTTCTTCAGCCTTGGTGAGGCAACTAGTCTGGGAGAAGGAAAACTCGGAATTCAAACCTGTTAAACTCCACTTAAAAATTGACCGTGTGTCATATCCTGCCCAAGCGGAGGGGTTGGGTAAATAGGATCACTAATATCATCCCTCCCAGTCCTGATGATGGTTTATTAGAACCGAAACACTATAGTGTCGACTTTGTCTCCCAATAAATCTCTTCTTCTGCTTCAATTACCTAGTTATCAGATTTCATATATATATATATAGAGTACAATTTAATGGAGATTCAAACTCGGTTAAGTCATATATATATATATATATATATATATGACTTAACCGAGTTTGAATCTATATATATATATATATATATATATATAATTTTTTTTTCCTCCCTCTCCATTCATCAGGTGAAAACAAACTCTGCTTTGAAAGTGCTGTTTTGACAACAATCAGAAAGACATGACTTGTGACTTAAAAAGAAACAAGCCTCTTGGCATTTCTCGTTAATTTCTCGTTTTCTTTTCTTTTTTATTTTTGGGGTCTGTGCATATTTGTGTTCATCATCTTAAAAGTTTTTAAAAAGTTTTCATTCTGATTTGTTTTTACTTTCTTGATGCACAAACATCACAAGACTGCATCAGATATTGAGACTAGTTCTGGAGATTTGGGGAAGTAGAGTATCTCTTTTATTGCCATTACTCCCAGGTCCACTCTTAATAAGAGTAGCAGTACCTGTTAGGGTCCCACCTATGGGTCAAATAGATCTGTTTGAAAATTATTTGTATTCCTTTGGAAGACGTGCAATAATGAAAAAAAAATTCTTAAGAAATAACTGCACAAAAAATATAAATACAAATGCACAATGAACATGATTCCCTAATCTCTAGGCATAAAATAACCCTAGACAGATTGACATGCCATTGAAATCAATCAATCATAATGTGTCCAATAAGTGTCCATACAAAATTTGTTTGAAGATGCCATCAGAGTCTACAAACCGACTTTTTACAAGAATTTCAAGATAAATCCATCAGTTTTACGGAGGTGTCCTTGTGGTGTAATGGTTAAAGTGATGGACTGTAGAATTGTAGTAAGCAAGTTCAAACTCCAGTCGCACTATTTTGGACAAATATCCTTGGGAAAGGTATGAACCCCCTTATCCTCCCAGCTATGGATTTAATAGTACCACTCTTGGTCTTCTAGAAGGATTGATTTGGCATTAAATAACCTACAAATGTTAATATGCAATTAAACAAAGAAACCAAACCAAACCAAACCAAACCATTAGTTTTGCATAAATTGGCATTTGGGTGAGACAACATATCAACTCAATAATAAGAAAGGTTTGGTTTGGTTTTTTTGTTTAATAGCATATTAACCTTTGTCAGTTATTTAATGCCAAAGCCATTCTCCTAGAAGATCAGTAGTGGTACTATTTAACCCATAGCTGGAAGGATAAGGGGGTTCATACCTTTCCCAAGGGTATTTGCCTGAAAGTGAACATAATAGTGTGACTGGTGTACAAACTCGCTTACTATGATTCTGCAGTCCATCACTTTAACCATTACACCACGAGGACACCCCCCCAATAATAAGAAAGGCTGCAATCACTTTTAATAGAAAAAAAAGTTCTAAGTGTCAGTATAAGAAGTTATTTATTATATATACTTTAAATTGGAAGTAAATAATGGAAACAAATCGGAAAGTATGAATAAAATAGAAAAAACAAAGTAATCAAAAAGTGATGAATTTATTCTGATGAAAAGTCAATGTTAAAACATTTTGGTTTTGATAAAAACCTTCATCAAGACTTTAAGATGGTAAAAAATGTTGCTAGAACGATGATGGATGTTTTAATGTAAGTTCTTGCAACATTTTTCACAATTGTAAAGTCTTGATAAAAGTTTATCAAAACCAAAATGTTTTAAAGTTGACTTAGTGTTCATCTTTTTAAAAATTGTTAAAAAGTTTTCATTCTTTTAAAAGTGATTTGTTTTTACTTTCTTGATGCATAAATGTCACAAGACTGCATCGGATATTGAGACTCTAGTTCTGGAGATTTGGGGGAAGTACTCATCTGAAAGTATGAATAAAATAGAAAAAACAAAGTAATCAAAAAGTGATGAATTTATTATGATGAAAAGTTAATGTTAAAACATTTTGGTTTTGATAAAAACCTTCATCAAGACTTTAAGATGGTGAAAAATGTTGCTAGAACGATGATGGATGTTTTAATGTAAGTTCTTGCAACATTTTTCACCATTGTAAAGTCTTGATAAAAGTTTATCAAAACCAAAATGTTTTAACATTGACTTTTCATCATAATAAATTTATCACTTTTGGATTACTTTGTTTTTCTGTTTTCTTCATACTTTAAATTGCAAACTAATTTTTATGATTTCAATATTTCTTTTATTATTGCCTTTGTTATGAATTCATATGTGCATTATTTTTATATGTTTATTTTCATGACTATATATATTGATTGGTTTGGTTTTATGGCACATCAACCATTGTAGGTTATTAATGGCAAATCCATTTTTATACATAAACAGTTCTATTTCAAACAATTCAGTTTAGCATAAGCGCACAGGTTAGTCTTATAGGACCCTATCAGGTGCTACCACTCCAGGCTAGAGTGGACCTGGGAGCAAAGGCAATAAAGGGGTACTCCGCATTTCCCAGAGCTCCAGCATTACTGGAACCTCATCATCAGATTGTTCAGTGTCATAACAGGACACTCGTGGGGAAGGGGTCTTAAACCTCTGCAGAGAAACAGTTGGTGTATTCTACAGCACTAGCTGACAGGGTATTACTATGTATATGTTGTGGACTAGCCTATCATACCTTTTCTGGGAGAAGTTAAACTGGTCCATAACTACTTGTTTATTGGTGGTTACAGCAGTGAGGACAAGATTTACGGAGACCTTTATACAAACTGTCTATGTATTTACCAATTCTTAGCACTTTGTTGAAAACTACTAATTCGTATGTACTAGTATACTGAAACATTCAAAGTTCTGGTGTACAACAATATATTATTAATAATTTTAGAAAAGAATTTTTCAGGTTATGAGATTGTCACACAAGAAGGAGTTGTTGATTTGAACAAATTTTTTTTAATGTGTTCAGAGGATTTTCTTTGCATCCTTTATCATTTTTTATGGCTAGTAGAGATTTTATTCTATATCACTCACGAAAGATCATACCCTATGATTTCATTTTTCCTTTTTTAAACATCTTTTCATTACTGTTGGGTATCACCTACCTTTTCAGCATAATGAGCTGTTCCATCTGCCATATATGGCAGTAGCGGAGATCAGCCTGGGAATAAGCCTATGAGTCAGACCAGAAGAGCCGTTCCTATTGTTGAAGTATATCATTACTCTATCACTAACCCTATGTTCTTATTACTAACAGTCTCTCTCTCTTGTAAATACTCTTTCTTGTAAATATAACTATTTTCCTCACATATCGTGGTTTGTCTTATTATTACTACTACTTATGTTCACTAACCAGAACACAACAATTACCCTCACACACACAGACTTCTTTAATAAATTTACCTTGAACATTTGGCTTTTTATGCCAGCATTTCTTTACACCAAAGCTTGATAAATCCTGTAGTTCATCCAGAAAGTCTGAAACAAATGTGACAGAGGAAGGATGCCCTTCCCATTAGATCGATCAGATCAGCTTTTATTCCATGACAATGCATCTCTCGCTGACATTATAGGTTCTATTTTTGGTAAAAAATTCATTTGATGCAAGACCATCAGTGAAACATATGATTTTCCAAACTGTCTTCTTTCTAATCACTTGGATTCTAAGGAAATGCTTCAATGAAAAGCTAGATGGGAACTACACAAAAATGCTGCATGCTGTTTTGAAGAAATCATGGAAGTAACGCACTAAAAAAAAAAAACAACTGTACAGCCACTTACCTCCCATCTTGCAAATCCTTCCAAGTAAGACAATGAGGACAAACTCATAAGTGATGTTACCCTTATGGACTCCTACACATGGACACACCCATGTTGGCCAACCAGCAAAAACATACATTCATCAGGTCTGTGTGGATATTAGTTGTTGTCCTAAGGACTTACCAAGAGAATTGGCCAATAGAGATGGATGGCAAGAGAGAGTCGAGGAAACATATGCCTAGATAATTGTGTTACAGAAATATGTCAACAATAGTCTGGTGATTGCATGCCTAGAAATTGTGCTACAGAAATATGTCAATAGTCTGGTGATTGCTGTGATATATGTATTTACCAACCCCTCCGAATGGGCAAGATGTGACACAAGGTCAATTTTTTAAGCAGAGTTTAACAGGCTTGAATTCAGAATTTTCCTTCTCTTAGACTGGTTGCCTAACCTAGGCTGAAATCCAAGTTTGCTCTATAATTTACTCATAGCTGGAGGAGAATAACCAGATTCATACCTTTCTCAAGGGTATTAGTGCTTTATGAAATGCATTCAGCCTTATCCAGGGTTTGAACTTGTGTCGCTGTGTTGTGTACTGCAACCATAATTCAATGATATCAATAACAACTGTAATACACGCAAATACTGGGAAATACAAAACACAATAGGCAGACTCAAATACACAGGCGACTCCATTGTTCAGGTACGAACCGTTTATTAATTTCTGACTTCGGTTTTTCGACACGAGGAGAGAGACAATTCTTAAAAGTCTTTCGTATCATACTATGCTAACAACATCTTTCAATGGCCAAAATCCAACTCTATGCCCCAATGGCAGGAACTCAACTATCGTCTTCCAGGGTCCAACCTCAAAATCCCAACTGCCAGGTCAGACCCCAACTTCTCAACACCATGGTCAGACACCAACTTCAACTGTCTGCCTACATCGTCCACAGTCAACTCTCAACTGACTCTTTTTCAAAATCTTCAAATTCTCTGAACCATCGCTTCTGGGAATGATGTCATTCACACTCCAGTCCCATTTCCTATCTGGGGTTTATTATGACAATTGTGATTGTCATATCCTTTGCGTGCGAGCATAAACTGTACCCAATGCTATGCACCTGAACTAAGAGCTGAATAGTTCAAAGCCCAACCAAACTGAATGATTAAATTATAATTAACAAAAAATGATTAATATAAAAAAAAATCATTCCGTAATTATATAACAGCTGTATCCATTTCCTACAACAATAACATTTACAATAAGTAAAGTTAGCGACCATAGTCGAGGGTGACCCGAAGGCTCCCTTTTCGATAGCTACTACACCAAGGTGTAGAGGAGGGTGCTACTCCATTCCCTGGATTGCTCCACTTTACCCTTGAACCGTACCTTATAATGCTGAGTGTTAAGCAAGGTGGTATCAAGTTCCATTTTTAAAGTCTTTGGTATGACTCGACCTGGGATTGAACCCAGGTCTCCCGGGCCATTGGCGAACACTCTAACCGCTGGGCCAATGTCCAAGGACAACCCTAATTGGTATGATATAGGTCAGCAGAAATGTGTTTATGTAGTTCTTCATTTGTCTAATTATAGTGTTCTTCGACTGATAATGAAAGACCTCACATATTAAACTTTATTATAATACAATAAATTTGTAATAAATTACTCACAAGAAGTTTTACAATAGCTTCATTTCCATCTGCCACAGCTGAATGAAGTGCTGTTCTTCCTTCGTAATCTTGCCAGTTGACTACAGTTGGAGCAGCTTCCTGACAGAAGAAAATAAAGAACAATTAAAAAAGGGGAAAAATTAATAACTTAATAATTCATTATTACTTAGAATATTCAGACTATTGACCTCATCTTTATTGTCATACTCACAATGTTTCAGCTGATATGTCCTTTAGCATTCTTCACGTTGAACTCGGGAGTCCACAAAGAATCCTGAACTGGACCCTTTATTAGATCCACAGAGGTAGACTGTTCTAATTCTGTTAACTATAACCAAGTACAAGTATTAAGTTATAGTAAGTATTCCTTGTTATTCTTACCTGTTGTTGGGATTGAACCTGCAACCTCCAGATAATTTCATTCAGAAGCACTTTCCAACCAAACGCCTTATCTACTGCACCATGTTTCTTTGTCCTTTTTTTTTAAGACACTCATTTTTGATTGATTTTAACAGCATGTCAAGACACTCATTTTTGATTGATTTTAACAGCATGTCAAGATACTCATTTTTGATTGATTTTAACAGCATGTCAAGATACTCGTTTTTGATTGATTTTTAACAGCATGTCAACCTATCTTGGGTTATTTTATGCTCAGAGGTTAAGGAATTGCATTCATTGTACACTCCTATTTACATTTTTGATGAGTTGATTCTAAGCCTTATAGAACAAGGTTCCCCACCAACCCATGGCCCTCAAGGCCTATCCATACGACCCTTCCTCCATCTTTCAAAATTCTCTTTCTACCTTATGAAGAAGTACAATTACAACTGCAGATGGAACTCATTGATTTTAAGGGTTCAGAAGATTTGATGACTCAGGCAAAAGCGAAAAAGGTTCACACATGTTCTGAGAATTTAAGTCAAAGCAACCATTAGTTGACAGAGCTACTCTTTCCTGCATTAATCCAATACTGATGACCTCAAAAAGAGAACTGAATTTTTTATCATATTGTTGGCATTAATGAGCATGTTCTTCTGTTGTTGTTGTTGTTATTATTATTATTATTATTATTATTTGTCAGTCTAAGAGTAACCAGAAAGAAATAATCTTCACAGGGATTAATCTTACAATAATGAGTTCCCTCTAGCCGTCTGCTTTAATTAGCACAAGCACATATGATGACCCAGAAATACCAGCTAATTACTTGGGACCCACAACTATCCAGTGAATTTTAAAATAGCTTAACTGTAGACTTATACTAAGTTAAAACTTAAGGAATGTAGGTGAGAGGGAAAAGAAGTAAAAGGAGGAAAAGAAAGCAGAAAAGAAAAGGAGACTTTTTTCTCCTCTCCCTGAGTGTTCACAACCTCAGAAGCCATGGGAAGCATCATGGTGGATGTAAAGCAAGGCAGTTGAAACCAATGATGGATCAATGGAGCACTTCATCAGATGCTGGGTGAACGAACCCCACAGGATCAAATAGTTCAGTTGAGAAACTACTGCTACTCATCTTTTTGGGTGGCGTCTATTGATGAGGTTAGAATACAGCCATCAAAAGATTACCATGACTCTCACTCAAACCACATGTCCATTCTGCTAAGGCTGGAGCTCTGGCCCCAGTGTTTAAAAAATCAGCAACATAACTCAAAGAAAGACAAAAATTACTTAAATATAAAAGCACAGTAAAAATAGTGATATGAAACGTTAGAACCTTAAATAGAGTAAGCCAACTACTGGAGCTGAAAGCATCTGTGATAGATCATAACATAGACATAGTATGCATACAAGAACACAGATATCATCATAGTGAAGTAGATATAAAATACCACAATACTGGCAATGGATGGATGTTTGTCTCAACATGGAAAAACTCTGTCAACACCGTGATTGGGGTGTAGGTATACTTATCAGGACACGTGCCCTAAAATCACTTAATAGCATCGAGAAAATACAACCGAGGATGATGGTAGCTATATTTAATGGTAACTCCAGCCCAACAATCATCTCCTGCTACAGCTCTACCAATGCTAGTGATGAAACAGACCTCCCTTATTTGTAACATCCTGAAACACAACGTCCTAATCATCGGTGGAGACATGAATGCCCAAATAGGTAAAAATGTAAACAACAAATTCAGCTTACACAGCTTGTTAAACAGAAGTGGGGAACACCTAATGGACTAGAAAATGGATTAACATGCCTTAATACTAAATTTCAGAAAAGAAAGAGAAAACTGTGGACCTACACTTATGCAAATAATGCTAAAGCATAGATAAACTACATCCTTATGAATAAGAAATGGATTAATAGCACATTGAATTGTGAGGCATATTCCTCTTTTGAAGGTGTGTCTTCCGGTCACTGAATTGTCATAGCAAAGATATGTCTGAGCCTATATAGGAATGCGGCACAAAAAACCACAACCTCACACTATGACTAGTCCCTAATTAACAATAGGGATATTAACTATAAATATATGTTAACACTAAGAAACAAATTCGATGCACTTCAGGAGATATCAGAAACACTTACTCCAAATGACGAATAAGATAACTTTGTCAATGCCTACATAGAAGCGGCAGCCGAATGCATGTCAATCAAACTAAGAGAAAAACAGAGTTCCCTGGGAGACATTAGCAGTTAGGAAAAAATGAAAACTGCATCCCTTTGCAATAGGAGGAACCCAACTAACGCCAACACTCAGAAACTTAAGAAGGCACAAAATGAACACATACCTAAAAGAACAAATAGAATACATCCAAGACCAGATCAATAAGATCAGAGACTCAGTTGAAGATAGACAATCTAGGATAACATGGCAGACAGTAAATGAAGTGAGTAGCAGGAAAAATAGTGGGAGAGCTACACAAACCTGCCAGCCAAGAAGAAAAAATACACTTGTGGAAAGAACATTTCAAGAATCTGCTTGGAAAATCCCCCAAAGTTATGGATGATCTTATTACAAAAATCATTAGCAATCAACCAGACATCAAACAAGAACAATTTACACAAGAACTCAATGTAGTACTAAGAAAAATCAATTACAGGAAAGCTGCAAGCCTAGATGAAATACCCCCAGAAGTACGGAAAACAAGGAAATTCAACGACATATTGCTCCAATACTGTAACACAATAAAAAACAAGATATAATAGATGGACAAAGGGCTGCATCCTCCCTTTCCCCAAGAAAGGTGACCTTGGAATAGCCAAAAACTACCAAGGTATAACCCTTACTTCCATAGCAGCCAAGATTTACAATACTCTGCTACTCAACTGCATTGAACCTGAAATTGCGAAAATTCTTAGGAAGAAACAAAATGGCTTTCTGAGAAATTGATCCATGACATTATAAATTTTGAAAATGCATTGAATTTTAGAAGGGGTTTGTCCAAAAAAAACCTCAAGGTGACACGATTATTTGTAGACTTCTCCAAGGCATACACAGAAGGAAGATAGAACAAATACTTCTCGCCTACAGTCTCCCTAAAGAAACCATTGCAGCCATAATGATGCTCTATAAAAACACAAAAAAAAACTTTGCTCACCGGATAGACCCCAACTTCTTTGAAATTGTCACAGGTGTGCCACAAGGGGACACATTAGCTTATGGGATACAAATTTCTTCTAGTCTTAAAATAAGCAATAAAAACATACTTAAGAACATTCTAGAAATTTAGGATCAAACCCGCATTAGCATTTAATTTACATTTTTATATTTTTCAACCAATCAGCTAAAAACATGGAATAGAACATTCTAGAAAATTAGGATCGGAAGTGAACTAACAGAAAACATTTAGGCTCGAAAATAAAATAGTAAAATACAAATCTGATTGGTCAATAAATGTCTACGCGCCAAGATTTTAGGGCGATTCTTTGATCCACCTGTAGGATATAAATAACACAGAGTTAGGAAGCCAGACACACAAGACACAAGCTTACACACAAACGAAGACACAGACGAACACAAGCCACTAAGCCTGTAGCTGATACTATGTCCAACCAATTCCTTTCCTTCCTCAACTAAAGTTCATGACCTCTTTTCAAATGGCCGAGAATTATATTCAAAAGGAAAACCCGACAAACTTTCTTTCATCAACGAGACACGCTGTCGCCACAATCATAAAACCCTCTATAAACTTAATGTAAGTAAGAACGACTTATTTACGGACTCTGATAACATGACCATACACACATCTTTAAACAAATTTATTTTCCTTCTGTCAAACTTTATTTTCCAAAAGGCCCTTTACACATCATATATTTTGTTTGTTTTCATATTCTGTTATATGCATATTAAATTGTTTGTTGTTTAATGTTCGTTGTGTTCTATTCCATTTCTTTCACGCGATTGTAAAGTTTTGTGTTGTATTTGTGGTGGGAATAATTTAGAGAGCACTCTACTGAAATAACCAAATTACATACTCCCCCCACAAGCTCCATACCTGTTTATTATCTTCCTAGACTATGTGCTTTGAATTTTGATATATTTAATGAAAGAAAATGACTTTACTTTGGCAAAGGTAAGAAGCAGATGATATCCCGCACAAATGATTATAGATGCGGACTATGCTGATGACATAGCGCATCTGGCAAATACATCTGACCAGGCCCAATCCCTGCTACATAGTCTCGAATGGGTAGTAGACAGCATAGGCCTCCATATGAATGCAGACAAAACAGGATTCATGTGCTTTAATCAAAGAGGAGACATCTCCACACTAAATAGTAAATCTCTGAAATTCATGGACAAATTCACCTACCTCAGAAGCAGTGTCTCATTTACAGAAAATGACATCAATATGTGATTAGAGAGGGTATGGACAGCTATTAATAGGCTATTGGTCATATGAAAGTTATACCTATCCAATGAAATGAAATGCAGTTTTTTCCAAGCAGTGGTCATGTCAATACTACTATATGGATGCACCACATAGATACTGACTAAGCATATGGAGAAAAAGCTTGATGGCAATTGCACAAGAATGCTATGAGCTGTATTGAACAAATCTTGGAGGCAACATCCCACAAAACAGCAGCTGTACATCCACCTACCACCCTTCTTGAAAACCATCTAAATTAGATAAACAATACATGCGGGACACTGCTGGAGAACTCATAAGAGATGTACTCCTATGGACCCCTTCACATGTATGAGCAAATGTTGGGCGACCAGCTAGAACCTATCAACAACAGCTCTGTACCGATACAGAATGTAGCACAGAAGACCTGCCGAGAGCAATGGAGGATAGAGATGAGTGGCAAGAGAGAGCCAGGGAAATTTGTGCTAATGGCCCGACATGTTGATGATGACGATTTTAAACTGAGATCAAGCAATTATTTGGTTGGTTTGGTTTTATGGTATATAAACAGCTCTATTTCAAACAATTCAGTTTAGTATAAGTACACAGTTCAAACGTCAAAAACATTTCTATTTCAAGCTATTCAGTTTAGTCAACAAAGTTAAATGGTTCCAAGCATCACTATGTATCACTAATAATTCAATTAAACATGTCATTTGTTTACACACAGTTAAAAGTTAAAACAGTTCTATTTCAAACAATTCAGTGAAGCATAAGTACACAGTTTAGTTCTGTTTGACCCACAGATAGAACCCTATCAGATGCTACCCATCTGTGCCAGAGTAGACCTAGGAGTGATGGCAATAAAGGAATACTCTGCATTCCTCGCAAGCTCCATCATTACTGGAGCCTCACCAACAGATTGTTTAGTTTCATATCCAGAACACTCATTAGGGGAGTCTTAACTCTATGCAGAGATGCAGATGGTGTATTCTGCAACCCCAGCCGACTCAACCAAATACAGTTGGGACAAACATATTAGGTACTAGGGCTTGACACGACCAGTCAGTTAATCAAATAAGGCCTCTCTGACTGTCCATCTACGTCAGTAAGGACCTAAGTGAAGTGTTGCAAGTTACTTGACCACTCAGTTTCCAGGTGAAGGATTGCTCAGCCATCAGGATCCTATCTTCAAGCGTAACAGGTCACTATCCACAGCCAACAGGTGACCTTATTGGAGGGTGGGGTCTTACCCCTCTGCAGAAGTGCAATTTGTGTATTTTGCAATCCCTGCCAACAGGGTAGTGTTCTTGATACGATTTATTTACAATTATGCAGTTTCAAGTATTCCTATCTAATACTAATAATCTGTTAATGTTTATATGGTTTCAAGTAACTATTTTTATTTGATAATAATTGCTTGCTGGCCCACACATATGTGGTTGCAATTATTCCTACCCAATGCTATACAGTTAAGTCAGCTGGGGCAGTAGAATACACCAACTGCATCTCTGCAGAGGGGTAAGACACCCCCAATGAGTGTCCTAAATATGACATTAAACCATCTGACGGCAAGGCTTCAGTCAGTGGAGCTCTGAGTAATATGGAGTACACCTTCATTCCCATTGCCCCTGTCCACTCTGACCTGGAGTGGTAGCACCTGATAGGGTTCTATCAATGGGTTAAATAGAACAGTTTGATATTTAAACTGTGAGCAAATAAATGTCTTATGTTAAACCAAATTCTTAGAAATAGAACTGTTTGATCATTTAACTGTGTGCAAACAAATGTCTTATGTTAAACCAAATAGTTAGAAATAGAATTGTTTGATCATTTAACCGTGTGCAAACAAATGTCTTATGTTAAACCAAATAGTTAGAAATAGTATTGTTTGATTATTTAACTGTGTGCAAACAAATGTCTTACATTAAACCAAATTGTTAGAAATAGAATTGTTTGATTATTTAACTGTGAGCAAACAAATGTCTTGTGTTAAACCAAATTGTTAGAAATAGAATTGTTTGATCATTTAACTGTGTGCAAACAAATGTCTTATGTTAAACCAAATAGTTAGAAATAGAATTGTTTGATCATTTAACTGTGTGCAAACAAATGTCTTATGTTAAACCAAATAGTTAGAAATAGAATTGTTTGATCATTTAACTGTGTGTAAATAAATGGCTGTTCAATTGAATTGTTAGTAATACATACCAATACTTGAAACTCATTAAATGTGTGCCTAAATTAAATCAATACTTGGAATCATTTGACTGTGTTCAAATAAATGAACAGAGTTGGATAAAATACTTAATGTTGAATAGCAATACTTGTAACGACTTCACTGTCTGCAAACAAATGATGAATATCAATTAGAATTATTAGTGTTAGATGGTAATAATTGAAATCATTTAACTGTAGAAATAATAGCAATATTAGTGTGTGAACAAATATTTTCAAACTCATTTAAAAATGCCAACAACCTGTGTGATAACAAATGACTGATGTTAAATTGTGACTGTTATATAGCAATACTTGAAACCATTTAACTGCGTTCAAATAAAAGAAGCTCAGACTCGCTTAAAAATTTTATCACCAAAATATGTTTACAAATCATATATTTAATATATATGTATAAACAGGATTAAATAAGCTAAAATAGCTTATCAGTAAAGCTAAGAATATACCAAGTGTATTCTCTGCAGAGGGGGGTAAGACCCCCACCCCCCACCCCCCACCCCGCCCCGAGGTGTGTTTTGGGAATGACCCTAAACTGCGTCTGATGATTCTGAAGATCTGGAGAGGGCGAAGTACCCCCATTCACTGCTTTTAGTCCGAAGTTCATTCTGATCTGGAGTGGTAGTTTGAGTCTCATCTATTACTCGGAGAGATCTATTTGAAAACTATTCATATCTGGTAGGACTGTGTGCAAAAAAAAAAAAAAACCTTTTAAGAAACATCTTTACAAAAATGTGAATATGAATATATAAAAACTGAGATTACCAAACCTCGAGGTATAAAATAACCCTAAATAGATTGATATGCCATTAAAATTAATCTACTTCATGCTAATGATTTTCAGATAAATCTATTTGACCCATAGAAGGTATACTGACAGGTATTACCATTCCAGGTGAGGGTTTTTTTTTCCACTATTGGAACCAGGACCAGGGATTCAACTCACACTCTCCGACATCAGTAAAAAAAAACAAAAAGAGACCAACGTGAGATACCTCCAAGGAATGGATGGTAGAATGAGAACAACCCACCTCATGATTCAAATAAAGGGTTAAGTTTGGAATTCCTGGAATGTTATCAAGTACAGCAAAAAGCAATCGAAGAAGGCCAGAGAGTACAGTGGCTGAAATGTCAGGAGTATAGCAGTCCACAATATGTAGAAAATAATTATGATAATGCCTCATCCCAGAAATATGGATAGATAAATATGTTTTTGTGGAACAGCATTTAAGGTTTATGGATAAAATCTAAAAAAATCATAGATTAATGTCATTTCTATTTAGAGATCTTTTTATTAGTAGCAAACAGTATATTTGGATATTATATTTCAGTGTAAGAATGAACTTTTTGCACCTAGCGGCATTAATTTTAAATGATCACTGGCAACAACCTGGGTCATAATTTTAGAAATAAATGTCGAGTTTTTATGGCTTCATAAACTGGAGGCGCCCGTGGTGTAATGGTTATCATCATAGGAAATGGACACAGTGACATGAGTTCAAATCCTGGACAAGACAGATTGCATTTCACATAGCACTAATACCCTTGGGAAAGGTATGAATCCAATTATTCTCCCTCCAGCTATGGGTAAATAGTAGGGCAGACTAGGTTCTTCAGCCTTGGTGAGGCAACAAGTCTAGGAGAAGGAAAACTCTGAATTCAAACCTGTTAAACTCTGCTTAAAAATTGACCTTGCGGAGGGGTTGGTAAATATGGTAAACTTGAGGGAAAAAATTACTTTTCACTTGCAAGTAAAGATTATATATACACAAACACACACATATATCTTGAGGGTCATTGAATAAATAAGATGAATTTTGCGAAAGGATTTGGCAATAGGAAGCATTTTTTACAGTTGAACCATTTTCAAGAAAATCAATATTCTTGGGTCCTTTCATGTCCTAGAAGACAGTTATCACCTTCTTTACTGACTGCTTCACCTAGAAATTTTTTTTTTACTGAAGAGTCAGCACATTTCCACTCTACGGACTGTCTTTTTGACTCATGGTCATCATGGCAAACCCATGTTCAGCCTATTTATAAAGATTTTTTGACTAAAACATGGTTTGCAACACAAGGATGTTGCTTTCAAGAAGTTATGAAAGCAGCACCGTACAAAACAGGTTACCTCCAATCCCACAAACCATCCAAGAAAAATGAGCAAAACTTGCAGGGCACGGCCGAGAAAAGTAAGGACAAACTTATAAATGATGTTCTCCTATTGTCTCTTACACATGGCCAACAAGCTCTGTGTGGACACTGGATCCCGTCTAGATGAATTGCCAAAAGCAATGGATAGTGAGAGAGGATCAGGGGAATCAGTGCTATCGGCATGCCTTGATAATCATCTCTCTTCTTTGGCAGTGTTCTTGTCTTTGTGTGGAATAGGCTTATATATATATATATATATATATATATATATATATATATATATATACACACACACACACACACACACACACACAGAGGGTGATTGAAAAGTATCTCCTTCTGCTTTCTTTTCCTATTCCTTTCTTGTAAAAATCACACTTTTGAAATAAGAATTTTAAAATAAGGACTTACTTTTCAATCAGTCTCTTTCTATCTCTCTCTCTCTCTCTCTATAAAGAGATTAATAAAATCATCGGTAAACAAAAAGGGGGAACTATTCTAAAATGATAAAATAGCGAGGGCCGTTTTGTCCGGCACTTGACAAGCTAGTCACCAGAAAATTTTCTAAAAACAGGGTTTGAATTAATTATTAGGGTTAAGGAGACGAGGTTGGGGAAAAAAAAAATTCAAGTCACCTCAGTCTCCAAAAGTTCCTCAAAGATATTCAAAATATGAGTACTTTATTGTCTGCACAGAGCGGGGGGGGGGGGATTTATAAATCGCCTCCAAGATTTCAAGGTGAATTTTTTGTCTCTGGCTCTGAGCAGAACAGAGAAGCAATCATCTTCATAGTTAGTCCTGCAACTATTTATGGTAAGTAAATGCTCACCAATAGCCGAATCCATTGTCTGAGAGTGCCCAGATTACATAACAGCTTGTGTATGATGTAATCTCTCTCTCTCTCTTTCTCTCTCTCTCTCTATATATATATATATATATAGAGAGAGAGAGAGAGAGAGATATTACATCATACACAGCTGTTATGTAATCTGTGATAGGTGGAATTTACATAAAAATTTCATTCATTCTAATTATTACACATATACTAACATAGCAAATACTAAAAGCATGTATAAAAATTCATTAGAAATGATTTTACTATAGAAACTTTGGGAAATGGTTTTACAATAGAAATTCATTGAAAAAGATTTTACTATAGAAATGGTAATGCAGCAGCAAATATTGAAAGTATACATAGAAAATAAGGAGATGTCAATATTTCTATCCTATATTTACAAATATACCATGAATTCAAAAGTTTGAATATTTAATACCTTTGACAGAAAACCTTTTGCAAAATATCAACTTCAAAAGAATGGACAGGGGAAGGGGTAGAGTACAAAAGGAATATTTTGGCAACAACACAGAAGAATTTGTTATGGCCGATACACGGTTTGCTTTGATTGGATTAAGTAATAATCCAACGAAAGCCATCTATGATATTTGGTAACAGGGAAATGAGTGAATGAAAAATCACCATTAAGTTTTGCAATTGTTTATCTAAAATCTTTTTGAGAAAGTTTCAGTATTTAGTTACTATGCTGTAGAATGTAGATGCATGTTAAATGATTTTAGTATAGAAATGCATTGCTAGTGATTTTACTATAGAAATCACTGAAAATAAGCAAGAAAGAGATTGTCAGTGGTCTGGAATTAATCTAAGTGTTATTGATACAATGTAGCTATTATATTCATAATTGTAAATGCATTATGACAGAGTTTACTATAGAAATGCATTGAAAATCAGCAAGAAAAGAATTGTCAGTGGTCAGGAATTAATGCAAGCATTATTGATACAATATAGTTATTATTTGTATAAAGTAAATTCATTGCTACTGATTTTACAATAGAAATGCATTCAAAATCAGCAAGAAGGATATTGTCGGTGGTCAGGAATTAATGTAAGTATTACTGATAGAATAGATCTTTTATATGTAAATGCATTGCTAATGATTTTACTATAGAAATACATTGCTAATAATTCTACTATAAAAATAAATAGCTAATGATATTTCTATAAAAATACATTGCTAATGATTTTATTATAGAAATGCATTCAAAATCACCAAGAAAGAGGTTGTCAGTGAATAAGAAGAGTAATATTATTGAGAGATTAGGGCTATTATGGATATGATATTATCACATCTTTTATAAACATATGTATTTTGTCAGTGTGATTATTCTTAAAACAGTCAAACTTCTGGATAAAGAATATTTTTATTTAAGACATCTTTGACAAAAATGATACAAGAAAAATATCAGTTTTATCAATATTACACGTATACAATATCATTAAAATTTTATTCAGCAATATCATATGTTGAAGTTGTTATAATGTGGGATACGATAGGAATAAATAAAGTTTAAAATAAAAACCAAACAAATAAGATAATATTTCATTGACCTGTGACTAATGATGGAAGACATAAGGAAAATTAGTTACAGGTAAATGAAAGTTGGTAGAAGGATTATGGTTTGCTCTTCTTTCTTTAATGGTATATCATATTTACCAACCCCTCCGCTTGGGCAGGATATGACACAAGGTCAATTTTTAAGCGGAGTTTAACAGGTTTGAATTCAGAGTTTTCTTTCTCCTAGACTAGTTGCCTCACCAAGGCTGAAGAACCTAATCTGTCCTGCTATTTACCCATAGCTGGAGGGAGAATAATTGGATTCATACCTTTCCCAAGGGTATTAGTGCTATGTGAAATGCAATCAGTCTCGTCCAGGATTTGAACTCGTATCGTCGTGTCCAATTCCTACGACGATAACCATTATACCACAGTATATCAACCTTCATGGGTTATTTACTGCCATCGTTTTTCTCTTAATCATCCTAAGAGATTATTTTAGACTTGCTTCATTTAGTATCAGGTTAAAAAAAGACAGAAAAACTTACAAGCAATACTTTGACACATGCCACAGCTGCTGGGTCCCTACTGCTTGCCGCCCAATGGAGAGGAGTTTTGCCTTCACTGTCTGGAATACTGATATTAGAACCCTGCAAAAAAATTGGTTTTTAAATATTAAAACTCGAATAATGCCAAAAGATACATCACTCTCAGGGTTGACTATACTGGAATGTGTTCCTTGGAATTTCTACCGGCACAGCCAGAGTGTGTGTTTGATACTCATCTCTTCTTTTTTGAGTCTTTGGTATGACTCGACCTGGGACTGAATCTCAGGCTCTCATACCATTGACAAATACTCTAACCATAGGCAAATATATATAAAATTATCTGCTAAAACAGTCTAAATCAGTAAAATATAGTGCTCTCTGTACAAAAATGCAGAGCAATATCCCAATATTTCAACAATAAAATAGGTTTGATGAGGTTTCTTTGTTTAATGGCATATCAACCTCCATTGATTATTTAATGTCAAAGCCATCTGGGTAGAAGAACAGCAGTGATAGTATTTAACCAAGAGCTGCAAGGATAAGGGGGTTCATGCCTTTTCCAAAAGAGAACATAATAATGTAACTGGAGTTTGAAAACATTTACTTTGGGGCCGCAGTTCAGTACTTTAACCATTATGCTACAGGGACTCCTCTTAACAAAATAGAGTAAAATCACTTACGACTTGGAGATTCATATACAGGGTGTGGAAACAAAATTAGGAATGTTCTAGTATAATCATAAATGACTATTATAAAAAGAGATCAATTTTGATTTTAAAAAATAAACAAAATAAGACGATAGACACAAAACAATTAATTTACTCAATATGGCTACCACTATTTTTTTTTTTCAATAATTATATCAACACGCCTTCAAAACGATTTGCATGCCTTCAAAATAAATTCTTCAGACATTTTATTCCATTCCTGCATTTCAATAGCACGCATAAGCAAACCACTATTTGGATGGGAAGTTGCATTTGTTTTGTTTTCTAAAACACCCCATATAGTGTAATAAACAGGATTAAAGTCTGGGCTTAAATCTTGTCTAATTGCTGTCCTAACATTTTTCTCGTGGACTTTCAATTCATTAGCGTGCTTTCTTATAGATCCTGTGGGGTGTTCTTAATCACTGTAGCGAAAGCAGTTAAAAAAGCCTTCTTTCCATTTTTTGTTCAATCTTCCATTTCCCCTTTTCAATAAAAAGCGTTTTTTTCTGTAAAAAAAACTTTTGTTTTGTATATGGTAGACAAAGAAACGTTGGTTTGGTTTTGACATTAAGCAAATCATAGATTCTTTGTTGTTTCTTTTCTTACTCACTCATATTGGGCTGAATTTTAATAAAAAGTGCTTGAATAATAGTTAATCATGAAAATTTAGATCTGTTGCTTTTTTTTAAAACTCTGTAGCAATGGCATGAATCCAATCCTCCCTATTCTATATTTTGCTTCTGCACCCTGTACCTGATTTTTAGATAAGCTTGTATCCAGATATCCAAACACTTTTCAAAGTAGATTTTAGATGTGTGGCTACAACCTCTTATTTTGAAGTTTATATATATATATATATATATATATATATATATATATATATATATATATACCAGGGTCATTCAATAAATGAGGGGAATTTATCTATGAGGGTAATTCAATAAATAAGGAGAATTTTTTGACTGAGAAGGGACCTATTATATATACAAGGGTAATTCAATAAATAAGGAGAATTTTTTGATGTGAGGAGCAACCTATTATATATATATATATATATATATATACACACACACACACACAAGGGAAATGAATTAAGGAATTTTTTTAAAAAAAAAGCAAGATAGATATTTGTTTTCAGAATTTTTTTGGCATAGATGTAAATGCTACCTTGTTTGGAATCGGTTGATAGCAAAAAATCATTTAAATCTTACAAAAATATTTCTTTTGAAGCTATTCAAAATGGCAAAAAATCAAACAGATCACTCTAGGTTTGAACAAAAGTCTGTCATCAGATTTTTGATGGCCAAGAAGTGCAAACCATGTCACATTTATACAAGAATGTGTGATGTGTGAAGAAAAACATGTTTTAGTCAAAAGATGTTTACTAATAGGCTAAACATAGGTTTGCTACTATGAGATTGAATGGAAAAGACAGTCCACAGAGTGGAAACACATTGACTCTCCAGTAAAGAAAAAGTTCTGGGTGCAGTAGTCAGTAAAGAAGGACATGCTGACAGTGTTCTGGGACATGAAAAGACACATCACTATTGATTTACTTGTAAACAGTGCTTCCTAGGGCCAATTCCTTAGGTAAAATATACATTATTTATTGAATAACCCTCATGTGTATATGTATATATAATATTACAAAAAATCTTAAACATGGTGATAACTCCCAACTGAGTTTAACATACTCAATCTGCTAGTAATTCACATATTTAATAAAATTATAGCACGCTTTTATATGCTTTTTTTAAAATCATAACTATACTATATATGCCATTATTTATATAGTGAGAATAATCTAAAACTTAAAACATAGTAATTAAAAATTCCCTACGGAAGGGAACAAAATTTTTAAGAGATCTAAATAAATGAAATAAGAAGTTAATCAATAAATTAGAAAACATGTGGGAAATAAAATAGTTTAAAAATTAAAATATTAAAATAACGGATGATTTGAAATGTCACCATAATTAAAATAACGGATGATTTGAAATGTCACCATAATTAAAATAAGGGAAGATTTGAAATGTCACCAAAATTAAAATAACGGATGATTTGAAATGTCACCAAAATTAAAATAACGGATGATTTGAAATGTCACCATAATTAAAATAACGGATGATTTGAAATGTCACCAAAATTAAAATAAGGGAGGATTTGAAATGTCACCAAAATTAAAATAACGGATGATTTGAAATGTCACCAAAATTAAAATAACGGATGATTTGAAATGTCACCAAAATTAAAATAAGGGAGGATTTGAAATGTCACCAAAATTAAAATAAGGGAGGATTTGAAATGTCACCAAAATTAAAATAACGGATGATTTGAAATGTCACCAAAATTAAAATAACGGATGATTTGAAATGTCACCAAAATTAAAATAACGGATGATTTGAAATGTCATCATAATTAAAATAACGGATGATTTGAAATGTCACCAAAATTAAAATAACGGATGATTTGAAATGTCACCAAAATTAAAATAACGGATGATTTGAAATGTCACCAAAATTAAAATAAGGGAGGATTTGAAATGTCACCAAAATTAAAATCTAGAAAATAAAAATGAAGACTATGATTTTAGAGGATTCACTTAGTTTTAAAAATTTTATTAGTTTTTTTGTTTTTTTTTTAATTGTATAAAAAAATTTTTTATTCATAAAATTTTTTTCCCTTTGAATAAACTTTATTGGCATTTTTCTTTTCACATTCTTATGAAGCAATCTGAAGAGACAAGACGCATTCTGTTTTGTCAAAATGAATTTATAATAGCATATCTGTAAAGTTTTCTTTGATATTACACACACATATATATATATATATATACACATGAAAAAAAATTCAAAGGATGGTTTTATTTATAGTTGATACAATATGATCTTTCTTTCTTTTCTTACTTTGTTTAATGGCATATCAACTCTTTTTAGGTTATTTAATGCCAAAGCCATTCTCCTAGAAGAACAGTAGTGGTACTATTTAACCCATAGCTGGGAGGATAAGGGGGTTCATACCTTTCCCAAGGGTATTTGCCCGAAAGTGAATGTAATAGCGCGACTGGAGTACGAACTCGCGTACTACGATTCTGTAGTCCATCGGTTTAACCATTACACCACGAGGACACCCCCTACAATATAATGATTTAATATATAGTGTAACAATATGTAATATCAATGTAATACTTTAGTGGTATATAATATCTATGATTTTATTTATAGTTGAACTAATTGCAAATGTCAAATGTTTCAGTTTTTTATATTAAACTTCTGTCAGCATAACTTAAATATGTGATGTATCTTCCGAATTATATCCTATTTTTTTTATTTTTTAAAAATTAAATGAGGTATATATATATATATATATATATATATATATATATATATACACACACACACACACACCTCATTTAATTTAATAATTTAAATGTGTGATGTATCTTGTGCATTATATCTAATTTTTAATTTTTTTAATTAAATGAGGTGTATATATATATATATATATTACATTAATAAGTTCATATGATTATAAACAAAAAAAGCATTTATTTTTACACAAAAAATTTTTTTTTCCACTTGCTGAGATTGACCTAAATAATAATATCTACCAAGATTTTCATAGAAATGTTGCTCATAGCAGAGGAGTAGGAGGATTCTGTAACTCAACTCACCTGTTTTATAAGCATTTTCACATGGTCGATGTTGCCATATGAGGCAGCTCTATGAAGAGCAGTTCTCTGAAAGCAAAAAAAAAAATTTTTAAATCAGTTTTCATTCAATTATTCAGAATTTAATATCATACAAAAGAAGCTATTTATGAAACAAAAAGAATTAGGTCAAGATTTAGTTGAGATAAGTTCACAGGTTTCTACTGAAAAAAGTTTATCTTAAATATTTTTATGTATTTTCAATCGATAAGATTGTTGTATCCTCTGGGAATTTGCTAGTATCATTGGAGGTGAGGGTACACTTTACAATGTAAGCATTATTGTAAAGTGAAAATTTAACCCTCTCTATCAGTCTATCAAAAGAAACGTAGACTTATTTTGGGGATAAAAAAGCAACAATAAGAGGCAAAATGAACAATACAATAAGAGTAATAATGGAAAGTATCAACACAGAATGTTGAGATAAAAGCAATAATAAGATGATATAAAACTAGCAATAAAATAATAGTAATAATGAAGAGTATTGATCCAGAGTGGTGGGATAAAAAGCAACAATAATAAGATGAAATAAAACTAGCAATAAAATGATAGTTATATGAAGAGTGTATTGATCCAAAGTGTTGGGATAAAAAGCAACAATAATAAGATGAAATAAAACTAGCAATAAAATGATAGTTATATGAAGAGTGTATTGATCCAAAGGGTTGGGATAAAAAGCAACAATAATAAGATGAAATAAAACTAGCAATAAAATGATAGTTATATGAAGAGTGTATTGATCCAAAGGGTTGGGATAAAAAGCAATAATAATAAGATGAAATAAAACTAGCAATAAAATGATAGTCATATGAAGAGTGTATTGATCCAAAATGTTGGGATAAAAAGCAACAATAATAAGATGAAATAAAACTAGCAATAAAATGATAGTAATAATGAATAGTATATTAATGTAGAGTGTTGAAATAAAAAGCAACAAGATGGAATAAAACTAGCAATAAAATGAGAGTAATATAATGTCACGTGGTGTCCCCCTGAGTGAGAAGAAATAAGATTACTACTAATTCCTCAGTATTCGAATTAACAGTAGCAAGCCATCAAAGAATGACCATTAAGAGAGATAATGCAGGTCAAAGTAAAGAATGTGGGTCAAGCTAACAGATGTTTGTACTTGGTGACCTGATGGGTAAAGAATGGGATACTGGGTGATATATAGTAGCCCTAACAAATCGCCTGACCAGGGAGAAGAAGAGAGAAGCCAAATGATTGGCTGGAGCCCTAGGGCGGAAGTGGGAGTTCCTTCCGGTCAGCAGAAGTAGGGAGAAAGAAAGTTAGTCTTGAATCAGACATCGTCATGACCAGATGGGGTGAAGCGCGTGCCAAGACTCCGGGGAAAAGAAGATGGAAATATCTTGGACAAAAAAGAAAAAGAAATTCTACTTTCAAGCTAGACTCCAAAAATAAAATAAATGCCATCAACCCGAGAATAAAGAAAAAAAAAAGGAGAAAGAAAAATGCTCTTCAAAGGAAAGTCGTCTAAAGATAAGTAGACTTTAAAACTGTTTCTCCCTATACCCAAGTATATATCCTCTCTCTCTCAAGTTGAAGAAAGACTAAAAACGAAAGAAAAGAGAAGAAGAAAGACATTTGTGTTCATGTACTATTCATTTATAATATAGCCGACACGTTAAAGATGTGTATCTATGTGTAGCAAAAGATTGATGTATTTTAATGTTCCCACATGCTCGAGTCGTTCTTTGTATCGTCTGCTACCAATTTGTTAATTCATGTTTCTTTTTCAGCTTCTATTCGCCTTATGTTATGCTTGCTTAAAATTGTTCTATAAATTCCTTTAACACTCTTATATGGGAAACCGGAGTTGTCGACTACTATAATTAATATTATTACATCTAAACCTAGGGGACCATATCTTCCATTGTTCTAGGGGAGGAAGACTAGTGGCCTTGGTGGGTGTGTGTATAGTAAGAAATTTGGAACCCCCTTGCCAACGGCGGTCAGTCTAGCCATAAATTAATCCCCCACATAATATGCCAGTTCCGATGTGCCTGAGGAAAAACTCTGAACGAAGACTTATTCTACAAGGGATCAAGTGCCAGTCTGCTCCGTCTTCACGCGTGCGAAAAATAAAGTCCTGTTTTGGGATTTTAGTAAATTTGCCGTCACAATAAGAATATCATCAAGTGAAAACTTAACTCTCCCTTTTACTCCATCAAAGGAAAAGTAAAATTGAAATTATTAGGTTACTGTTTTTATTAGGGTATCTTATTGTGGCATAATTACTAGCAAGATAATTTTCTATATCAATTATTACTAAATACAGATTATGATTCTCACTAGGTGCCTCATTTATTCAGCCTTGCACTAAATCTATTTGATGCATAGATGGAACCCTAACAGGTATGATCACTTTGGATCAGAGTAGACCTGGGACTAATAGTAATGAAAATTTTGTTTTGGCTCAGTTTGGTTTTATGGTACCTTACGCCAAATCCATTTTTATACATATAAACACTTCTATTTCAAACAATTCAGTTTAGCATACAAAAACAGTTCTAATTCAAGTAATTAAGTTTAGCATAAATACACAATTTAGTTCTATTTGACCCATAGATAGCACCCTATCAGGTGCTACTATTCTGGACCAGAGTGGAATTAGGAGCAGTGGCAATGAAGGGCTACTCCGCATTCACCAATGCTCCAGTATTACTGAAGCCTCACCATTAGATTGTTTAGTGTCATATCCAGGACACTCGTTAGAGGAGTCTTGCCTCACTGCAGAGATGATGTCAGCGTATTCTACAGCCCCAGCCGACTGGGCCAGGCAATGAAGGGGTACTCCACACTCTCCAGAAATAGAACCTCATCACCAGATGCAGAACAGAATCATACTCAGGACACCTAATTAGGAGGGTGGCGTCTCATTTCTCTGCAGAGGATGCAGTCAATGTGGTCTCCTATGCATGAACATACCTCTGTTGGTCAATTGGCAAGGACTTGCATTCATTACCTCTGTGTGGATACTGGATGCAGTCTAGAAGGCCTTATTAAGTGTTGGTTGATTGGTTATTTGGGTTTTATGGCATATCAACCTTTGTAGGTTATTTAACGCCAAATCCATTTTTATGCAAATAGTTCTATTTCAAACAATTCAGTTTAGCATGAGTACACAGCTTAATTGTGAAAAACATTTCTATCTCAAGCTATTCAGTTTATTCAAACAGTTCTAATTCAAACAATTCAGTTTAGCATAAGTATGCAGTCTAGTTCTATTTAACCCACAGATAGGGCCCTATTAGGTGCTACCATTTCGAGCTAGAGAGGACCTGGGAGCAATGCCAATGAAGGGGTACTCTGCATTCCCCAAAGATCCAGCATTACCATCAGATTGTCTAGTGTCATATCAAGGATACTTGTTGATGGGGTCTTGCCCCTCTGTAGAGATGCAGTTGGTCTATTCTGCAGCCCCAGTCAACTGGGCAAGTGGAGGGGTTGGGTAAATACAAACACACATATATATCGGAGAGAAGTCAGATTTATCTGATTAATTGCAGTTTTTTCCAAGCAGCAGTTGAGTCAATACTACTATATAGATGCACCATATGGATGCTGACTAAGCACATGGAGAAAAAGCTCGACAGCAATTGCACAAGAATGCTCTGAACTCTATTGAACAAATCTTGGAAGCAACATCCCACTAAACAGCAGCTGTACGGCCACCAAGCACCCATCTCAAAAACCATCCAAATTAGACAAACCAGACATGGGGGACACTGCTGGAGGAGCAAGGACAAACTCATAAGCAATGAACTCCTGTGGACCCCTTCATATAGACAAGCAAGTGTTGGGCAATCAGCAAGAACCTATCGACAAAAGCTCTGTACTGATACAGGATGTAAACTGGAAGACCTGCTGGAAGCAATGGATGATAGAGATGAATATATATATATATATATATATATATATATATAAGGCACCAACTATATAGCCACCTGCTTCCCATCACAAAAACTATTTAAATTAGACGAACCAGATATGCAGGACACTGCTGGAGAAGCAAGGACGAGCCCATAAGTGATGTACTCCTATGGACCCCCACATATGGCCGAGCAAAAGCAGGACGACCAGCTCGAACATACATACAGTAGCTATGTGAGGATACGGGATGTAGCCCTGAAGACCTGCCAGAGGCGATGAACGATAGGGAGAAGTGGTGAGAGAGGGTCAGGGATATCCATGCTAGCGGCAGGACATGATGATGGTATATAGGTTAATTCAATCAACATGAGGAAATTGGGTTGGGGAGTAATATTTGTTTTTTGCTATAAATGTAAACTCTACACTTTTTAAATTGGCAAAAATTATTTGAACCTCACAAAAAATATTTGATTTGAAGCTATTCAAAATAGTAACAAATCGAACAGTGGACTCAAGAGTTAAACAAAGTTTTTCATGAAATTTTCAGTACCAACCATCTGAAATTTACAGAAGAATATATGATGTATTCAAAGAAGAATATTTTAATGAAAAAAGTATTTTCATCCATCTCTAATAGTTTTGTTTTGTTTTGTTTTATGGCATATCAACCCTAGTAAGTTATTTAATGCCAAATATTGTTTTTTTTAATATATAATTTCTAAGTGAATAATTTGAACAAAGCATTATTTTGAAATGAGTCAGAGCTCATTTATTTGCACACAGTTAAATGGTTTCATATATGGTTATCCAACACTAATAATCCTATCTAATATTAATTACGTTTGTACATAGATAAATGATTTTGAAGTATAGTAAATGTTCAAATAGTTCTATTTGACCAATAGATGGGAGCCTAGCAGGTACTATGATTCCAGGTCAGAGTAATGGCAATGAAGAGAGTTACTCTACATTTCCCAAAGCTCCAGGACTAGAACCTCACTATCAGATGCAGTTTAGGGTCATATCCAGGGGAATCATTACAGGATAGGAGTGGGGTTTTACCTGTCGGCAGAAATGCAGTCGGCCTGGGAGTAATGGCAATGAAGACAGGTACTCCACATTCCTCAAAGCTCCAGGACTGGAACCTCACTATCAGATTCAGTTTGGTGTCATATCCAGGAGACTTGTTACAGGATAGGGGTAGGGTCTTACATGTCTGCAGGGTGCAGTCGGCCTGGGAGTAATGGCAATGAAGACAGGTACTCCACATTCCTCAAAGCTCCTGGACAGGAACCACACTATCATATTCAGTTTAGTGTCATATCCAGGAGATTTGTTACAGGGTAGGGGTGGGGTCTAACTTGTCTGCAGGGTGCAGTCGGCCTGGGAGTAATGGCAATGAAGACAGGTACTCCACATTCCTCAAAGCTCCAGGACTGGAACCTCACTATCAGATTCAGTTTGGTGTCATATCCAGGAGATTTGTTACAGGGTAGGGGTGGGGTCTTACCTGTCTGCAGGGTGCAGTCAGCGTATTCTATAGCTTCAACCAACTGGGCTTTGTAAAGATCAAGAAGAAAAAATAAAGAGAAAAAAAAAAACCCAAGCACAAATCAAGTGTTAACCTGAAGGTAAAATCACTTTGATGTTTGAATCTCAACACTGTGTTTTCTCTTATGACAGCTCGACTATTGATAATATTCAAATTCTAAACACTGCTCAAGAAACTAAAGGAGATATAAGCAGTGAGGGAATCTGTCAAAATGATAAAATTCAAGATAAGCCCAAGGAATCGATGTAATCATATTGGAAGTAATTAATGCTGGTGGAGAAGCACTGTACTGATGATACACAATATTTTCATTGATATTGGTTTGGTTAGGTTTTATCGTATATCAACCATTGTAGGTTATTTAATGCCAGATCCTCTTTTTACATATATATTAGATATATATGATTTGGTCTGGTTAGGTTTTATCGTATATCAACCATTGTAGGTTATTTAATGCCAGATCCTCTTTTTACATATATATTAAATATATATGATTTGGTTTGGTTGGGTTTTATGGCATATCAACCATTGTAGGTTATTTAATGCCAAATCCTCTTTACACATATATATTATATATATATTATTTGGTTTGGTTGGGTTTTATGGCATATCAACCATTGTAGGTTATTTAATGCCAAATCCTCTTTATACATATATATTAAATATATAGAATTTGGTTTGGCATATTAACCATTGTAAGTTATTTAATGCCAAATCCTCTTTTTACATATATATTAAATATATATGATTTGGTTTGGTTGGGTTGAGTTTTATGGCATATCAACCATTGTGGGTTATTTAATGCCAAATCCTCTTTATACATATATATTAAATATATATGATTTGGTTTGGTTTTATGGCATATCAACCTTCGTTGGTTATTTAAAGCCAACTCCTGTTTATACATTCATATTAAATATATATATTGTCACGTGATATCCCACTGAGACGATAAAAATAAGATTAATACTATTCCCCGTGTTCAAATTAACAGTAGCAAGCCGTCAAAGAATGACTTAAGAAAGAATGTGGGTCACGGGGAGACCAACAGATGTTGGTACTTGGTAACCACACTCAGGTCACCTGACACTGGAAGGAAGAAGGTAGAAGCCAAACGATTGGCTGGGACCCTAAAACGGAAGTGGGGACTCCTCCCCGTCAGCGGAAATAGAAAATAAGAAAAGTTAGTTGATGGACAGGGTTCGTAGGGGACAGAACCAAAACCAGTATTCCGGGTAGAAGAAGACAAAAGAATATCTCGGACATGAAGAAGCCATTTTCTTCAAGCCAATATTAAAAATAGCATAAAGTCTATTAGCCCGTAAAAGAAGAAAGATTCTCCATGGAACTCCATCAAAGAAATAAGATAAGTACCCTTGGGACTGTTTCTCCTTATACCAAATTTTATATACCCTCTCTCTCTCTCAAATTGAAGGAAAACGAAAGAAAAGAAAAGAAGAAAGACATTTATGTTCATGGACTGTTCATTTATTATATATTTGACACTTTGACGGTGTATATCTATGTGTAGTAAAAGATTCATGCATTTTAATGTTACCATGTGGTCTAAGTTGTTATTTGTGGCGTCTGCTACGAATTGGTTACTTCATGCTTCCTTTTCAGCTTCTGTTCGCCTTATGTTATCTTGATTAAAATTGTCCTATAAATTCCTTTAAAATATCACACGGGAAACCGGAATTGCCGACTACTATAATTAATATTATTACGACTAAACCTATAGGTCCATATCTTCCATTGTTCTAGGGGAGGAAGTTTAGTGGCCTTGGTAGGTGGGTGTATAGTGTGAAATTTGGAACCCCTTGCCAGCGGCGGTCAGTCTAGCCCTAAATTAATCCCTCACATAATATGCCAGTTCTTATGTGCCCGAGGAAAAAACTCTGAACGAGGACTTATTCTACAAGGGATCAAGTGCCAACCTGCCCCGTCTTCACACGTGCAAAAATAAAGTCCCGTTTTGGGGATTTTAAAGAATTTGCCGTCACAATATATATATAATTGCACATGCTTTCACATGCATGAGGGAAAAAAAGATAATAGCATTACTGTTTAAAGTTGCTCAAGTCTTTGCTAAGAAGTTTATTAACAAGTTTCTTATTCAGAAAACAAACAGAACAAGTCAAAAGTGAGACTTACTAATTAATTTATTAATGAGTTCATTATTAAGAAATCAAACAGAACAAGTCCAAAGTGAGACAATATAGATTCAGATCAAACATAGGGACAATAGATGATATATTAACAGTTAAACAGAAAATAGAAAAAGCTAAAGAAAGAAATTTCCTCTTCCACTTCCATTTTAGACATTTGAAGTAAGCCTTTGAAACTGTGCAGAAAGACCTTTTCAAGAACAATAAAAGTGATTGGTATCAATCCAACAATTGTTGATTGAGTTCATCTACGACAAATCCAAGTGTACAGTCCCAATCGACAACAGCATTACAGACTTGTTAAATGTGAACATTGGAGTTCAATAAGGATGTCTCTTATCTACCATGATTCTCGATATTTTTCTCGAACAAGTTATCAATGAGCTAGTCATCTTAGAACAAAATCTTAACCTAGAGGAATCAATGTTTGAATATAATACCAAGAATTATTCAAAGTATCCTCCAATCTTTGGTTTAGTTTGGATTGGTTGTGTAATATGGCATATCAACCCTTGTGGGTTATTTAATGCCAGATTCTGTTTATACATATATGTAAATAAACCAAAAAAAAAAATGCTACAATATTACACCAGTATAAGTAAAACACTTTACGCTTAACTATTAAAAAGTTGTATTGTAATTGAAAAAGTTGTATTGCTTTTGTAATGTACACAACCCCTGAAGATGGCCTCTGATGGGTCCGAAAGTACTTGGGAACAAATTAATTATGGAAACTTTATTAACTAATTCCAGACGGATATTATAACATCCATACAGCAAATTGAAAAGATCAAAATAAACATATGTAGACAAAAGACATCTATACTATTTAATTATATATATATATATATATATATATATATGATTTGTAAGCAAATAGTTTGTAGGTAACATTATTTTTAAACAAGCCAGTACTCATTTGTTTGCACACAGTTAAATGGCTTAAAGTAATGCTATTTATTATTTGCACACAGTTAAATGGTTTCAAGTAATGCTATGTAACATTAACATTTCAATTTGATATCAGTCATTTGTTTGCGCATAATTAAATGGTTAAACAGTTCTATTTGGCCCTAACAGGTACTACCACTTCAAGTTAGAGTGGACCTGGGAATAATGGCAATGAAGACGTATTCTACATTCACCAAAGCTATAGGGCAAGAGCCTCATCATCAAATGTAATTTAACGTTATAACCCAGGACATTTTCTTTTTGAACCATATATGGAACCCTATCCGATACTACCACTAAAGGTCAGAGTGGACCTGTAAATAATGGCAATAAAGGAATACTCCCCATTTCTTAAAACACAAGGACTGGGCCCTCACCATCAAATACAGTTTAGTGTCATATCCAAGACATTTGTTGGGAGGGTCATACCCGATATATATATATATATATATATGTGTGTGTGTGTGTGTGGTGCCTTTAATAAGTTTCCAGACTTTTTTGTATGGGCATTTAGAATTGTCGTAGACTCTTGAAAATTCTCTATGTTATTGCTATACATCTTATGAGATGACTGACCAATTTTTATGATTTCAGCTTCAAATGAACAGCTACAGCAGCAATTGGAATACACCCTACTAAAGCCTGATTGTCACAGCTGGTCAATTTTAAAAATGCAATAAAATTCTGTTTTAAACTTGGAAAAAATGCCACAGAAATGTATGGAACGCTTCAGACTACTTTTTGACCATCTTACATAAATCAAGCATCAGTTTTTGAGTGGCATAAGAGATTCAACGAAGGCACAGAGTCTGTGAGGGATGATGAGAGGTGTGGGAGGAGTAAAGAAGTCAATACATCAGAGTTGATTGGCTAAGGGCTTAGAGTTAGGGTTACTATGTTGAGGTTTTAAGGGAGTTCAGGAAGAGATTCCGTCGGAAGAGGCCAGCACTCTTCAAATTGGGTCAGTGGCATTTCCACCAGGACAATGCACCAGTCCATAACTCCATCCTTGTCACAGACTATTTGACCAAGATCAGCATCAAGACAGTTGCTCACCCTCCGTATAGTCCAGACCTTTCTCCCTGTGACTTTTGGTTACTCCCTAAGCTCAGAGGCTGTCGTTATGAGACAATTGAGGAGATGAAAGAGGCTGTGATGAAGGTCATTGACACGCTCACACAAGAGGACTTCCATGGGGCCTTCCAGAAGTTGTTGGAACGGTACGACAAGTGTATTGCAGCTGGAGGAGATTACTTTGAAGGGGACTAGAGTTTCATGTTTGTACTATCAGTAAAAGTGCCCATACGAAAAAAGTCTGGAAACTTATTTAATGATCCTTATATACGGAGTTTGGTAGCAGTTATTCAGTTAAGCATTAAATAGTAAAGATAAATTTTGTCTGTATAATTTATTTAAGATCCTTTCAAGTTTTCTGATAAGTGTTTGAGTTTCAGGTTGGAATTGGTTGATGAATTTACCAAAATTGTCCCAAGCGCTTTCATAGGCCATCATCAGGGGTTTTTTGCTTGTTCAAGGAGTGTAGTTTTTTTTTAAATGAATTTTGAAAATTTTTATAACATAACAAGAATATGCGAACGCAGAGTTCAATAAAAACTGAGTTGCTGATGAATTTGGAAATAGAATGCTATCAAGGAATACAGAATATTAAATAAAAATAGATAAGATTTTTAAAAAATAAATAAATACTAAAAGCATATGAAAACAGTCACTATTTTCAAAATTAATTCTATTAATTTGTAGTCGTAGCTTATCAATTTCATGTGCAATTATAGTGGTATTTTTGACTAGAATTTTTTGAAACTTGAATTTAGGAATAGAATGAGTTTTAAGATGTAAGGCTATGGAGCTGGAGTCATTAAGGTGTATTGTAAGTCTTCTAGAAAGAGTTGTAGTGGTAAGACCAACATACACACTATTTTCTTTGGAGACGCAATCTCCCAAAGGATATTTGAACATATATACGATGTTGGTCCTATCAAGAAGTTCAGTAGAGGGGGGAAGTGTTATTAGAGATAATTAGGTTGGAGGTTTTAAATTTGATGTAGTATATGATAAATCTCACTTTTTTTGGTAGGGTCGGTAGGGAGAACATTTTTTGGTTGGTTGGTTGGTTGGTTTCTTTGTTTAATGGCATATCAACTCTTTTTAGGTTATTTAATGCCAAAGCCATTCTCCTAGAAGAACAGTAGTGGTACTATTTAACCCATAGCTGGGAGGATAAGGGGGCTCATACCTTTCCCAAGGGTATTTGCCTGAAAGTGAACGTAATAGCGCGACTGGAGTACGAACTCGCGTACTACGATTCCGCAGTCTAATGCTTTAACCATTACACCATGAGGACACCCCCCCCAACATTTTTTTGGATAAGGTTTTTTAATATTTGTTCATCTATTTTATCATTAGTATGAAATTGGTTTTTGTAGTATAGGTTTATTGATTGTTTATGGTTTAGGGTATTGTCTATGTTATGTTGTTCATGTATAGGTATATATATATATATAGATATAGATAGATAGAGAGAGAGAGGTGTACTTAGTATAACTGTTTTTGTTATAAGAAATGAAAACAGCAATCCAAATTCAAATCCAGAATGAGGCTGTTTGCATTTCACTTAATGCTAATAACCCGAGGAAAGACATGAATCCATCTTTTTCCATCTAGCTATGGGTTAGAAGACTGTGTTCCTTAGTCTTGATAAGGCAACAATTTTAGAAGAAAGGAATCTCTGAATCCAAATCAGGTACAGTCCACTTAAGAATTGATCTTGCATCACATCCAGCCCATGGGAGAAGGGTTTGATGTGTGTGTGTGTGTGTGTATATATATATATATGTATATATATACGCACACACTCCATTTTACTTTCTTTTGCTATATTTTCAGAAATAAATAGGAAAGACATGAATCCATCTTTTTCCACCCAGCTATGGGTTGATAGTAAAGAAGACTGTGTTCTTTAATCTTGATAAGGCAACAATTCTAGAAGAAAGGAATCTCTGAATCCAAATCAGGTACAGTCCACTTAAGAATTGATCTTGCATCACATCCTGCCCATGGGAGAAGGGTTTGATGTGTGTGTGTGTATGTATATATATATATATATATATATATATATACACACACACACACTCCCTTTTACTTTCTTTTGCTATATTTTCAGAAATAAATAGAAAATAATCAAATTTATATGAACATATTTAATCATTTTACTGTTCTTTATCAACTATAAATAGACCAAAACTATTTCATTAGAATTGTTTTTTGTTTCTCTTAGGAGGGTTTCTACTTTACATATTAAAATTTAATGGCTGTTAAGAATTGTTATCAGGACTCTGTACTGAAATTTCATTTGTACCAATAATTGTAACCAGTACTGTGTGTGTGTGTGTGTGTATGTGTATATATATATATATAAACACACACACACACATACTAAAACTTCATGGGTATTAGTAATTGGAACCAGGACTGTGTGTATGAGTGTGTATATATGAGGATCATTAAATAAGTTTCCAGACTTTTTTCGTATGGGCACTTTTATTGATAGTACACACATGAAACTCTAGTCCCCTTCGAAATAATCTCTTTTGGCTGCAATGCACTTGTTGTACCGTTCCAATAATTTCTGGAAGCTCTCATGGAAGTCTTCTTGTGTGTGCGTGTCAATGACCTTCATCACAGCCTCTTTCATCTCCTCAATTGTCTCATAACGACAGCCTCTGAGCTTAGGGAGTAACCAAAAGTCACAGGGAGCAGGGTCTGGGCTATAGGGAGGGTGAGGAAACTGTTTTGATGCCCATCTTACTCAAATAGTCTGTGACAAGGATGGAGTTGTGAACTGGTGCATTAATCTGGTGGAAATGCCACTGACCCAATTTGAAGAGTGCTGGCCTCATCTGACGCAATCTCTTCCTGAACTCCCTTAAAACCTCAACATAGTAACCCTAACCCTTTGGCCAATCAACTCTGGTATATTGACTTCCTTACTCCTCCCACACCTCTCATCATCCCTCACAGACTCTGTGCCTTCGTTGAATCTCTTATGCCACTCAAAAACTGATGCTCGATTCATGCAAAATGGTTGAAAAGCAGTCTGAAGTATTCCATACGTTTCTGTGGAATTTTTTCCAAGTTTAAAACAGAATTTTATTGCATATCGTTCCTCTAAAGTGTCAGATTGCATTTTTGAAATTGACCAGCTGTGATAATCAGGCTTTAGTAGGGTGCATTCCAATTGCTACTGTAGCTATTCCTTTGAACCTGAAATCATAAAAATTGGTCAGTCATCTCATAAGATGTATAGCAAGAACATAATAAATTTTCAAAAGTCCCTAACAATTCTAAATGCCTGTACAAAAAAAGTCTGGAAACTTATTGAATGCACTATATATATATATATACACACACACACACAAACACACGTGTGTGCCTACTGAAATTTCATGAGTGTAAGTAATTGTAACCAGGATGGTGTGTATGTGTGGATATATATATATATATATATATATATATATACACACATGCACACAGTCCTGGTGACAATTATTTGCACCTATGAAATTTCAGTACACTCACACGTGTGTACTGAAATTTCATGTATACAAATAATTGTGACCTGGACTCTGTGTGTGTGTGTGTGTGTGTGTGTGTGTGTGTGTGTGTGTGTGTGTATATATATATATATATATATATACACATACACACACACATGTGTGTGTGCACTAAAACTTCATGGGTATCAGTAATTGTGACCAGGGATGTGTGTATATCTATATATACACACACACACACACATATATATACACGTATGCGTGTCTGCACTGAAATTTCATAGGTGGAAATAACTGTGACCAAAACCATATATATATATATATATATATATAAAAAATGCTTCTTTCTCTCCAACAAATCATTCTAACTCAACTGTCACAGGTTTACTTCCTACATAAGTAAAGTTGGCAACCTTAGTTGAGGGTGACCTGAAAGCTTCCTTTTTAATATCTACTACACGAAGGTGTAGAGGAGGATGATATTCCTTCCCCGGATTGCTCCACTTTACCTTATAATCCTGAATGTTAAGCAAAGCGGCATTAAGTACCATTTTTGAGTCTTTGGTATGACTTGACCTTGAATTGAACCCTGGTCTCCTGGACTATTGGCAAACATTCTACTCTTTAGGCCAATGTTCATAACTAACTTCAAAGTTGCACAGTTATAATCACTTCCTGTGACAAATGATATCAGCTGTTCATATAAATAAGAAAGATGACAATTTTGTTCTTGAACAGCAGCCAAAGTGATATTGTCGTCACTACAATTCCAATAAACCTTCTAATATTGACCAATCAACTTCTGAGCTGGGACATAAAGTGTCTGCAGTAAGTATTCCTTTTTTAATTTTGCAGTTAACCTAACCCTGTACTTTTCAATCTTAGCTTCCTGTCAGGGAAAGAAAAAAAAATGTTTGGACCAAATAAAGCTAGACAAAATTTTATCATTTCCATTAACTAATATCACCAATTAGCCTATATAACTGATACATCTTTGAGTAAAATAAAAGAAAAAGGAACTGTTCCTGGTTTTTGGGGATCTGTTTCCCAGACAGTAACTCCCCAAAGTATCAATGAGAATGAGTTAGGAATATGCATCAAAGCTCATAGAACTGGACATTTTTAGCATTTAGTCCATTGTAAAATTGTGGGGCCAACATATTAAACTTGCTCTTGTATCATATTTGAGGGAGACAAGTAATCATCATTAAGAAAATCAGCACTATTACTTCACTTGGTTCACTTTCTTTGTTTAATGGCATATCAACCTTTGTGAGTTATTTAATGCCAAAGTCATCCTTGTAGAAAAACAGTAATGGTACTATTTAAGGTTTCTTTGTTTAATGGCATATCAATCCTTCTGGGTTATTTAATGCCAAAATTATCCTTGTAGAAGAACAGTAATGGTACTATTTAAGGTTTCTTTATTTAATGGCATATCAATCTTTCTGGGTTATTTAATGTCAAAGTCATCCTTGTAGAAGAAGTGATGGTACTATTTAAGTTTTTTTTTTGTTTAATGGGATATTAATCTTTGTGGGTTATTTAATGCCAAAGTTCTCCTTATATAAGAAGTGATGGTACTATTTAAGGTTTCTTTGTTTAATGGCATATCAACCTTTGTGGGTTATTGAATGCCAAAGTCATCCTCAGAGAAGAACAGTGGTCTGGTGAGATGGCATATCAACCATTATTGGTTATTCAATACCAAATCCTCTTTAGATATATATATATATATATATATATATATATATGTTGTTTTTTTTTAAATATATGATTTGGAAATACATTTTGTAGATACACACATTTAAATGATCAAACAGTTCTATTTCTAACAATTCAATTAACCATGTCATTTGTTTGCACAGAGTTTAAATTTCAAACAGTTCTATTTGACCCATTGATAGGATCCTATCAGGTGCTACCATGCCAGGCTAGAGTGGACCTGGGAGCAATATCATTGAAGGGGTACTCTGCATTCTCCAAGGCTCCAGCATTACTAGAGTCTCACTAACAGGTTGTTTAGTGTCACATCCAGGACACTCGTTGGTGGGGGAAGTCTTACGTCTCTGCAGAGATGCAGTTGATGTATTCTACAGTCCCAGGCGACTGGGCTTAAGAATAGTAGTGGTACTATTTAACACATAGCTGGGTTGATAAGGGGCTTGATAAAGGGGTTAATTCTATCATACTTCAGTTATGATAACATTTTGTAAATGAGGGATGAAATTATATCACTGGAAGTTTTATAAGCCAGTGCTATATTGTTCACCAATTGTTCTGACTAGTATCCTACAAAACAACAGCTGTACAACCGCTTACCACCCATCTCAAAAACAATTAATAGAATTTGAACAAGACATGCAGGACACTGGCACAGAAGCAAGGACCAACTCATAAGTAATGTTCTTCTACAGACCCTTACACATGGATATGCCAGTATTGGATGACCAGCAAAAATTTTAATTGGAATCATTTTGAGATGAGGCTTCTTAATCTGAGAATTAACTTTTATTTATTGCGGACTTTTTGTCCTCATCTTGGTAGTTTTTTGTGTTGTTTCTTCTTTCACTATGTTTCAGCCAAATTTCACCTCTGGCCTCCTTCAGGTGATTTTACCGCAACCTCGGATAGGAATGATGAGTCTTGTAACCGTATCCCCAGTAATTACCGCTATCTTCTGATAATGTTCACCTGGAACCGTAGGTGAGCATTGTCAGAAGATAGCGGTTTCAAATCCTACCCAAGCCGGCCAGAGGTTTACTTGGTCAAAAATGTGGTGCGATAGAGAATAACTATGGAAGGCAGTAATTACTGGGGATACGGTTACAAGACTCATCATTCCTATCTGAGGTCATGGTAAAATCACCTGAAGAAGGCCAGAGATGAAATTTGGCCAAAACTTAGTGAAAGAAGAAACAACATAAAAAAACTATCAAGATGAGGACAAAAAGTCCGCAATAAATAAAAGTTAATTCACAGCAAAAACTTATTTATATCAGCTGTTGTGGTCTTCAGATAAGACCGGTGGAAGAATAACTCTAACAACAGGTGATAGGTGAATGTTATTGTATTAGCAGAAAAAGGAAGTCATACTAAAGAAGTACAAGCCGTTCTCGGCTCGCAGTCTGTCTGTCAAATGTCTTGAAAGAAAGAAGAAGTTGTCTTCCCCGAGCGAGCTAGCTTAGAGAATATGTTTAGGTTGGATGAGGCCATCTTTGGGGTATGGTAGGATATGGCCCCATAACATCAGCTCTGTGTGGACACAGGATGTAGTTTACAGGACCTGCCAGGATGGATAGAGAGAGAGTCAGGGAAATCCTTCCTGTCAGCATGACTTGATGACAATGATAAGTAGCCTAGTTATTTGCTGTTGGCTGCTTTGTTTTATGACATGTCAAACCTTGTTCAGTTAATGCTGAAGTCTGTGTATTTTTTTTAGGAAATAGTTATATAGTTTCATGATAATCACAACACAAACAATTATAACTTCAAGTAACTGTTTTTACTGCAAATAATTTGTACACAGTTTCAAGTATTTCTATCTAATACAAATAATTTCCACCCACTTATATGGTTTTAACCGGCTCATTGGTCTAGTGGGTAGAGTGTTCGCCAATGGTCCGGAAGACCTGCGTTCAATCTCAGGCCATGTCATACCAAAGACTTTAAAAATAGTACTTGATACCTTCTTGCTTAACACTCAGCGATATAAGGTACGGTTCAAGGGTAAAGTGGAGCAATCCAGAAAAAGGAGTAGTGCCCTCCCCTACACCTTGGTGTAGTAGCTATTGAAAAGGGAGCCTTCTAGTCACCCTTGACTACAGTCACCAACAACTTTACTTATATGGTTTCAACCATTCCTATCTAATACTAACTATTTTCAAATATAACTGCATGAGCAGGATGCAAAACAAGGTCAATTTTTAAGTGAAGTTTTATAGGTTTGAATTCAGAGTTTTCCTTCTCCTAGACTGGTTGCCATACCAAGTTTAAAGAAGCCAGTTTACCCTTCTATTTACTCATAGCTAGAGGGAGAATAATTGGATTCATACCCTTCCCAATGAGTATTATCTATTTGTTTCAAATATGTGACCCTTACAGGTACAACCACTCCAGGCTAAAGTTGACATGAGAGTAATATCAACACAGAGACTCCATCCTCTCCAGGTCACAAGAACTGGAACATCATCAATAGATGTAGTTTAGCGTCATATTAAGGACACCCCTTCTATCAAGAAGAAATCTTACCTCTCTATGCATTTGATGTATTTTAAGCCCTGCCAACAAAACTTTATTTGCTGTCTGAAATTATGTTATTCTCCTCACCATTGCACAACTGATATCACTATCAATTTAAGACTCCTCATTATCAAGTCATGCCGACAACAAGGATTCCCTTGACTCTTTCTTGCCATCCATCCCTATCAGCCATTACCCTTCACAGGTCTTCTAAACGGCATCCAGTATCCACACAGTGCGGATGAATGTAAGTTTGTACTGGTTGACCAATATCGGTATGTTCATGCGTAGGAGACCAGAGGAAAATGTTGCCGATGAGCGGGTGATAATGCTATATCTAATAAAAAAAAAATAAAAATAGTAGTACTATAATAAATAGTGATGAGAGAGTGATTCCATATACCTCAAATCTTCAGAACTGGAGCCTCACCACCACAAGCTGTTTAATGTTATACCCAGCACACAATATGCTCTATATTTATTTACCAACCTCTTTGCACGGGTAGGATGTGACAAAAGGTTCATTTTTAAGCAGAGTTTAACAGGTTTGAATTCAGAGTTTTCCTTCTCCTAGATTGGTTGCCAAGCCAACATTAAAGAACTTAGTCTGCCCTACGATTTATCCATAACTGGATAGAGAACAATTGCAGTCATACCTCTTACATAGGAATCCAATGCTTAGTATATCACGTTCATCTTTCTTAGCTTGTTTGAGAGATGGGAGGTAAGTTGCCATAAACCAGCTGTTTTGTGGAGTGCTGCTTCAATGGATTTATTCAAAACTGAACACTGCAACTTATCAATAAAGGTTCATGCCTCCCCTGTGCATATATTGACATTGCTTTCAGTCGATGAGATTTTGCTACCAAGGTATGTGAAATGGTCCAATTTCAGAGGCTTGTCATCAAATGTGGAGATGGCTCAATCTTGTTCAAAATACATGAACACTGTTTTATCCGAGTTTATGTAGAGAGCAATGCCTCTTGCTGCCTGATCCAGGTTATGCAGCAGAGATTTGACTTGGGTAGGTGTAGTTTCAAGAAGCAGTAGATCAACTGTGTAGTCTTCACATATAATAGTTTTCTGCAATATATTGTCTGCTTCTTGCTATTTTTAGTGTGAAACTATCTTGTTTCATTAGCTATATTGATGTTTGTACTATGTAATCTAGGCAGATTATAAATAAAAATGGTACTAATGTATCTCCTTACAAGATCCCAGTGACAATTTCAAAGAAATCAGTATCACCATCAGGTGAGCTGAACATTACTTTCATCCTTTTCTAGAGCATCATTATACAGTTTCTTTAGGGATACCATATGCTAGAAGTATTTGCTCCATCTTTTCTTTGTGTATGAAATGATATGATTGAGAGGAATCTATAAATAAAAGTGTTGCCTCATGATTTTTTTGCATGTACTCCTTCAATGATTCAATGAATAGTCAGAATCTGAGAAGTTGTGGATCAATTTCCTTAAAATCCATTCTGATTTTTCCTAAGAATTTTCTCAACCTCAGAGTGGATACGACATAGAACCAGGGCATTATAAACCTTACCAGTTATGACGGTAAGAGTTATTCTTCTATAGTTCTTAGTCACCTTTCTTGGGGAAAGGAAGGATGCAGCCTTTTGTCCATTTCTCTATTTTGTTTTAATACATTGTGTTAATTTTTGTATTTTTTTTTATAATAGCTACCCAGATTGTTATTGTAAATCTATTAGTTAACAATTTCAAATATTATTAGATTAAACATTGACTATTAGTACATAGTAAAGACTAACCTTAATTACCTTTCAAATATATCTTTGCTTCCATATATTTTTCTTAAGTCTACCAAAAGTGGAAGCATTAGAGCTATCCTACTTCTTACATTAAGTCACAATAGTCATATATACTGGAGAAACTTGGAGTTTGAAGGAGATAGACAACAGACAATTGAGTGTATTTGAGAATGGTTGCTTCAGGATTCTAGTGACAGTTTCTGGCATGAAGCACATCAAAATGGACATTATAAGGAGTGACCTTGTAATACCAAATAAAATCACTGACATTATCAATAAGAAAAGATTGAAGTGGCCTGGTCATGTGGTACATAAAGACAATACCATTTATGTCAACCATTCATACAAGAACAACTTTACTCACTGAAGACCCATGGTGGAGTGGCCTAATAAGAGAGGACACAAAACTACCTCTAGTAACAGTGGAAAGACTGGCAAAAGACAAGGCAAAATGGAGTTCTTGTATAGATATGTGTGAGGGAAAAATTCTAAGTTTATATAGATGAGGATAATAGTAATAATAGTACTAATAACAAAAAGATATACAAATGCTTAGACCTTGCTAAAGAACTAAAAAAACTGTGGAAGATGAAAGTGACAGTGATACCAATTGTAATCAGTGCACTTGGAACAGTCCCCATAAGATTGAAAAAAAAATGGAGTAATTAGAAATTAGAGAAATAATCAAGACCATCCAGACGACTGCATTGTTAAGATTGGCTTGAAGGGTCCTGGAGACTTGCAGTCACTTAGACTCCAGTGAAAGACCACTAGTTAGAACTGATGTGAAAAACTCTTAAGGAGTAAATTAAAAGCACTGACAACCAATATTGTGTGCTGGGTATAAGATTAAATTAATTATGGTGGTGAGGCTCCAGTTCTGAAGCTTTGCGGTATATAGAATCACTCATCACTATTTATAATAATACCACTTTCTAAAAATCTTTTTTATTAGATATAGCCTTGTCACCCATTATTCTTTTTACTAATATTTCTTTCATCTTAATTTCATTTCCTTGATTTGACAAAATCAAAGGGAATGGCTTCGAACTGACGAAGAAAAGAAGCAGAAGATACCCCGCAACAACAATTACCGATGCCGACTACGCCGATGACATAGCGATACTGGCAAATACACCTGACCAAGCCGAAACACTTCTGCATAGTTTGGAACGAGCAGCAGCAAGCATAGGCCTCCATGTTAATGCACACAAAACGGAATATATGTGCTATAACCAAACGGGGGACATCTCCACTCTAAAAGGAACCCCTCTTAAACTAGTAGACAAATTCACGTACCTAGGAAGCAGCGTTGAATCAACCGAAAAGGACATCGAAACGAGGTTAACGAAAGCATGGACAGCTATCCATAGGCTATCGACTATATGGAAATCAGACCTAACCGATAAAATGAAACGCAGTTTCTTCCAGGCAGCGGTCACATCGATACTGCTATATGGATGCACTACATGGACGCTAACAAAATGGCTGGAGAAGAAACTAGATGGCAATTACACAAGAATGCTGCGTGCAATCCTGAACAAGTCCTGGCAGCAACACCCTACAAGACACCAACTGTACGGCCACCTGCCCCCTATCACGAAAACTATTCAAGTTAGGCGAACCAGACATGCAGGACATTGCTGGAGAAGCAGAGATGAACTCATAAGAGATGTACTCTTATGGATCCCCACACATGGCCGCGCAAAAGCAGGACGACCAGCACGAATGTACATTCAGCAGCTATGTGAGGATACAGGTTGTTGTCCTGAAGACCTGCCTAGGGCGATGAACGATAGGGAGGAGTGGCGAGAGAGGGTCAGGGATATCCGTGCTGCCAGCACGATATGATGATGATGATGATTAAGTATAAAATAATTATGATTTTTTTTTAATTAGATAATTATTACACTCTTCTATTATATTTCTATAATAATAGTATTAATATTATCTTCTATTTTCATTAGATGAAGGATTATCAACCAATATCATTCCATTCATACTTTATTCTTCTTAATTTCAGTTGCTTCTTATCACAACTCCCCAGAGAGATTTTTGAAGCAATCAGGACAGAACAAATAATAAGAAAATAAAAAAAGAGTTTATAAATAATGATAAAAATACTATATTGAATTTATTTTTAAAATAAATTAACTGAGAAGAATTGATTTTTTGTCTTCCCCTGATTATTTTAATGAAAATCATTTTCTTTTTAAAAAAAAAAAAATCAATATGTATCCTTTAAGAACGAAAGAAGTGCAAGTGTTACACAATTTTCCAAGGGGGGTGTCCTCGTAGTGTAATAGTTAAAGCGATGTACTGCGGAATCGTAGTAAGCGAGTTCGTACTCCAGTCGCGCTATTGCATACACTTTCGGACAAATGCCCTTGGGGAAAGGTATGAACCCCCTTATTCTCCTAGCTATGGGTTAAATAGTACCACTTCTGTTCTTCTAGAAGGATGGATTTGGCATTAAATAACCAACAAAGGTTGATATGCCATTAAACAAACAAACTATTTTCCAAGTTAGCATAAATATAAAGATAATATGAAGGTGCAGATTCATTCCCCAAATCAACAACTTTAAAAGTTATTAGCAGAATTTAACAACTTGACAGTATTATTGGCATGTCTTCATTTTATGAAAATCAGATAATCACAAGGAATTTATGTCTTGCAATTCCAGATATTTCAATCAGGCATCGGACACTTAGCTTTACAAGGACTGACAGCAATTCTGTTGAAACTGGATATTAGTAACAATGATGCCAACAATTCATGGTAGAGTATTAGACTGGAAAACATGAGGTTCAAATCTTTCCCTTCTCCAAAGGAACATTTGATTATGCTCATTATTGAAGTTGTTTCTTCAGGTGATCAACCAATTTGTTGGCAGATGGGAGGGGATTTTAAACTTCTTTGACGTGAATGACATCACTCTACCCTTGTTTTTTTTTCCAATTTCTGTGGGCACAGCTTGTAAAAGTCAGATGTGTTTGAGAGGTTTAAATTTTGTAACAATTTTCTTCATCTTTTAATAAAATAAACTGGCATACTAATAAACAATGATGAGATTAGGTACATATGACTTGATGGTTCTGACAAGGATCAGGATAGTATCTGCGCCGTTTACCTAGGATAAAAGTGTTATATATTGACCTTTGACAGACCATGTTAGTTGTGCATTTCGCAACTGGAAGGAAAAATGTGTAGGTGTCAGAAAAATACATTATGACGAGAATGGTCAGTCAGTCAGAGTTGGAGTCGGCAGTCAGCAGAGTAGACATGACAGCCAGGGGAAGAGGTGGTCCATGGCTCCTGAGTAGAGATGACAGGGAAGCAAGGCTCTGAATATGTCTATCCCAACGTGGTGTTAATCATAGCAGTCTGACTCTCTCTCTCTCTCAAACACACAACCATTATGACATTTTGAATAAAGGAGTTTATATTTTTATAAATGAGTGTTATTGCCCCATCATTTGGGTATACAACAAAAGTACTGCTCACTTGCCCTCTATTTAAGATCAGTGCAGTATCTGTGCATTCTACCATAGCTCTTGGTCTATGATCAAATAGTTACTCCTTAGACATCTAATTAGGATCAGTGTAGTATTTATGAATTCTTCCTAAGATCAAAGCATTGCTCACTTGCCCTCTATTTAGGATCAGTGTAGTATCTGTGCATTCTACCTAAACTCAATGACATTTACACAATGCTGCCTGATATTAATTTTGTATGAGTGACTTCATTTTGCCAATGTGATTCGGCAAACCATCATTGAGGTGGTTTATTGTCCAGGCTATTTTAAAATTAATAATGTACTAGGGTACACAGATACTACACTGATCCTTAGAAAAGGATCAGGAGCAACACTTTACTCCAAGACAGAAAACCTGGGAGCATTAATTTGATCCTAAAAAAAAAAAAAAAAAAAAAACCACTGATCTTCGCTAAAACATTTAAACAAGTTGTATTTTTTCTGCAAGTTTATAAGCTATTTGTGTTTTATCTTCCAGAAAAAATGCTTCAAATTGAACAGTTTTTTAAGTTCTGATGTCTTCTACAGCATTTTCTGCCCTTGAGCTAAAATTTTGCCTTTTTAAACAACACAAATTATTTCTGACACAGGCTTTGTCATACGCTTCAGTGATCTATTGCTTAGCTGTTGTGCTACTACTGCTGCTGTTATTTTTATATTTTCACCAAATTAATGTCAAATGTATTCCTACTGAGTGTGAGCATATTTGGAGCCTGTCAGAACAGCTGGCACTGGCAGCTAATTTGCATATCTAGTGATGACAGTTGGCCATTCAAAGCCAAACTCATTGCAATATAAGTTGTTATGTCATTGCCGCAAAATTCAACAACAAAAATGTACCTTTTACAAACTCCTCATTCTCTTCCGTAAGATTCTGCACTTTTCTATGTTTTATATTTATTTATCAACCTCTTCGCACAGGTAGGATGTGACACAAGGTTAATTTTTAAGTAGAGTTTAATAGTTTTCCTTCTCCTAGACTAGTTGCCAACCCAACGTTAAAGAACTTAGTCTGCCCTACTATCTACCCATAGCTGGAGAGAGAACAATTGGAATCATACCTTTCTCTAGGGTATTACTGCAATGAGAAATGCAATCAGCCTCATCCAGAATTTGAACTCTTGTTGTCATGTCCATTTCCTACAATAACTATTAAACCACGGGCATCTTTATGCCAAAATGATATCTTATTGATTGAGTGATTTTAATACGATGTCAATCATAATTACCTCGAGTAATTCTATGGCTAGATGTTAGTGAATCAGCTTCATTGTATATTCAATATTTACATTTTTTTGTACATATTAATAGTTTGGTTTGGTTTGGTTTCTTTGTTTAATGGCATATCAACTCTTTTTAGGTTATTTAATGCCAAAGCCATTCTCCTAGAAGAACAGTAGTGGTGCTATTTAACCCATAGCTGGGAGGATAAGGGGGTTCATACCTTTCCCAAGGGTATTTGCCCGAAAGTGAACGTAATAGCACGACTGGAGTACGAACTCGCGTACTACAATTCCGCAGTCCATCGCTTTAACAATTACACCACGAGGACACCCCCTATATTAATAGTTTGAAGGTAGATATGGATCTAAATCCGACAGTTCAACGTTGACTTTACATCATAATAAATTCACCTATTTGGATTATCCTGTTTTTCTGCTTTCTTCATACTGTCGGATTTAGATCCATATTTACTTTCATACTGTCCCTTCGGGAAAACTAATACTAAATACATTCTTACATGACATCTAACATGAATGACTTCAAAACGATCTGTATATATGAAAACTTACCCATCTTTGTGTATTTCTTTAAAAGACTGGGAGGATTATTCTAATCTTTTAAAAAATCCAACATTTTCAAATATCTTTCCACATGCCAAACACGTACTTAATACTTTTAAATTAAGAACGCTATGTGTACGTTTCCATCTTTTCATTGTATACATTCTATTTGTTCCTGCTATCTCAATAAGCATCCATCACTGTGTGAACAATTCTTTTGATATCAAAGCCCTGATGAATGTTATTGAAACTGAAACGTTTAACGTCGACTTTACATCACAATAAATTCACCTATTTGGATTATTATGTTTTTCTGCTTTCTTCATATTAATAGTTTACAAAATAAATAAATATATATATATATATATATATATATATATCATTCATAAATGAGATTCTCATCAGTACAGCACATCTAGGTCAGAGTGGTCCTGGGAGTAATGGCAATGAAGAGGTACTCACTTCCCAGATCTCCAGAACTGAGGCATCATATGCAGTTTAGTATCATACCCAAGACATATTTTTTTACTTACACTTTTGAAAGGGATACATTACACATATTATAAGCCCTGTTGACATGGCAGAAATGATATCTTGCAATTCTTTAATTTAGCAGTCATTCTATTAAACCCTATGAGAGAGTCTTCTGCTGACATATTGGATGGCCTTACATCCCTCTCAAATTTCTCATATGCAATGAGTGCTATCTTCTTTAAAACAAACTACCTACTATCAACATGCAGAGCAGACTCAGCTCTATAGTCTTGGTGGGTAACAAGTTTAGGAGAAAGACAACTTTGAATTCATAATTAAAAGCTAAGGTAGTCTGTTGTTTTCTTTAACCTTATTTTTACATCACCTGTAATGACATTGATGCCAAATTATATCAAGTTATGGGTAAAGAAGATTTGCTGCATGGGCAACTGCTGATTCTCCACACCACCTAGAGAAGGCCAAGTTTAAGGGGCAGATCTGTAACAAACAATGCCAAAATACTTTTTTCTTTTCCCAGTGCAAGTTACATCCTCACAGTTGTTAAATCAGCACTTTCAAAGCAGAGCTTGATTTTGTTTTCCTCTCAGTGACAAAATTAGACAGAACTTGTTTTCCTTCTCTCTTTCACCCACAAAATTCTGCTCAATATGCTCCAACCAAGTGTCATTCTCCATCTGGTTCTTATCCAATGGTTGTTAATGAACACACTCTTGTGTTGCTTTAGTTAAGTCCTTATGTACACAATAACTCATGCATAGTCATAAGCAATAATAAAATTAAGGATGCAAACATGCACAGAAACCACAATACAAATGGCTGCTTACACAAAAAGCAGATAAAGCCATGTTTGGTTTGATGGCATATCGACAATTTTAAGTTATTTAATGCCAAATCCTTTTTATGCATATATATCAAATATATACGATCTTGTTTGGTTGGGTTTGATGGCATATAGAACATTGTAGATTATTTAATGCCAAATCCTTTTTATACATTTATATTGAATATATATAATTTGGTTTGGTTTGGTTTGGTTTGGTTTGGTGGCATATAGACCATTGTAGGTTATTTAATGCCAAATCCTCTTTATACATATATATTAAATATATATGATTTGGTTTGGTTTGGTTTTATGGCATATCAACCATTGTTGGATATTTAATGCCAAATCCTTTTTATACATATATATTGAATATATATAATTTGGTTTGGTTTGGTGGCATATAGACCATTGTAGGTTATTTAATGCCAAATCCTCTTTATACATATATATTAAATATATATGATTTGGTTTGGTTTGGTTTTATGGCATATCAACCGTTGTAGGTTATTTAATGCCAAATCCTCTTTATACATATATATTAAATATATATGATTTGGTTTGGTTTGGTTTTATGGCATATCAACCATTGTTGGATATTTAATGCCAAATCCTTTTTATACATACATATTGAATATATATAATTTGCTTTGGTTGGGTTTGATAGCATATCAACTATTGTAGGTTATTTAATGCCAAATCCTTTTTATATACATATATATTGAATATAAATAATTTGGTTAGGTTGGGTTTGATGGCATATAGACCATTGTAGGTTATTTAATGCCAAATCCTGTTTATACCTCTATATCATATATATGTATGATTTGTAAACATTTTATAGATATGATTTTCAAAGGAGCCGAGTTGGGTTTTTTTTCCACGCAGTTAAATGGTTTCAAATATTGCTATATAATAGTCACAATTCAACATCAGTCATTTGTTTGCACACAGTTTGTTTTATTTGATCCATAGATAGAACCCTATCAGGTGCTACCACTCCGGGTCAATATGGACCTGGGAGCAATGTCAATAAAGAAGTACTCTACATTGCCCAAATCTCTAAGGCTGGAACCTCCCCATTAGATACTTTAATGTCATATCCAGGACACTCATTGAGACGGGGAATCTTAACCCTCTTGCAGAGATGAATTTGGTGTATTCAACAGCCCAAACAAACTAGGCTGATGAAGCAGTGTGTTTCTTTTTGCTTCAGGTAAGTCAGTCTTCATGTGAGGCTAACTGATGCCAATACAATACTACACTTTGATCCAAATAAATAAATAAATCAAAAGACTAACATGCTTACCATTCTATTAGAACACGTAGAAAATATAGAGAAGTATATATTTCACCTTATATTTATCTTGGTCATCAACTTCTCCAGGTGTCAGTTGTTTGAGCAGCAAGGTGAGACATTTTAAGGATTTGTGTCGAGTACACAAATGCATGGCTGTTTGATTCTCATTATCTTTCTCTCGACAGTCAGCACCCTTGGACATAAGCAACTTCATCAGACGAAAATTACCCTGGAAGAGAAAAAAAAAGAAAGAAAATTAAAAATCATTTTTTTTGCATACAGTTACATAAAAATGATTTCAAATAAGTAGTGTGAAAAATTTGCTCCAGTTTAGTAGTTTGTTTAAGAGATGCTTAAGAAATTTATTGTTTTAAACATTTTTGTTTTTTATCCAGATTGTTTGACCTAACTGCTGAACTATGTTCTGTAATTATTTTATATCTCTAGCTTCAACTGATGAAATCAGTTTCTAGGAATTAAATTTTAAAAGCAAAGGGTTTCTATTCATTAATCCCTTTATCATACAAGCAAAATGCAACACAAGGTCAATTTTTCAAAGTAAAATTTAAAAGGTTTAAATTCAGATTTTTTCTTCTTCTAGACTGGTCTCTAAACCAAAGTTTCAAGTTCAGTCTGCCCTACTATTTACCCATAACTGAAAGGAGAATATTTGGTTTCATGCCTTTTCTAAGGGTATTAGTTCTCTGTGCAATGCAAATAACCTCATCAAGGATTTGAACTCTGATTACCGTGTCCATTTTGTATGAAGATATTAAACGCCAAAAGTTGCAACCTGTCTTTCTCATTACACTTAAATTGTAATCTTATAAAATTTTTACTGAATAAGAAACTTTTTAAAATCAAAGTGAATGGTTTCTTTGGTTGATGTGTTGATAAACTTTTGGGAGACTACCCAAATCAGTATTTTCATGAATGCCCACCTAAAACAGTTGATTGGTTGGTTGGGGTTTAATGACTTGTGGGTTATTTAAGGCCAAATCTTGTTTTATATATATATATATATATATATATATATATGATTTGTAAACAAATAGTTTGTTGGTAAATATTTTTGTTTTTAAATTTATAGTCAGAGTACGAGTCAAAGATTAGAAGACAAATTTTGCTTCACAGATGTATGCTTTGTAGATGGTCTTGTTTCATATAGGCATCTTATATTTCATATATTATCATCAAGTCACACTACTAGCACAGATTTCTCTGACTCTCTCTCGCCATCCATCCCTATCATCCATTGCTCGCAGCAGGTCTTCCAAACTACATCCTGTGTCTATACAGAGCTGGTGTAGATAAGTTTTTGTTGGTTGGCCAACACTGGAATGTCCATGAGAAGAGGCCAATAGGAGAAAGTCATAATTTCATTCTTGCTTCTCCGGTAGTGTCCCACATGCTTTGTTTATCTTATTTGGATAGTTTTAGAGATAGGAGGTAGGAAGCTATACAACTGTTGTTTTGTGGGATGTTGTTTCCAGGATTTATTCAATATAACTCATAGCATTCTTGTGCAGTTCTTGTCTAGTTTTTACTCTATACACATTGTCAGTGTCCATGAGGTGCATCTATACAGTAGAACTGACACAACCACTGCTTGGAAAAAATTGTATTTTATTTTATCAGATCTGCTAGATTGAAGTTTGCAATTAAGTTTTTAGTTTCAATATTTATATGTTCAACACTATAAGATCTGTTTAGGGTTTTGCTTGATCCCTGGAAGTTGCACTGTTTTTGTTTGTTTGTTTGTAGGGTCTTGTTGAATTGCGGGAGGATTTTATTCTTGATGTTAAGGGGTTTGATATTTTCAGTCATTTTTGTTCAGTGGTAGGTTGGGTATGATTTATTTTGGATTGGGGGTAAGGTTGAAGTTTGGCTAAGATAAGATGGTTCGAAAATGTTTTGATTTTGAAGTTCAAAACACTTTGGAACTTGAGCCTCACCATTAGATGCAGTTTAATGTCAATACCCAGGACACAAAATATCTTTTGAAGCACAGTGTTAGAAAATAACTTCAATCATGTCTAGGGTATTCTTTCTATTCCCACTGCTTATAGAGGTTTTCTTTAAATAGCTTTGTTTGTTAATAGGTTCGACTATTACCTAAAAATGATTATCACATGTCAGAATTGATGGACTGGCCATATTATTAGAATGCCAGAAGACCAATTACCTCATCAGATCTCGTAAGGTAAGAGACGACAGACGTAGTCAGAAAAGAAAATAAAGGTTAGCTAAAGGGTCATTCTCAAGCACTTCTCAATACTAGACATTCATTCCAGCAACCTGTGTAGCTTTCATCAATATAGACTCACCTGCCCCATTGCCTGTTCATCTTATGGAGAAAAAAAAACCTTTGCTACTGAGTTTAGACTCAAAAAATGTTTTGTGTCATGGGTATTGACACTAAACTGCATTCGATGATGAGGCTCCTGTTCTTGGGGATCTGGAGAGTGTGAAGTCCTCGTTCATTGCCATGACTCCCAGATCCACTCTAAGTGGAGTGGGGGTCCTATGTATGGTTCAAATAGATCTATCTAGAAATGATTTCTATTAGATAGGAATACACAGTTCCAAAAATATATATAGTATACCTTGAGATATGAAATCCTAACCAGAACGAATTGATTTCGTATCTTGGAATTTTCATATTATGGGAAAAGATTTATTTTGTAAATGGCGTAATTTGCTCCAGCCTTCAAAAGTAGTTGTATAAAGTGTAAATATTATGCCCACGCAAAGGAATAGGTTCATCAATGACAACATAGTTATTTACATAAATGTTAAAAAAAACAATGAGAAAATGATAAAATCAATGAAAAATAATAATAAATGTTGTTACGAATAATGACACTTCAACTTTTGATTCAGGCACTTTTGATTATTGTTTTTGTATCATGAATATTTTTTTTTGTTAACTGGGACAATTTCTTTGAAGCCTTTTTCAATTTCTGAATTTTTCCTATAATAGGGTTTTCATAAGTCGAAGTTCCACAGTACACACTGTCACTCTGCACTAGGGCACCTCTGGAGGTGTAACGGTTAGCAAGCTAGACTAACAAACCTATACGAGTGAGTTTGAGTCTCATTGGGTACCCCATTCATTCGGCCTTGTGCCACATCGAAGCAAAGAGCTTCGTAAATTACTTAGGCACCTCTGGTGGTGTAATGGTTAGCAAGCTCGGCTAGCAAACCTACACGAGTGAGTTCGAGTCTCATTGGGTGCCCCTTTCATATGGCCTTGTGCCACATCTAAGCAAAAAGCTTAGTAAATTTCCACTGTCACTCTGCAGTAACTTGGTACAAGACAAGATTTAGAATTATCATCTTGTTATTTTTTCCATTATAATACTAATGAAGTGGGGAACCCCAGTGGTGTAGTGGTTAATGTGCTGATGGGTTGATTAGTTGAGTTTTATAGCATATCAACACATGTAGTTTATTTAATACCAAATTCTGTTTTATATATATATATATATATATATATATATACACATACACATGATAAATAAATATATATTAGATTTATATATTTAATGTCATGGAAGTTTGTCTGCAACCTTAGGTTTCATGAAGTTTTACAAAATATTGTACAAAATTGTACAATATTCCATAGTTGGTTGGGTTTTATGGCATATGAACCTTTGTAGGTAATTTAACGCCAAATCCATTTTTATGCAAATAGTCAGCTCTATTTCAAACAATTCAGTTTAGTATGAGTACACAGTTTAATTGTCAAAACAGTTCTAATTCAGCTAATTCAGTTTAGTATAAGTACAGATTTTGTTTATACACAGTTAAATGTCAAAACAGTTCTATATTAAACAATTCAATTTAGTGTAAGTAGAATTGCAATGTCAAAAACAGTTCAATTTCAAACAATTCAGTTTGGCATAAGTATGCTGTTTAAATGTAAGTACAGTTTAATTGTCAAAAACATTTCTATTTCAAGCTATTCAGTTTAGTCAAACAATTCAGTTTAGCATAAGGATGCAGTTAGTTCTATTTAACCCATAGATAGGATCCTATCAGGTGCTGCCATTCCAAGCCAGAGTGGACCTGGGAGTAATGGCATTGAAGGGGTGCTCCGCATTCCCCAAAGCTCCAGCTTTACTGGAACCTCACTATCTGATTGTTTAGTGTCATATCCAGGACACTCATTGGGGGATCTTACCCCTCTGCAGAGAAATAGTTGGTATATTCTACAGCCTCAACTGAAAGGGCAAGCAATATTCCATAGCATATTACAATACAAAAAATCTCTCCACCATGATATTTACAGTGATTCTGGCCAACCATACTACACTCACCTATTTACACTTACAAAGCATACCTTTATTTTATTTTCTTCGAAATGCAATGATGATGTTTTGTTCCTTAGCTATAATCACTTGCACAAAAATGCACACAAGTACATAAAGAAATAAAGAAATAATTTTTTCTTGGCCCTATTGTAGCAAAGTTTGCTACAACTTCGTTCACTTATCTGGTAAAAAACCTCAAGTTTATCACACTATGTATCTTCACACACACATAGACTAAATACCACTTACACATCCACACACAATAATATGCAACTATAACCCCACACACACACATACACAAAGATTTGTACAAAATTCCAACAGATTTTTACTGTATTTTTTTTCAATTTCTTCATTTCCTTTTGTTATCTGCCTGATGATTGTTGCTTGTTAAACTTAATGAAACCAAAGGTCACAGACAAACTTCCATAGCATTAAATATATAAATCTAAAATATATTTACTTATATAATCGCTCTATCACAGATATTGAGCACTCTCCAAAATATATTGCACTTGGTTTGCCACATGGTACTAATACCCTTGGGAAAGTTATGAATCCAGTAATTCTCCCCCCAGCTATGGGTAAATAGTAGGGCAGAATAGGTTCTTCAGCCTTGGTGAGGCAACTAGTCTAGGAGAAGGAAAACTCTGAATTCAAACCTGTTAAAATCTGCTTAAAAATTGACCTTGTGTTGTATCCTGTATATATATATATATATCCCGTATATCGTTGTATCCCGTGTATATATATATATATATATATATATATACACACACACATATATTAAATGGAAGTAAATTGAAGAAATGAATACAACAGTATAAAGAAAATGAAAAAACAAAGTAATCCAAAAGTGATGAATTTATTATAAAGGGAAGTCAACGTTAAAACGTTGCTGTTTTAGTAAACCTTCATCAGGACTTTAATATGGTGAAACAAGTGTTGCTAGAATAACGATGGGTGTTTTGATAAATACAATAAAAGGGGGAAAAAATAATATATATATATATATATATATATATACACACACACACAAAGAAAGATCATATAACCATTCTATGTATTAAATATACATGATTTGTTTAAGAATAGTTTATAGTTAACATTTTTAGAACAAGTCAGAGCTGATTTTAGCACACGGTTAAATGGTTTCAAGAATTCCCATTTAACAATAACAATTTTATCTAACATCAGTCATTTTTTTGCATTCAATTAAATAGTTATACATATATGATTTGTAAGTGAATAGTTTATAGGTAATTCTATTTTCAAAAATGTTAGAGCTTATTTGTTTGCAGAAAATCAAGGATTGCTATTGTTTGCACACAGTTAAAAAGTTCTAATTACTCTGATGTAATGAAATAATTTTTGCTAACAGTTAAATGGTTCCAAGTACTGCCATCTAACATGAACAATTCAATTTAATGTTGTATAGCCACATACAATTGCACACATACATATACAAATATACATTTACATGCGGAAACATCATTAACCGGTAATAATGACTTCAATAACAAACGAATACACTTCTTTATAAAAATATAAATCTCTCACACTTTATTTTAGAAAGGGTGATGTTTGTAGTGTGTGAGAGACGAGTTGAGACAAGGACGGACTGCTATATTGACCCAAGTTCTTCTTTCGACCATATACATATATGATTTGTAAGTGAATAGTTTAAAGGTAATTCTATTTTCAAAAATGTTAGAGCTTATTTGTTTGCACATAATGAAGGATTATTCTCCCTCCAGCTATGGGTAAATAGTAGGGCAGACTAGGTTCTTCAGCCTTGGTGAGGCAACTAGTCTAGGAGAGGGAAAACTCTGAATTCAAACCTGTTCAACTCCACTTAAAAAATTGACCTTGTGTCATATCCTGCCTGAGCGGAGGGGTTGGGTAAATAGGATTAAGTATTGCTATTATTTGCACACAGTTAAAAAGTTCTAATTACTCTGATGTAATGAAATAATTTTTGCTCACAGTTAAATGGTTCCAAGTACTGCCATCTAACATGAACAATTCAATTTAATGTTGTATAGCAACATACAACTGCACGTGTACATATACAAATATACGCTTACATGTGGAAACATCATTAACCGGTAATCATATTTACCAACCCCTCCGCTCAGGCAGGATATTACACAAGGTCAATTTTTAAACAGAGTTTAACAGGTTTGAATTCAGAGTTTTCCTTCTCCTAGACTTGTTGCCTAACCAAGGTTGAAGAACCCAGTCTGCCCTACATTAACTGGTAATGACAACTTCAACAACGAATGAATACACTTCTTTATAAAAATATAAATCTCTCACACTTTATTTTCGAAAGGGTGATGTTTCTTGTGTGTGAGAGACGAGTTGAGACAAGGACGGACTGCTATATTGACCCAAGTTCTTCTTTTGACCATAGCAGCACTTCTTCCTCATCTTGGCTAGGGTTGCTCAACCGGGGGTCACTAAGGGCCCAAAGCCTTCAGTCTGAAAGCTGGCTCTCACGCTGGCATACTGTCTCCAACTGACTCGAGCTGAACCGGGCACCTGGTTATATTATTTTCTAATGCCCACCTGCTTCTGCTGTTCTTCTGTTTATTTACACAGGTGCATCTCTTGATTGACGGCCCGGTCGAGGGTCAATATATAACATTAAAATATTTGTTTTGTTTGCAAAGTTAAAAGGTCAAACAGTTCTGCTTTACTTAAATGAGACCCTGATGTGTTGGACAACGAGAGAGTAGTAAGCGAGATTAAATTCCATGCAATTACACTCACTTTCAGACTGGGAAAAATA
>OY757947.1:14024551-14042051 GCA_963585895.1 Sepioteuthis lessoniana
TGTGGAGGTGTAGGTAAACACAAACACGCATATATACACATGTACACAAACTCACTCGTGTGTGTGTGTGTGTGTGTGTGTGTATGTGCCATTATAACTGAAGCTCTCATATTCTTTTGTGCATTTTCTCTTTAGTTTACCATTTAAAAAAATAAACTGTTCATTTTTTTTTTTATATTGAATTTTTGCTATTTCTTTCTTAATTCAAACTGCCTGTTACTATTTTACTGTTAAAGATAAGCAATTTTTATAAATTTATTCTAAATCAAATCAGAACCAATACACAGTCAATACTATACTGAACATTTTTTTTTTCCAATTTTATTTTCAATTCCACCTCCTCAAAGTAATTCTTAAGATCTTTTCTTTTATAAGCATTTCCCTGTAAAAACCTTCAATAATCATGTTTTATTATTAATTTTGACTAATATTTTTTTCATCTAATTATGAAAATAAATAAAAGATACTATCAACAGTACCAGTGTATAAAAATGATAAGAAACATAGCAATTGCCATGTCGGTAAAGCTTAGAAGAAGCGAACAGTATCCCTTATAGAGGAGTAAGACTCCCACCTCAAGAAAAAAAAGTGCCCTGGGAATGACACTAAATTGTATCTGATGGTGAGGTTCCAGTTCTGGAGATCTGGGGTATATGGAGAATCCCTTTATGGCTATTACTCCCAGGTCCTCTCTGACCCGGAGTTGTTAGGGTTCAATCAATGGGTCAAATAGATCTCTTGGAAAATTAATCATATTCAGTAAGAACAGTTGACACCCTATAACAGTAAATTATTTGTATTAAGTATAATTACACTGGTTTACAAAGAAATTGAGGCAAGCACAAAAATACCCGTTTTTACCTAATTTGAGGGTGCTGAATTCAAATTTGAAATCCGTTTTTACTCATCACCTCTAGATTTTTAGATATGCATAGTGTGCATATACGGTACATAAAGACGTATATGAATTCAGGGTTAATTCTAATATTGTGAGACTTACGGCTTATTTTTTATTTATTATGCACTAAATGTAAGTGATAGCATTACATTATATACATATATATATATATATATAGTTATATATCAAGACAGATTTTGACAGTTAAGGCAGCAGGTCTCAATCCACACTCTGCCAGTCATTGGAAGAGGTTGTCTCGCAGGCAGTGCAGGAGGTTGGTGTCCCTCAACTATCGTGTTTTGGTTTACTAAATATTATTACATTTTCAAATGCACATTTAGTTTTACTTTGTTATATTTTCAGATTCTCCAATGGCTTCAAGCACGTCAAAAAGTCGACGATGCCTCAACAAGGCCAATTCTTTCTGCTATGAGTGTGGAGACTTCACAACAGTTGCACAGCATCGAACCATCACTTCCCTCCTCAGAACTGCCTACTTTCACTATTTTGACTGTAAAATAGGTGATCAGGACAAGTCTTGGGCTCCGCACATCTGTTGTAAACTCTGCTACAATGGACTAACTGCATGGTTTAATGGCAAGAAAGCGGCTTTCAACTTTGCAGTCCCAATTGTTTGGAAAGAGCCGCGAAACCACGCAGATGATTGTTATTTTTGTTTAACTAATATAACTGGTTTCAATGTATCTTCTAGGAAAAAGATCAAATATCCCAACCTTTGATCTGCTATGAGACCCGTTCCCCATTCAGATGATCTTCCTGTACCCACAAATTCAGTAAATAAGGATCTTCTTTCCTCATCAGATGACGAAATGCCTTCAAGGGAGAATTCTGCCGAGTCAATATCTTTGGAAGTTATTGAGTCTACATATTCAGGAACAAGTGGCAATGAGCCACACTGGATCACGCAAGAAGACCTGAATGATCTTGCTCGTGATTTGTATCTGTCAAAACAGCAGTCAGAGCTCTTGGCTTCTTGGCTTAAACAGTGGAACCTAGTCCAGGAAGATGTAAGGATCACTAGTTTCAGGAATCGGAACAAATAAGGTCATTGGTCTTATGAGTATGCAAGCGGGCTTCACAAAGTACTGTTATTTTCTCTGTCTCTGGGATAGTCGAGCTGTATCCCAGCATTACAAGCAGAAAAACTGGGGGTCTAGAAGCACTTTTGTTCCTGGCGAACACAGCCTCAAGGAGAATCGTCTTCACATCAAGCTTGGTTTGATGAAGAATTTCATGAAGGCGTTGCACAAAAATGATGCTGCCTTCCAACATTTGTCTACTGTGTTCCCAGGTCTTAGTGCAGCTAAGCTCAAAGATGGCATCTTTGTCAGACCTCAGATCCGAGAAGTGCTCAAGGATACTGATTTTGAAGAGCTTCTTAACTTAAATGAAACTGAGAGCATGGGAAGCATTCAAGTCAGTCTGTAGTGGCTTTGTTGGTAACACACACGTACCATATTACCAAGCCTGTATTGAGAAGTTGGTTAAGTCTTACGAGGATATGGGGTGCCAAATGTCACTCAAGATTGATTTTCTCCATTCCCACCGCAACTTCTTCCCACCAAACCTTGGAGCAGTGAGTGATGAGCATGGAGAAAGATTCCACCAAGACATTATGAAGATGGAGAGCAATTATCAAGGCAAATGGAACCCCGGCATAATGGGAGACTTCTGCTGGATGCTCTTGCGTGACATCCTGGAGGCAAAATACACCAGATCTTCTAAGAAAACACACTTTTGACTGTCTGTGGTACTATGAATTGTGTAATTGTGTCATCCAAGTATATTGATTCAATCAGTGTTCTTTATCTATCCTTTTTTATCTGTTATAAGCAGCTGCAACTCTTGAAATATGCACATATTGTGATGGCAAATCGACTAAAATCCCAAAACGGGACTTTATTTTTGCACGTGTGAAGACGGGGCAGGTTGGTACATGATCCCCGATATAATAAGTCCTCATTCAGAGTTTTTCTCTCAGGCATATAAGACCCGGCATATTACGTGAGGGATTAATTTAGGGCCAGACTGACCGCTGCTGGCAAGGGGTTCCAAATTTCACACTATCCACACACCCACCAAGGCCACTAAACTTCTTCCCCTAGACAACAGAAGATATGGACCTATAGGTTTTAGTCATAATAATATTATATTGTAGTAGTCGGCAACTCCAGCTTCCTGTGTGATATTTTAAAGGAATTAATAGGACAATTCTAAGCAAGATAACATAAGGCGAATAGAAGCTGAAGAGGAAATGTGACTCAACAAATTTGTAGCAGAACTGCAAAGAACAACTTAGACCACGTGATAACATAAATATACATGAATCCTTTACTACACCAAGAGATACACTTTCAAAGTGTCAAATATGTATAATGAATTGAACAGTCCATGGACATAAATGTCTCTCTTCTTTTCTGTTCTTTCGTTTCTTCAAATTGAGAGAGAGAGAGAGAGGTATATAAAATTTGGGTATAAAGGAGAAATAGCTCTAAAGTTACTTATCTTATTTTTCGACGGGGTTCCACTGGAGAATCTTTCTTCTTTCACGGGCTAATAGACTTTATGCTATTTTTTTACACTGGCTTGAAGAACCTGGGGTCCCTCGTGTCCAAGATATGTTTTTGTCTTCTTCACCCGGAGTAAATGGCTATGGGTCTGTCTGCCATGAGCCCCTTCCAATAACTGATTTTTCTTCTTGTTTTTTTCGCCGACGGGGAGAAGGTGCCACTTCTGTTTTAGGGTCCCAGCCAATCATTTGGCTTCTCTCTCCTTCTCCCTTCCGGTGTCCGACGACCTGAGGTTACAAAGTACCAACATCTGTTGATATCCCCTCTGTGACCTACATTCTTTCTTAACGGTCACTTTTTTGACGGGTTGCCACTGTTCATTCCAACGGGAGGATAGTATTAATCTTATTTCTATCGTCTCCGTGGGATATCACGTGACAATATATTCTCTGTTTATACTAAAATGAGACTATTTAAAAGCCAGAAAACTAGATGATAGAGTAAAACTATTTATAAATTTGAACTCAGCACACCCAAATTAACAAAAAACACCTATCCCTATTCTTGCCTCAGACCAAAAATTGATTTTTGTAAACCAGTGTTACTTGAAGCCATCTATGTTTACTAAGGATTATTATTCCTCACTTGAAACCATATAAGTGTGCACAAACAAATAACTATTATTAAATAGAAATAATTACTTGATACCATATAATTGTTAGTATTAGATATGAATACTTGAAACCATACAAATGTGTGCAAATTATTTTATTAGATAAGAATACTTGAAATCATATAACTGTAAATTATTTTATTAGGAATAGTTACTTAAAGCTTATCTAGACAAGTCAGTGCCAATTCTTAATACTTTTTAAACAGCAGGTTTTGGTGAAACACAAGATTGTGAAAGTGCAACAATTGATACTCACTAGACCCTGCAGCAAGTGGGGTTTTCTTGTTTCCTAAATTGAAAATTTATTTCAAGAGTACAATTTAAGGACATGGAAGTCATTAAAAGACATAACAGTCCAGTTTCATATTATATTCAATAAGAATTTTCCAAAGTGCTTCAACCATTGGAAAACTCAGTGGAGTAAGTGTATTGAATGCCAAGGGAAATATTTTCAAGAAAATCAATGTTTCATTCAGTGTTTATTTCAGTCTTGATAAATACAGCTTCAGTCTTGATACTCTTTGAAGACACCTCATATTTTCAAGAAAATCAATGGACCAGTACACGAGTACAAAGTTTCAATGCCAAAAAACATTTCTATTTCAAGCTATTCAGTTTAGTCTAACAGTTCTATTTACAACAATTCAGTTTAGCGTAAGTACATAGTTTATATGTCAAAACAGTTCTATTTCAAGCAATTCAGTTTAGCATAACTATGCAGTTTAGTTATATTTGACCCATAGGTAGGACCCTATCAGATGCTACCACTCTGGGTCACAGTGGACTTGGGAGCAATGGCAATGAGGGGTACTCCACATTTTCTAAAGCTCCAGCAATACTGGAACCTCACCAGCAGATTGTTTAGTGTCATATCCAGGACACTCACTGGGGGAATCTTACCCCTCTGCAGAAGATGCAGTCAGTGTATTCTACAGCCCCAGCCAAATGGGCAAGTCACTCATTTGAAGTATTTTTCTGATAAGAAAAGAAAAGAAAAAAAAAGGAAAGAAAGCTGAAGTGGTTTTGTTTCACATGTTGTGACTTTGCCAATGTTGGAAAAAATTCCAAATCTGCAGGTTGGGTCTAACAAAGGGAATAAATAAATAAAAACTCCAAACTACAGCATTATTGAGAATGGCCAGAACACTGGAGACATGCTGTCACTCAAACCTCAGTGAAAAACAATCAGCTAAAACTGATGTGAAAAACTCTTAGAGTAAATAATGATAATAATAATAATAATAGTAATAATAATAATACATAACTCATTCTCACTTAAGTGTATAAATATCAGACAGTTTCGTTGTCTTCAAGGCGGCTAGCGTGGTGAGATGCTTCAAGCTAGGATGGAAACCCAGGTTACTTTACGTTGGTCGAACATCTTACCCCAGAACCATAGTCATTCTCTGTGTAAGTGAAGAAATTCTTAACATATACCCTTTTACATAAACGTTATCAGCTACCTGGAGTGTTCAATTCTCAATGAAATTTCAAGAAGATGTTCTTACAAACCAGTGTGAACGAGCTGAATCTTATCGCTAGCTGTAGTGTCATAATGCACTTAAAAAAATTGAATTACATTGAAATTAAGGAAAGAGTGAGTGTCAATTCTGTTTCCATTTCCCTGTTGTACTTCAAATCCAAAATAACTCCAAAAAGCTGATTTTTAAGAGATCTGTATGGTTTTTCTAAAATTATAGATTTTGAATCTGTTTTGATTATATTTTTGCTCCCTTGAAATCAAAGTTTTATATCAACTTAGTCCTGAATGGATAAAAGGTCATTATTGAGTCAAATTGAGAAAACAAGAAAAAAGACATTTTCATAAAAATCTTTTTTTTTTTTTTTGAATAAACTACAATGTATTTATTCTTAAATGAACTACAATGTTTTGTTGTTTTCTTAAATGATCTAAAATGTTTTGATTCTTTTTAAAAACGCTATAATTATCTTTTTAATGAACTACCAATGTTTTTCTATAAATGAACTACAATGTTTTTTTAATGAACTAAGTTGGGTTTTTTTTAATGAACTACAATGTTTTTCTTTGATTGAACAGCAATGTCTTTTCTTTAAATGAACTACAATGTTTTTCTTTGATTGAACAGCAATGTCTTTTCTTTAAATGAACTACAATGTTTTTCTTTGATTGAACAGCAATGTCTTTTCTTTAAATGAACTACAATGTTTTTCTTTAAATAAACTACATTGTAGCTCATTTAAAGAAAAACAATGTCTTTTCTTTAAATGAACTACAATGTTTTTCTTTAAATAAACTACATTGTAGCTCATTTAAAGAAAAACAATGTCTTTTCTTTAAATGAACTACAATGTTTTTCTTTAAATGAATGAGGTTGTTTTTTTAATGAACTAAGTCGGGTTTTTTTAATGAACTACAATTCTATTTGATATTAATCATTTGTTTGCACACAGTGAAGTAGTTTCAAGTATTGCTATTTCACACTAATAATTCTATTCAGTACTATTCCTCCATTTGCACACAATTAAATGGTTCCAAGTGTTGCTATGTAATACAAATAATTCAATTTACACACATATATAAAGAGTATTTTTATGTATTACTAACAATTCATTTGAACAGTCATTTGTTTACACACACTAAAATGATCAAACAGTTCTATTTCTAACAATTCAGTTTAATGTAAGTCATTTGTCTGCACACAGTTTAAATGTCTAAATGTTCTAGTTGATATATAGATAGGACCCTATCAGGAGCTACAACTCTGGATCAGAGTGGACCTGGGAGCAATAGTAATAAAGGGGTACTCCACATTCCCCAGAGCTCCAAGATTGGAACCTCACGATGAGATTGTTTAGTATCACATCCAGGACACTTGTTGGGGAGTCTTACCCCTCTGCAGAGATGGAGTCAGTGTATCCTACAGCCACAGCCGACTGGGATTGGAGGAGGAAGAGGAAGAAAACTAAGAGGATCCAAGATTCAATAGTATCAGCATCATTTTGAAGTTGACATTTATAAATAAAACAATCTCTATAGAACATTAGAAACACTAGAACTATAGAAAATTGATATTTTTTTGTCCTGGGTAAGACACTAAACTGCATCTAATGATGAGGTTCTAGCTGATGTAAAAGGAATGTAGAGTACCCCTTCATTACTATTACTCTCAGGTCCACTCCAGATTTGTTGTACTTGTTAGGGTCCATATATGGGTCAAACAGAACTGTTCAATCATTTACAAAGAATTATTATACTTAGTTATTTGATATGATACAACTGTATGTAAATTCTTCATATTAGATAGGAATACTTGACAGATAGAATTGCAAATATTGAATAGTAAGAGTTGAAACCATCTGTGTGCAAACAAATGATCAATATCAAATAGAATTATTACTGTGAGGTAGGAATACTTGAAACTATTTAACTGTGTGCAATAAATAATTAATATCAAATAGAATTTTAACTTAGATAGGAATACTTGAAACCATTTAACTGTGCACAAAAAATGATTAAATTGAAATAGAATTATTACTGTTAGATAGTAGTACTTGAATCCATTCAACTGTGGGCAAACAAATATCATATGTATATAAAAAAAACAGGATTTGGCATGAAATAACCCACAAGAATTAATATGGCAATAATCAATCAACCAATATTTATGCTAAATTGAATAGTGATAAATAGAACTGTTGGCTCATTTAACAGTGTGTATCTACAAAATGTGTTTACAAATCATATATTTAATATATATAAGAACAAAATTTGGTATTAAATAACCAACAATGGTTAATATGCCATAAAACCAAACCATGAAAATAAAGTCTCCTGAATGATTGATAACAAAAATTATTTGAAAAAAAAAAAAAAATTTTTTTGACAGGACAAATCAGGTTCAAATACCCACCATCCATCCAAAACTCAGGTTCAAATACTCCCCACCCATCCAAAAATCATGTTCAAATAGCCCCCACCCATCCAAAACTCAGGTTCAAATATCCCCCACCCATCCAAAACTCAGGTTCAAATATCCCCCACCCATCCAAAACTCAGGTTCAAATATCCCCCACCCATCCAAAACTCAGGTTCAAATATCCCCCACCCATCCAAAAATCAGGTTCAAATACCCACCATCCATCCAAAAATGATTCCAGTGACTTGTTCATGTGTCAGAATATCTTGTATATCTTACTTTAAGCCGTTTTGTATACACTTTAAACACATTCTGAAAAATTATTTTAAATCTTTCAAATATCAAAGTATTATCTTTCTCCAATTACCAATTGACTATTAATTGATCGAAAATACTCCTGAGGGACCTTGTGGTATAGTGGTTAATGTGCTGGAGAGCAATATCATAGTTAGCAAGTTCAAATTCAATTTGTGCTGAGACCATTCAACTGGGGCTGTAGAATACACCAACTTCATTTCTGCAGAAGAGTAAGATTCCCTTAACGAGTGTCCTGAATATGACATTAAACAATCTCATGATCAGGCTCCAGTACTGCTGGAGCTTTGGGGAATGCGGAGTACTTTGTTATTGTCATCGCTCACAGGTCTTCTCTGACCCAGAGTGGTAGCACCTGATGGGTCAAATAGAACTGTTTGACATTCAAACTAAGTACAAACAAATGACTAATGCTAAATTAAATTCTTTGAAATAGAATTATTTGATCAGTTAACTACAAGTAAACAAATGACTGGTGTTTAATTGAATTGTTAGTGATACATAGCAATACTTAGAACTATTTAAATTTGTTGACTTATGCTAAATTGAATTGTGAGAAATAGAACTGTTGGTTCCTTTAACAGTGTGTATCTACAAAATGTGTTTACAAATCATATTTAATATATGTAAGAACAAAATTTGGCATTAAATAACCAACAATGGTTGATATGCCATAAAACCAAACCAAACCAAATTAACTGGAAAGTAACAGCACCCAGTCAGCCAGTCAGACAACTACAGTATATTATATATCTGCACAATTTAATTATAGCTCAATAAATTGAGGATTTGGCATTAAATAACCAACAATGGTTGATATGCCATAAAACCAAACCATACAGTTTCTACTATTACATTTACTTTTGGACTAATACTCGAAGAGTATTAGACAAGTGTAACCCACCTAATCTCCCCACTAACAGCTATGATTTAAATGGTACCACTACTGCCCTTCTACAAGGATGGCATTGGCATTAAATAATCCATGAAGGTTGATATGCCATTAAAACAAAGAAAGTATCATGCTAAGTTATTTTTTGTGAGAAAGCTCAAAAATTTTTTATCACTTTTTTTTTTTACAGGAAGTTATTAGTTGAATTGCAATGGTTATTTGAAAATCATGGATTTTAGAAATATGAGTGTTAATTCAATTGTCATCCATTATATGAGAAAGAGAGAGAGGGGGTGGAGGTAGCTGAAAGGTAAAGAAAAATTCAACAGCAAAAAGTTGGCAAGAATTCAAAAGATGAAAATCCATGTTTTTCCCCCTACCCGCCACCTCATTCTCATTTTCTGCACACAGGACATAAAGAATAAAAAGAACCTAATCAATATTTCATTTAATACAGGTAGCTCAGCTTCAAAATGGTCCCTTCGCTCCTGACCAAATCAATTGAAAAACATGCAATGCCTGAGTATAACATGAATAACATTTCAGCATTTCATATAAGATTCCAGTTATTTCCCTATCAGTCTTGTAACTCCAAGTGGAGGTGGTTGTAGAAGTGCCACTGATGACTCTCAAACAATTACCTGCCATCTATTTCAGTCATGAGCTGTACTCTGTGACTCTGAGAAAGACAGGTCTATCCATTCTCGGGTGTTTTTTCCCACCTCTTCTATCTGCCTCTTTATCTTCCTCGTGGCACTGTGCCTTGCATGATAATATTTGCCAAGTCTGATGATCTTGTCGTATGTCCATACCCCATCATTTTTCTTTTATTCACAATGCTAAACAACAGACTGTCCTGTGACCCAAAGACTGCAGTTATTCTTTTTTCTGACCACCTCATTTCTGATTTGGTCTCTGCAAAAAATGTTTAAGATTTAATGATAGTATTTCATCTCAAGGGCTTCAGTGCATTTTTCAGAGGTTAGCAGTGAGGTTCCAGGATTCCAATATGTAGAGAAAGATTGAGATAACCATTGATTACTCAGCAACAACATTTTTATTTCAGGACTCATAATTTGGAAGATGTTCACAATACATTTGAAACAAAATTTACAGACAGAGGGTGCTTACTTATAAGGACATTACTAGTTTAAGTTTCTGAGATGAAGCTAGATAAGTTTTATCACTTAGAATATTTGGACTATTATCTTCATCTTTATTGTTATACTCACAACATTTTGGCTGATATGTTCTTCGGCCTTCTTCAGGTGTTTCAGGTTGAACTCTGGAGACATTACGTTGGTTGGGTTTTATGGCATATCAACCTTTGTAACTTATTTTATGCCGAATCCGTTTTTATACAAATAATCAGTTCTATTTCAAACAATGCAGTTTAGCATGAGTAACAGTTTAATTGTCAAATTCATTTCTATTTAAAGCTATTCAGTTTAGTTAAAAAGTTCTAATTTAGCCAATTCAGTTTAGTATGAGTATAAATTTTCTTTACACACAGTTAAATGTCAAAACAGTTCTCTTTCGAATAATTTAATTTAGCGTAATACAGTTTCAATGTCAATTGTATTACTGTCAGACAATTCAGTTTACCATAAGTACACAGTTTACATGTCAAAACAGTTCTATTTCAAGCAATTCAGTTTAGCATAAGTATATAGATAAGTTCTATTTAACCCATGGATAGGGGCCTATCAGGTGCTACCACTCCAGGCCAAAGTGAACCTGGGAGCAATGGCAATGAAGGGATGCTCAGCATTCCCCAAAGCTCCAGCATTACTGAAACTTGACTATCAAACTGTTTAGTGTCATATCTAGGACACTTGTTGTGGGGTCTTACCCCCTTTGCAGAGAAGCTGTTGGTATATTCTACTGCCCCAGCTGACAGAGCAAAGGAGATATTAGGATTATAAGTTCCAAAAATTCACACTGAATTGTCCAGCAAGGACAGTGGATAAGGTGTTTGGTTGGAAAGTGCTTCTGAGCAAAATCATCTCAACGTTGCAGGTTCAATCCCAAGTACAGGTAAGAATAAGAAGGAATACTTACTACGAGGATCATTAAATAAGTTTCCAGACTTTTTTTCATATGGGCACTTTTATTGATAGTACACACATGAACTCTAGTCCCCTTCCAAGTAATCTCCTCCGGCTGCAATGCACTTATTGTACCGTTCAAACAACTTCTGGAAGGCCCCATGGAAGTCCTCTTGTGGGAGCGTGTCAATGAACTTCTTCACAGCCTCTTTCATCTCCTCAATTGTCTCATAAAGACAGCCCCTGAGCTTAGGAAATAACCAAAAGTCACAGGGAGCAAAGTCTGGACTATGGGGAGGCTGAGGAACTGTCTTGATGCCCATCTTGGTCAAATAGTCTGTGACAAGGATGGAGTTGTGGACTGGTGTATTGTTCTGGTGGAAATGCCACTGATCCGATTTGAAGAGTGCTGGCCTCTTCCCTAGGAATCTCTTCCTGAACTCCCTTAAAACCTCAACATAGTAACCGTAACCCTTTGGCCAATCATCTCTGGTGTATTGACTTCCTTACTCCTACCACACCTCTCATCATCCCTCCCAGACTCCTTGCCTTCCTTGAATCTCTTATGCCACTTAAAAACTGATGCTCGATTCATACAAGATGCTCCAAAAGCAGTCTGAAGCATTCCATACATTTCTGTGATATTTTTTCCAAGTTTAAAGCAGAATTTTATTGCATATCATTCTTCCTCACGTACAGATTGCATTTTTGAAATTCACCAGCTGTGACAATCAGGCTTTAGTAGGGTGTATTCCAATTGCTGCTGTAGCTGTTCATTTGAAGCTGAAATCATCAAAATTGGTCAGTCATCTCATAAGATGTATAGCAATAACATATTGAATTTTCTAGAGTCTGCAACAATTTTGAATGCCTGTACAAAAAAAGTCTGGAAACTCATTGAATGCCCCATGTATAACTTAACACCTGTACCAGGTCATGGTTCACAGAATTGAAAGAGTCAACCCATATGGATTAAATAAAGGGTTCCATTCAAGGTTCTGTTGTAGGCTCCCAAGATAGACTAGAAATACCAGAAGATTGCCAAAGGACTTACGTTGTGGGAATATTACTAAAGATGAAGACAATCGTCAAAATATTCTAAGTGATAAAAACTCATTAAAGTTGAAATGCTGTGAAATAAATAAACCAATTAAATTCAAAAATAGAAAAATCATATCTGCTTCCACGACAAAAAAGAAAACCCTAAAACTTTCAACCTGTAGTAGTAGCAGTAATATTACCAGCAAACATACAGCCGGAGTAGTAGCAGTAATATTACCAGCAAACATACAGCCTGGAGTAGTAGCAGTAATATTACCAGCAAATATACAGCCTGGAGTAGTAGCAGTAATATTACCAGAAAATATACAGCCTGGAGTAGTAGCAGTAATATTACCAGAAAATATACAGCCTGGAGTAGTAGCAGTAATATTACCAGAAAATATACAGCCTGGAGTAGTAGCAGTAATATTACCAGAAAATATACAGCCTGGAGTAGTAGCAGTAATATTACCAGCAAACATACAGCCTGGAGTAGTAGCAGTAATATTACCAGCAAACATACAGCCTGGAGTAGTAGCAGTAATATTACCAGCAAACATACAGCCTGGAGTAGTACACTAGAGAAGTTATACATACTTATGGTCACCGGTTGGTCACTGGGTTTTACAGCATGTCAACCTTTCAAAGATTATTTTATGCTCAATCAAGAAATCTATTTTTGTATTACATATATATTTTGGCAACATTTCTTCATTCATACATATTTGATTGAACATTATAGACAGTTTTTGTCTACATATTTTTTTATTAATCCTTTTGAGTTGCCACATTGATCTTATGATATTCGGTGGGAATGGGTTGACAAATCTTCCATAATTAGTTATTTCCCAAGGTCAGATAGAAAGTACTTGGGAAATAACTAATTATGGAAGGTTTATCAACCCATTCCTGCCGATTATCATAAGATTGATACTGCAACTCAAAAGGATTAACAAAAGATATTTAGACAAAAAAAATGTCCATAATATTCAATCCTATATATATATATATATATATATATATATATATATATATATATACGTACGAGGTGCATAAGATAAGTTTCCAGACTTTTTACATATGGGCACTTTTATTGATAGTACACATATGAAACTCTAGTCCCCTTCCAAGTAATCTCCTCCGGCTGCAATGCACTTATTGTACCATTCAAACAACTTCTGGAAGGCCCCATGGAAGTCCTCTTGTGTGAGCGTGTCAATGAACTTCTTCACAGCCTCTTTCATCTCAATTGTCTCATAAAGACAGTCTCTGAGCTTAGGAAATAACCAAAAGTCACAGGGAGCAAGGTCTGGACTATGGGGAGGCTGAGGAACTATCTTGATGCCCATCTTGGTCAAATAGTCTGTGACAAGAATGGAGTTGTGGACTGGTGTATTGTTCTGGTGGAAATGCCACTGATCCTATTTGAAGAGTGCTGGCCTCTTCCCTAGGAATCTCTTCCTGAACTCCCTTAAAACCTCAACATAGTAACCCTAACCATAAGACTTTGGCCAATCGTCTGGTGTATTGACTTCATTACTCCTCCCACACCTCTCATCATCCCTCACAGATTCCCAGCCTTCGTTGAATCTCTTATGCCACTCAAAAACTGATGCTCGATTCATGCAAGATGCTCCAAAAGCAGTCTGAAGCATTCCATACATTTCTGTGACATTTTTTCCAAGTTTAAAACAGAATTTTATTCCATATCGTTCTTCCTCATGTACAGATTGGATTTTTGAAATTCACCAGCTGTGACAATCAGGCTTTAGTAGGGTGTATTCCAATTGCTGCTGTAGCTGTTCATTTGAAGCTGAAATCAAAAAAATTGGTCAGTTATCTCATAAGATGTATAGCAATAACATACTGAATTTTCAAGAGTCTATGACAATTTTAAATGTCCATACGAAAAAAATCTTGAAACATATCGTATGCACCTTGTATGTATTTACCAACCTCTCTGCATAGTCAGTATGTGACACAAGGTCAATTTTTAAGTGGAGTTTAAATAGGAAATGAATTTGGTGAGCAAAGTTTAAACCTTGGACAAAGCTGTTTGCATATCCCTTTGCACTAATGCCCTTGGGAAAACCACAAATCTCTTTAACCCAACCAGCCTAGGAGAAAGAAATTTTTCAAATCAGCTGTTTGCTTGTTTCGTTAATCATTGGCATATCAACCTTCTTGGGTTATTTAATGCCAAATCCATCCTTCTAGAACAGTAGTGGTACAATTTAACCTATAAATGGGAGGATAAGGGGGATCATACCTTTCTCAAGGGTATTTGTCCAAAAGTGAACGTAGTAGTGTGACTGGAGTTGGAACTCACTATGATTCCTCAGTCCAGCGCTTTAACCATTATGCCATGAGGACACACCTGAAATTGGCTTTTCTCCTGCTTAAAAATTGACACGCCAGCCCATACTGTCATGCACTGTTAAAATGTAAACAAACCAGATCACTAATCGCTAAAAAAACAATGCTACATCCGGTTATGGCCAGAAATGATGAAATCTATCATAACCCTAACTAGCAGCACCAGTAAAGAAAGAAAAAAATCTATCTGTTTACAACACTAACAGTGCCAGTCTCGCGAAAGTCATTCTATCAAAATAAAATGGATAATCTTCAGAAGCCTATGCTAGGCTAATGAAGGATTTTATTACCACTGATATTTTATATGGACAAACTTTCTGCTCATACAGCCCTGGTAGTGTATTATCACTTTTGCTCTACGTATAGACAAGGTTTTTCAACAGCCAGGTGGCTCGCCCGTTGGTACAATTCTTTAGAATCCGGACAATAAACAAAGCTCTCAAGGTGTGATCCTACATCTAGTAGTCACATTGAATTACCATGACCAGAAAATCCAGCGAACACTTTCGCACAACATACAGAAACACTGAACAGCTGTTTCAACCTTATTAAGTCTCATCAGCAGTGTATATCATGATCTCCCCCATTAGAGATCGAACCAGCAATCACAGAATGCAGAGCCAAAATTCAATTCAATATAATTCCTTTACTTAAAAAAGAAAATGTACATCTATATCCTTGCTCTTAAGGTTATAATAATTATACAGATGTGTATTTCCAGTCCTCCTGGGAAGACGTGGCCCAGGAGGTAACCATATCCTCTGTAAAGAGTACGGATGTAACTTGCAAGACACATTCAGGTTAATTGGTCGCACAATTACCATGACTAGTTAATTTGGCGTCACTTGTGTGTAATGTGAATTGGTGACTCAGTGGTAGAGTTTTGGCTCTGCAAAATTGTTGTCACTAGTTCGATCTCCAGTGGGGAAGATCACAGTATAAACTGCTGATGAGACCTAATAAGGTTGAAACAGCTGTTCAGTGTTTCCATATGTCGCATGCAGGTGTTCACCGGATTTTCTGGTTGTGGTAATTCAATTCACAAATAGTTTGTAGGTAAAATTTTTTGAATGAGCTAGAGATCATTTGTTTGCACACAGTTAAATGGTTTCAAAAATGTTATTTAACACTAGTAATTCTATTCAACATTATTCATTCGTTAGTATACAGTTAAACAGTTCCAAGATTTGCTATGTAATACTAAGAATTCAATCTAACATCAGTCATTAAATGGTTTTAAGTATAAAAAAATGATTAAATATATTTATTCGACCCATAGATGGGATCCTAACAGGTTCTACTACTCTGGGTCAGTGTAGACCTGAGAGAAATAGCAATGAAGGGGTAATCCACATTTACTAAATTTGCTGGACAGAACACTCACCATCGGATGGTTTAGTGTCCAAGATAGAACACTGGTTAGTAGGGGAGGGTCTTACACTCTGCAGAGATATAGTTGGTGTATTCTAAGTTTTGAAATTATTATAATGTTGGTTCTTGTTTATATATATATATATATATATATAGTATTATATATATATATATATATATATATATATATATATATATATAATATATATATATATACAGTATTTACATATATATTATAATGTTGGTTTTATATATATATATATATATATATATATATATATATATATATATATCTATATATATATATATATATATATATATATATATATATATATAGTATTTATATATATATATATTATAATGTTGGATATATATATATATATATATATATATATACACACACGCACACAGTATTTACATATATATTATAATGTTGGTTATATATATTATAATTATATATAATAGAGGAATTGATTTTATATATAAATATATACACACAAATTAAAACATATGAATTCTAGTATTATACAGATAAGTTCCAGCCCAGAAACTATAAAAGGACCCAAGGGTCATCATCAGATGACATCTTTGTTGACATACATTCAGCAATGTGTCTGTGCATATATATATATAAGACATGTAATATATATATATATGACAAATAATACAAATACATGTCTTATATGTATGTATTACATGAAATATATATATATATATATATATATATATATATATATTACACAACACACAAGATATATATATATATATACATATATATGACACATTTAATGTGTGTGTGTGTGTGTATATATATATCTATATATACACACACATACATGACACATGTAATGTGTGTATATATATATATATATATATATGACACATTTAATGTGTGTGTGTGTATATATATATATATACACACACACACACACACACACATACATGACACATGTAATGTGTGTGTGTGTATGTATGTATATATATATATATATATATATATGTGACACATGTAATATATATTGCATTATTCAAATATTACTGGAAGTTAAAAAACTAAGCATTCACCCCAATAATAAATTGGAAAATTATTAAAAAATCCTCTTCCACAAACAGTTGGCATGGTAGATTCAATTTATGCCAAGAAGAAAAAATTTGCATTTTCAAATATAAAGATAGTAAAAATTAATTAAATATGAGGAAGGAATTTATATTTAAATGTAGACTTAGAAATAAATTCTTATTATGATAAAAGATATCAAATAGATAAATAATGGTTGTAATAGCACCCTTCCCTACACATCGGTGTAGTAGCTATTTAAAAGTGAACCTTTCGGTCACACTCGACCAAGGTTGCCAACTTTACTTTTACTTATATTGATCGTCAAGATACTTTACCTAAATATTTTATAGAAATTTATACAACATTAAAAGTCCTTATATAAAATAATCTTTTAAT
>OY757947.1:14047051-14049551 GCA_963585895.1 Sepioteuthis lessoniana
AGGGAAGAAAAAATGGTAAGAGAATGAGAAAGAAAGAAAAAGAGAGTAAGAGAATGAGAAAGAAAGAAAATGAAAGAGAGAATGAGAAGGGAAAAAAAAGAAAGTGAGAGAATGAGAAGGGGAGAAAAGGTGAGAGAGAGAATGAGAAAGACAAGGAAAGACAGAGAATGAGAAGGGGAGAAAAAGAGTGAGAAAATGAGAAAGGAAGAAAAGGAAAAAGAGAATGAGAAGGGGAAAAAGAGAGTGAGAGAATGAGAAGGGGAGAAAAGGTGAGAGAGAGAATGAGGAAGACAAGGAAAGACAGAGAATGAGAAGGGGAGAAAAGAGTGAGAAAATGAGAAAGGAAGAAAAGGAAAAGAGAATGAGAAGGAGGAAAAAAGAGAGTGAGAGAATAAGAAGGGGAGAAAAGATGAGAGAGAGAATGAAAAAAGAAGAAAAAGAAAAAGTGAGAGAATGAGAAAGGGGAGAAAAAGACAGAGAGAATGAGAAGAGGCAGTGAGAGAAGGGGAGAAAAAGACAGAGGAAGAAAAAGAAAAAATGAGAGAATGAGAAAGGGAGAAAAAGATAGTGAGAGAATTAAAAAGAAAGAAAAGGAAAAAGTGAGAGATGAGAAGGGGAGAAAAAGACAGAGAGAGAACGATAAGAGACAGTGAGAGAAGGGGAGAAAAAGAGAGTGAGAGCATGAGAAGGGAAAAAGGGGAGAATCAATCAAAAAAAGCTCAGTTTGTAGAATTCAAAGGTCAAGTTCCTCAGCCTTCTACTCTCCAAGCAATCTGATACTCAATGTAACAGTATATAATTAATTCAAGTTAAAAGGCAAAGAAGAAACTAAAAAAAAAACAAACAAAAAAAAAAAAAAAAAAACACACACACTGAAGAACAAGAATCAATATGAAGTCAATATTTATTTTATTCAAATAGGCTTTTCCAGTGCCTCCCCATTTAAGCAAGACAACAATATGGATCTGAGCGATTTGGGTGGAAATATAAACAGAAGTGGTAGCTAAGAGGAGGAGTAGATAGCTCAATTTCTCAATCCTTATTGATCAAAATAACACTATTCCACATAAAAGAAATGATGGCATTTTATGGTACACTGACTCTTATATAATGGTCATGTAGTGCTAAACAAGTTTTATTTTTGGCAGGTTCTTCTAATCTTTTAACAAATCCAAATATTAGAGGCTAATTAGAAAGATAATTTAATGACACACAGAGGCTTATATAATGGTCATATGATGCTAAAGAATTTTTTTTTTAGTCACAAAGACCTTTAACTGTTGTAATACTCAATTTTACATTAATCCTTTCACAGCAGATAATTTTTTTCTAAATCTGAATATTCGCAAAATAGAGGGTATGTTCAAGCAAGTCAATATTATATATAGATATATAAGTAAGTAAAGTTGGCAACCTTAGTTGAGGGTGACCAGAAGGCTCCTTTTTCAGTAGCTACTCCACCAAGTTGTAGGGGAGAGCGCTACTCCTTTCCTGAACTGCTCCACTTTACCCTCAATACATACCTTATATTGCTGAGTGTTAAGCAAGGAGGTATCAAGTACCATTTTTAAAGCCTTTGGTATGACGTGACCTGGAACTGAACCCAGGTCTTCCGGACCATTGGCGAACAACTCTACGCACTAGACCAATGAGCCAGTATAATATATATATATATATATATATATATATATCTGGAAGTAAATAATGGAAAAGAATCCAGGAGTAAGGAGAAAAATTGAAATACAAAGTAATACAAAGTGATGAATATATTTCGAAAGAAAGTTGATGCAATAGCATTTCGGTTTGAATAAACCATCATCAGGACTTAAGAAAAAATTATATCAAGTGTTGTTAGATTAAACATCCATTGATGATCTAACAACAATCAGTATCATCATTTCTAAAGTCCTGATGATGGTTTATTCAAACCGAAACGTAATGGCATCAACTTTCTTTCATTCTTTCTAAAATCCTGATGAAGGCTTATTATTTGTCCCGTAACTAAAATCATCACTATACATAATAAAAAAAGTTTATCTGCCAAATCCCCAACAGTCAAATAACTTCTGCCACCTTTTACTGCACATCACTACACATACATTCATGAGACAACCTTAAATCTGCCACATGGCGCATGTATCATATGACATACACACACACACACTGACAATCACATATACGACCACACACACACAGATGAAAAAAAGAAAAGAAAACAAGAGAGTTATATGCAATTCTAATATAAACATTTTTTGATGGATCTTTTCCATTTTTTCAATTCCTCCAAAATCTTTTGCTGCCTGATGATTGTTGTATAAGACAGCATGAAACCAGTGGTCACAGATAAGCATCGATACTATTAAATAAATATAAAAACTAATATATATTTATTTATTATTACATTATATAATAGCTTCATAATAGAAATTGAGACTTCTCTAAATTATACTGCATTTGGTCTACCACAAACCCACCGAGATAGGGACAACCATATACTGTT
>OY757947.1:14057051-14067051 GCA_963585895.1 Sepioteuthis lessoniana
TTATACTAGTGCATTGAGTAGCATTTACTAGTTAAAATTTGTTTTTATAAATAGTGTCAGTAGCTAAAGACATTTAAATACATTAGCACTGGATTCAAAATTAATTAAATATTATATTAACCATATTTACCAACCCCTCCGCTCGGGCAGGATATGACACAAGCTCAATTTTTAAGTGGAGTTTAACAGGTTTGAATTCAGAGTTTTCCTTCTCCAAGACTAGTTGCCTCACCAAGGCTGAAGAACCCAGTCTGTCCTACTATTTACCCATAGCTGGAGGGATAATAATTGGATTCACACCTTTCCCAAGGGTACTAGTGCTATGTGAAATGCAATCAGTATCGTCCAGGATTTGAACTTGTGTCACCGTGTCCATTTCCTAGGACGATAACCATTACACCACAGGCACCCCCCAATTGGCATCATATAAATATTATATTAACACGATATCACATGTCATTTCCAACAGCTGAGGCACTGTGTATAAACACTAACTGGAACATCACAGTAGCCTATTTTTATATTCTGGGGCTTGACCTTTACAGCCAGTATAAGTCTAGGAGAATTTTGAGCAAAAACCTATAGAGTCAGTATAAGTCTAATGCAGAATTTTGTAGGGGAGGACGCTACTCCTTTCCCTGGATTGCTCCACTTTACCCTTGATCCATATCTTATAATGCTGAGTGTTAAGCAAGGAAGCATCAAGTACTATTTTTTGAGTCTTTGGTATGACTTGACCTGGGATTGAACCTTAGTCTCCTGAGCTATTGGCAAACACTCTAACCATCATGCCAATTACTCAAAATTGTTATCATAACCTAATCTCATTTAGCCCGACTGGGTAAGTTTTGGTCTATGAGTAGCTACCTGTATGTTTGGAGGTTGACCTATAAGGCAGGTATAGGTCTAACCCAGAATTTTGGGCCAAAAAATCTTGATGTTGGCTTATAGGACAGATCAACTTGTATACCACAATTTAGAAAGAAAGAGTCTGCTAAAAAATGTATACACACTTAAGGAAAGGAAAAATCTATTTAAATGTTCAGCTGTGGCTCTTTCTGGATAAAGCCTCAAATTTCTTGAATGACCCTCGTATAAAGAATGTATAGGTCTAACCCAGAATTATGAGCTGAAAATTTTGAGGTGAACTTATAGGCCAGACTCACTTGTACACTACAATTTATAATATTTGAAAAAAGTATAAATTTCAGATATTTATTTAAGATTCTACTCGTGTGTTTCATTTTTTTTTTTAAATACATGAAACTTGGAGTCAAAAGACCAACATGAGGAATTTTGTGTATTTGGAAAAAAATATATAAGTTCCAGGTATTTGTGGAAAGAAAAAATTCTACTCACATGTTTAACTGAAGATTGTATTTTTTCTTTCCAAAAACATGAATCTTATCGTCAGGAAATTGATCTGATGATTGGGTCTTTTGTTTTACAGCATATCAACTCTTTTCAGGTCATTTAAAGCCAATTTAAATTTCAAACAATTCAGTTGAGAATAAGTCTAGTTTTTGTTTACAAACAGTTAAATGTCAAAACAGTTCTATTTCAAATAGTTCAGTTTAGTTCTTTTTAACCCATATATAGGACATTGTCAGGTGCTACCACACTGGGCCAGAGTGGACCTGGGAGCGATGGCAATGAAGGAGTACTCCGCATTCCATAAAGCTCCACCATTACCAGAGCTTCATCATCAGATTGTTTATTGTCCTATCTAGGACACTCATTGAGTTTTAACAAGCGAAATAAATTCATTATGGAATACAGTTTCTAAATTTCTTGTTTTTTTAAACAAAAAATAAATATTTTGCTCTGCAGATATATTTTGTATTGAAGATTCATTCTTTAGATATTCACAGCCCTCATTCAAATGATGGTGTCTATGACCCTGGGTTTCATGCTTTATTTTCATCATACGGATGAATTTAGTCCACCATTAACTTAGCAATTGAGCTAGTAATAAACAAACCATTACAATACTATATACACATATATATATATATATATATATATATATATATATACACACACACACACACAGGGTGTCCTAAAAAGATGTATACACACTTCAAATAACTGCAAACCAAGTTTTTTTATTATTTGTTTCATTTTCAACATGGAAAAGAATTTAACAACATCCTTCTGTCATTTTGTCACTGCCGTTTCTGAATTGAGAGCAACTATTGAAAGTGAATGCATGCAAATACCGAGGGAATTGCTTCATGATGTGTGCTACTCCATTGCTTCGCGTTATCGGCAGTGTCTGGACCAAAATGGACATCAATTTGAGAAACGGCAGGGACAAAACGACAGAAGAATGTTGTTAAATTCTTTTACGTGTTGAAAATGAAACAAATAATAATAAAAACTTGGTTTGCAGTTATTTGAAATGTGTATACATATTTTTGGGACACCCTGTGTGTGTCCGTATATATATATATATACACACACACACACATAGAATAAAGATTATTTAACATCACCTTATCAAGATAATTTCTTATGATATTAAATCTATAATCTGTAAATGAAATCATGATGGGCATTTTAAATGATAAATATCTTTATTTATATGTATGTGTTTAGAGTGTGGGTCATAGGCACGCAGGACACTGCTGGAGGAGCAGAGACGAGCTCATAAGTGATGTACTCCTATGGACCCCCACTTATGGCCGAGCAAAAGCAGGACGACCAGCTCGAACAGCAGCTATGTCAAGATACGGGATGTACTCCAGAAGACCTGCTGGAGGCGATGAATGATAGGGAAAAGTGGCGATAGAGGGTCAGGGATACCCGTGCGGGTGGCACGACATGATGATGATTAGTTATATAACACAGTGTAACCTGGATATAAGAGATTTGTCGGGACCGGAGAATAATTGTCTTATATCCAAGTTTCTTTTATATCAGGGTTTGGTCTGTTTTGTTTAGGTAACACAGGCTCTATTTTGGGACTAGATATAAAATCTCTCTTATATCAGGGTTACACTGAAATAAATTTATTTATTTATTAAAAATTTCAAAGGTATCTCCTACCTCACATTTAGTTTTAGTGGTAGGAGTGGTTGTCTGTAAGAGAGAGAGGATGTAAAGAAATAAAAAAGTTCTAACGTTTTTAATATTAAGATAAAATTAATAAAGATTAAATAAAAGTGATATGACACTTCCTGTGACAATCAGAAGGTAGAGCAGGTGAGGAGAGATATGTATATAGAAAATAAAATGAAACAATATACAAAAGACATGAGATATAAAGATTGTATAGAGACATGAGGAGAAAATCGTTTTGACGAAATCCTCTCTTCTAGAATATTCATGAAAAAAGGCCAAATGGCTATAGAACACAGATTTTCATGCTTCTAAAATCCAAGTTTCCCCATTTTTTTTTCTATACAATAATCTTTATATTTGTATGGAGCATACATGGAAACATAACATTATATATATATATATATATTATATATATATATATATATATATATATATATATATATATATATATATATGTAACATAGGACCAAAATGTTGTGTCTGAAAGAAAGGAGTCCACAGAAAAAGAAACACTCAAACTCGAAATTTAAGGAAGAAAAATAGTAGTCGTTTTGTTATATTTTGACCTTCGGCCCGAGCAAAATGCCATTCAAGGTGATGCACCAGAAGGAAGTGACACATTCCAATGGCAGTTAGGAGAGGAAATCGCGTGGGTGGAAATTAGCTGATGAAATGGGACGAGCTAAAAAAATTCCCATGGTACACTCATAGACTGATGCACCGGAAGAGAGTGACCTGTGAACTGCATGACAGTTATTTCTGCTTGATGACGATCAAACATTCGATTTCAAAGATTGAGTGGGCGTCGAACGATTATATAATTCAGTTGAGTTCGACAAGCCAGTGGAGTTGCCAGTAGAGTTCCAGACAGTTAGAGGTGAGATGTGGTAGGGAAAGCCACACCCGCCCAAGGGGGCCCTCGGGAACCCCAATAGAGTTTGGGGACCTGAGAAGTTGCTGATAAGATGTAGCAAATCACCCAGCAGAGTGAGCCCCTAGGCCTCCGGTTGAGCATCAAGAGAACAAGAAAGACACAACGTGACGGCCATAAGAGTGAGGGGTCAAAATATTGCAGTTATGTTCGATCCCCAGCTCCCTCTCATAGTAAAACCCCACACAACCTTTTCGAACCCTTGCAATAAAGTGAGAGGTACATATTTTGTTAAAGAAGTCTTCCTGCGTCTTTCTGTGTGCGTCTGTCTTTGTCACTGCGTCTTAATTATTGTGTCATTATGATACAGCACATGAGAATATAACAGTTTTTATTCACTTGGATTACAACGAAAAGTTTGTTTCGTGCGTTCTTCCTCTCTCTTCTCCTTGATGGCGACAGCGGGTGTTGTGATAGCCGGCTTGTTGACAGGCTCCTGTCAGTCGTATCATGACAGGCTGGTTATGACGGGTCGGGGTCTCCTGAACCTCTGCTGCACTTGTTTAGTAACCTGCCTTGAACTCCCGAAATCTCCTGACTTGATTCCTTATATAGAGATATTTTGGAACAATTCGAAGGTTCCAGAATGTTCGGTGACACTAGTGAAAACTATCGTGAAACACATGACAATTCATGTGTGATTATATCAAAATCACGCCTGAACTCTGTAGGTCATTCTGCCTGCACGTGCTAGGTTCGTGACATTTTCACTGATTGACGACAGCCGATGTGCTCCCGCGTTCTCAACAACAGCGCATGTCTGTAATATCATATATATATGTATTATTCGGTCCAGTTAAACCGGAGTTGGGAGTAATTCCATTAGGACAAAAAATCTAATTTAATATAAGTATTACTGTATCCTGACGTAAAGTTATTAAAGAAAGTTGTATTTCTCTAAATTAGTATTAAATCTGGAGTTTTAAGTCAAAACGTATTTAGATTTTAAAAAATAAAAAAATCAATTTACTATAATTCCAACCGGCAATAAATTAAAAAAAAACAAAAAAAACAGAAGTGGACTAAATGAGGAGAAAACTCTTCACCCCTCTTCTATCCCCTCCCACCCTTCTTTCCTGTGTCTATTCTGAATTATTTTATCCATAAGATCTGAAGAAGTCCTGTTAGTTTTTTTTGTGTTTTTGATTAATATCAAAACCCATAACAGGATGGAAATAAATTAATAATCCAAATGTAACCGGTTTTTGTTTTTTCTTAAAGACAGTATATATATATATATATATATATATATTTACTAACTTACTGACTAAAAGCACTTACAGTGACAGGCAAAAAGAAAAAAATCCCGCCAGAATTCGGAGATAAAAATATATCACGAGCTATGGAGGTATATAGTGGCGAACCATGTAATGGTAAAAATAAAAAAGTATATTTTGGGTCCACCCAGGGAGCGTTTAAACTTAGGTACTACAATCATAGAATTAGTTTTTCCCACAAAAAATATAGACATAGTCCCAGTTTATTTAATCATGTGTGGGAGATTAAAAATAAAAAAAGGGATAGATCCCATATTGAAATGGGAAGTTGTAAAAAGATGCTGCAGGTATAGGGCCAGCGATAGGGATTGTATGCTTTGTAAAGAGGAGAAATTAGCCATAGCTTCTAATAATAATGGGGATATGTTGAATCAAAGGTCGGAGATATTGAAGACCTGTAGGCATAAAAGGAGTTAGCTCCTTTATAGTTAGATTTTGTCTCTGCTACTTTATCCCATACTTTTTATGTAAAGGTGTTTTTTTTTTAATATATTTCTTGATAATAAACTTGGTTTTCTTTTCTTTTTTTATGCAAATTTTCTGTTAGGTGTGAGTTCTTTATATATAAAAATAAGTTTTCTCCAGTTATCATCAGTCAAGATTAGATAACCTAAGGAGCAGTTTAGGCGAAACTGTAGTAGGATACTTCCTGACTCACAAAATAATTTTTGTGTATATATATATACACACACACGCACAAAGGTATGTAAGAATGACAAGCATAAATATAAAGATGAAAGAAACCTGCCTTTTGTGCGGCCCCATGGAGAGCTGTGCGTCCACCTTTGTCCTTCAGATTGACGTTAGCACCAGCTTTGATCAGAATTTTTGCACAGTATGGTCGATCAGCAAGTACACAATACATGAGTGGAGTGCGGCCAAATTGGTCAACAGCATCAGTGCAGAAACTGTTAGCTAGAAAGAAAGAAAAGAAAAACGGATGAAAGCCATTAACTTAGAATAAAAATTTTAGAAATAAGTAAAAAAAGCAACCAACATGGTGCACTGTTTGGCAAATAATGCTCAGAAGCCAATTCACCAAAAAAATTAAGGTCAATCTTCCCTGGATGCCTAATTATAGTTGCCTTGTGCCAAACTTAGCTAGACTATGGTGACCAGCCACATGGCTGAAATACTAGCTATTTTTTATCTAAACTTTCAAACCTTGGTAGACGTTCAGGAGCTTTTCATTTGTAAGACAAATGATCGACAACTTTTCTCCTCGTACCTTCTGCTATATTAAACTAGGCTTCATCACAATTTTAACAGAAAAACTTAAGTGTGGTTTGGTTTATTTCTTTAGTGGCATATCAACTCCTTATGAGTTATTTAATGCCAAAATTTAATTAATTTCTAAATGTTGGATTATTAGAAAGAGGAAAAAAGAGGAGAGAGAGAGAGGAAAAGAAAATGAGAGAAGACAAGAGACAGAAAGAAAGGTTTAGTTTGGTTTGTTAGTCTTTGTTCTTTAATGGCATATCAACCCCTTATGAGTTATTTAATGCCAAAATTTAATTAATTTCTAAATGTTGGATTATAATAAAGAAGAGAGAGGAAAAAGAGGGGAGTGAGAGAAAAAGACAAGAGAAAAAGAGAAAGTAAAAAGGAGAGAGATTTGGTCGGTTTATTTTTTTTCTTCAATGGCATATCAATTCCTTATGGGTTATCTAAATCTGAAATTTGATTCATTTATAAATATTTGATTATGATAGAGAGAGAAATAAAAGAGGAAAGAGAAGTGGAAGTAAAACAAGAAGTTGATTGGTTGATTGGATTTTATGGCATATCAACCTTTGTAGGTTATTTAATGCCAAATCCATTTTATCCAAATAGTTTTCTTTCAAACAATTCAGTCCAGCATGAGTACACAGTTCAACTATCAAAAACCTTTCTATTTCAAGCTATTTGATTTAGTCAAACATTTCTAATCAAACAATTCAGTTTAGTATAAGTATATATTTTGTTTATTCACAGTGAAATGTCAAAACAGTTCTATATTAAACAATTCAGTAAGTACAGTTTCAATGTCAAAAACAGTCCCATTTCAAACAATTCATTTTAGCCTAAGTACACAGTTCAAATGCCAAAAACAGTAAACTCAAGCAACAGTTTAGTTCTATTTGACCCATAGATAGAACCCTTGTCAGGTGCTACCAAAGCGGGCCTGGGAGTGATATCAATGAAGGGGTACTCCACATTCCCCAAAGCTACAGCATTACGGGAGCCTCACCATCAGATTGTTTAGTGTCATATCCAGAACAGTAGTGGTTTGTGTTTTTTGTTTTTTAATGGCATATCAACTCCTAATGGTTATTTAATGTTGAAATTTCATTTGATTGTAATAGAAAAGAATTGGTTTGGTTTGTTTTAATGAAATATCACCCATTGTAGGTTATTCAATGCCAAATCTGGTTTGTACATATATATTCGATATATATGATTTGACAACATAAGTCAACAAAGTTAAATAGTTCCAAGTGTTGTATAGTCACAATACAACTATACGTGTACATTTACAAATATATACTTACATGTGGAAACATCATTAAACGGTAATGAACGTATACAAAGAACAACAAATACACTTCTTTATAAAAATATAAATCTCTCACACTTGATTTTCAAAAGGGTGATGTTTGTTGCGTGTGAGAGATGAGTTGGAGACGGGGACAGACTGCTATATTGACCCAAGTTCTTCCTCAACCATAGTAGCACTTCTTTCATATCTTGGCTTAGGTTGCTCAACCGGAAGTCACTAAGGACCCAAAGCCCTCTGTCTGGAGCTGGTTCTCACTTTGGCATCCTGTCTCCAACTGTCTCAAACCGTCTAGGCACCTAGTTATATCATTTTCTAACGCCCACTTGCTTCCGCTGTTCTTCCGCTTATTTACACAGGTGCATCTCTTGATTGACAGCTAGGTCGAGGGTCAATATATAACACAAGTATTGCTATGTATCACTAACAATTCAATAAAACATCAATTATTTGTTTACATTTAGTTAAATGATCAAACAGTTCTATTTCTTACAACGCAATATTTGTTTGCACTCAGTTTAAATGTCAAACAGTTCTATTTGACCCCATAGATAGGACCCTATTAGGTGCTACCACTCTGGGTCAGAGTGGACCTGGGAGTAATGGCAATGAAGAAGTATTCTGCATTCCCCAAAGCTCCAGTATTATTGGAACATCAGCATCAGATTGTTTAGTGTCATATCCAGGATATTCATTGGGGAAGTCTTACCCCTCTGCAGAGACACAGTTAGTGTATTCTGCCACCGCAGCCAACTGGGCTTGATATCAAGAAGAAGAGTTAAAGGAAAGAAAAAGTTTTAGCTTTGTTTGGTTTGTTAATGGCATATCAAAACCTTATGAGCTATTTAATGCCAAACTTTATTAGATTCATTTCTAAATGTTTGATTACAAAAGAGAAAAGATAAAAAGAGAAGATAAGAGGAGTAGGAGAGAAAAAAAAGAGAAGAGGAAGAAAGAATACAAGAGGATAGAGAGAAAGAAAGGAGAGAGAGAAAGTTTTGGTTTTCTTTTTCAATGGCATATTAACTCCTTATGGGTTATTCAATGCCAAAATTTGAGTCATTTCTAAATGACTAATTACATCATCATCATCATGTCGCACCATCATCATGGATATCCCTTACCTCTCTCGCCATCCCTCCCTATCGTTCATTGCTTCCGGCAGGTCTTCAGGGCTACATCCCGTATGGGCACAGAGCTGCTGTATGTAGGTTTGAGCAGATTGTCCTGCCTTTTCTTGGCCATGTGAAAGGGTCCACATCACTACTTCTCCAGCAGTGTCCCACATGTCTAGTTCGTCTAATTTTGATAGTTTCGTGATGAGTGGTAGGTGGCCATACAGCTGCAGCTTTGTAGGGTGCTGCCTCCACAGTAACCATGTCTGTGCACAGTTAGATAATACCAAGTATTTCTGCTTAATATAAACAGTTTTATGATTTCAAGTATTCCTATCTAATGCAAATAATTTATATATGATTATATGGCTTAAAGTAACTTTTTTTTATATTATAATAATGTGTTAATGCTTTATTGCATTTTGTTGAAACTTAATTTTCTCTTATTTGTCTATAAACGTATGTTTTTTTTGGTTGGGTTTTATGGCATAGTTGGAGATTTAATGCCACATTCTCTATATACATATATATATTAAATATATATGATTTGTAAACACATTCTTTTTGCACAAAATAAAATGGTTTCAAGTATTCCTATGTGTCACTAACAATTCATTTGAACATAAGTCCTTTGTTTGCACATAGTTACATAATCAAACAGTTCTATTTCAAACAATTCAGTCATTTGCTTGCACTCAGTTTAAATGTCAAACAAGTCTATTTGACCCAGAGACAGGACCCTATCAGTTGCTACCACTCCAGGCCAGAGTGGACCTGGGAGCAATCATTTGTTTGTACTGTTCACTGTCAGCTGGATCTGAGGAATATACAGACTGCCTGTCTATAGAGGGGTAAGACCCCCCACCACCACACCACTACCACAAGTCTTGGGTATGACACTAAAATATCTGATGGTGAGGCTTCAGTCCAAGAGGTTTGGAGAATGTGGAGTACCCCTTCATTGCCATTACTCCCAGGTCCACTCTGACCCAGAGTGGTAGTACCTGTTAGGGTCCCATCTATGGGAATATATAGAATTATTAGTGTTGAATAGCAATACTTGAAACCATTTAACACT
>OY757947.1:14072051-14112051 GCA_963585895.1 Sepioteuthis lessoniana
AATAAATAAGTGTGTAAATAAGTAAAACAAAGTATAATAAATAAGTATAAATATGTATAACAAAGTATATAAATGTATAAATAAGTATAATAATAGATATAAGTAAGTTTAAAAAAGTAAAATAAATAAAAATGATCCATTTTAAAACTTTAAAAATAATCAGTGTAAGATTCTTTAAAAGCAAAAGAAGGTCTTATCTCATCAGATAAGACTCTCATAAGAAAGTGTCTTGATTTAAAGTCCATAAACACAATGACAAGCATCTAAAGTCAATTGCTCTATCAACTCATTGAAAATAGGTTGGGTTTTATGGCATATCAACCATTGTAGGTTATTTAATGCCAAATCCTCTTTATATATATATATATATATATATATATATATATATTAAATATATATGATTTGGTTTGGTTGGGTTTTAGGGCATATCAACCATTGTAGGTTATTTAATGCCAAATCCTCTTAATATATATATATATATATATATATTAAATATATATGATTTGGTTTGGTTGGGTTTTAGGGCGTATCAACCATTGTAGGTTATTTAATGCCAAATCCTCTTTATATATATATATATTAAATATATATGATTTGCTTTGGTTGGGTTTTATGGCATATCAACCATTGTAGGTTATTTAATGCCAAATCCTCTTTATACATATATATTAAATATTTATGACTTGGTTTGGTTGGGTTTTATGGCATATCAACCATTGTAGGTTATTTAATGCCAAATCCTCTTTATACATATATATTAAATAGATATGATTTGGTTGGGTTTTATGGCATATCAACCACTATAGATTATTTAATGCCAAATCCTCTTTATACACATATATTAAATAGATATGATTTGGTTTGGTTTGATGGCATATCAACCAATGTAGGTTATTTAATGCCAAATCCTCTCTATACACATATATTAAATAGATATGATTTGGTTCGGTTTTATGGCATATCAACCATTGTAGATTATTTAATGCCAAATCCTCTTTATACATATATATTAAATATAGGTAATTTGTAAATTGAATTACCACAACCAGAAAATCTGGCAAATACTTGCACGTGACACGAGGAACCACTAGACAGCTACTTAGACCTTATTAGGTCTCATCAGTAGTGTATACCATGATCTCTCTCACTGGAGATCGAAATAGCAGCCACAGAATGCAAAACTGAACCTCTACCACTGAGCCACTGGCCTACATTGTACACAAGCTTAAAAAAGAAAATGTACATCTATTTCCTTTCCATTGAGGTTATAATAATTATGCGATGTATATTTCCAATCCTCTTGGGAAGACATGGCCCTGGAGGTGACTGTGTCCTCTGTAAAGAGTATGGATGTAACTTGCAAGACACATTCAGGTTAATTGGTCACACATTTGACATGACTAGTTAATTTGGCATCACTTGTGTGCAATGTGGACTGGTAAATCATTGGTAAAGTTTCAGCTTTGCATTCTGTGGTCACTGGTTCAATCTCCAGTGGAGGAGATCACAGTATACACTGCTAATGAGACCTAATAAGGTCAAAACAGCAGTCCAGTGGTTCCATATGTCATGCACAAGTATTTGCCGGATTTTTTGGTCATGGTAATTCAATTTACAGTATAATTCCTCTGCTTAAAAAAGAAAATGTGCATATGTAATTTGGTTGGGTTGGGTTTATGGCATATCAACCTTTGTAGGTTATTTAATGCCAAATCCTCTTTATACATATAAATCAAATATATATAATTGAGTTGGGTTGGCTTTTATAGCATATCAACCAATGTAGGTTATTTAATGCCAAATCCTTCTTATACATATATATATCAAATATATGATTTCTAAACACATTTTGTAGATAACATTTTTAAATGAGTCTGAGCTTCACTTATTTCTATCATATCCAAATAATTCTATTTACTATTAATCATTTGTTTGCACACAGTTAAAGGGTTCCAAGTATTGCTATGTATCACAAACAATTCAATTAATCATCAGTCATTTGTTTACATACAGTTAAATTATCAAACAATTCAATTTAGTATAAGTCATTTGTTTGCACACAGTTTAAAATGGGTCAACAGTTCTATTTGACCCAGAGATAGGACCCTATCAGGTGCTTCCACTTTGAGCCAGAGTGGACCAGCAAGCAATGGCAATGAAGGTGTACTCTGCAATCCCAAAAGCTCCAGCATTAGTGGTGCCTCACCATCAGATTGTTGAGTGTCATATCAAGACACTCATTGGGGAGGGGCTCTTACACCTCTGCAGAAATGCTGTCAGCGTATTCTACAGCCCCAGCCAACTGCACCAGAGTTGAAAATAGGAACATTTTCTGGACTTGTTGAAAGAACAGAATTTTCAACCAAATCCTCCAACTTGAAATTTATTGCCAAGGTAGATTCCAAAAATTAAGTATACTAACCAATCGGATGTTTTGCTAATAGAGTAATATATTTTTTTAAACAAATTGCATAATCAGATTAAAAACAACAACAGAGTAGAAAATTTTAAGATTAAATTGGATAATTTAAAAAAAAATGTTTACAAATAATCAGATGATTTACTTCAAAGAATTTCATCTCTATGTAGATATTTTATATGTTCTTTGCAAAGATCCATTTTTTAAAGAAGATAGTGATAAACTGAAAAGAACAACGATAAAGTGAAAAGAAGATAGCGATAAGGTGGAAATGTTATATAATAGCCAAGAGATTTCAGTTCATGCCTTTGAGTTTAGTTAGGCTGAGAACCTTTCGGCTCAGCGCATGGGTTAGTTAGGTGCAACATTGAGGCAGGTGTTAATGCGGGCGGATGGAGGTGTCACTCAGATGTCATAATAGTCCGAGACGAAACGCGGTGACAGGGTGCAGGTAACGTCACGCACCGGAAGCGCACGGAGGTTTGTGTGAGATTTGAAGAAAGTAAGAGTTGAGATTAGACACAGGACGAAGACGGTCGACTTTTGGAGCTCGCAGACACGAGGCGAACTTGCGCCCTATGAGGACCGCACGAGATGGGGGCCAAATGAATAAGACAGCATAGAAGATTGTGTCTCTCCTCCTTACATCGAAACCTTTAACTCAAAGTTAATAAAAAGGTTTCGTACCTGAACAAGAAGTCGTTATGTGTTTTTGAATTCCGAGATTCCTATGTTCTTTATATGTTCTATCGTTATGAACATTATATGTCCATTTCGCACATGGCCATATTCGTGTATATGGCTATGTAACAGAAAGAAGATTGTAATATGGTGGAAAGAAGATAGCGATAAAGTAAAAAAGTAAAAAAAAAAGCCAAAGAATACATAGAAAAATCTTGCATGAAGTTTCTTTTTCTTTTTTTTTTTTTGTTTATATGATCTTTTTAAGCAATTTGGCAGGAAATACTCCATAATGTTTTTCAAATAGATATAGAAATCTAAGTTGCAGTGTCAGTCCATCTAATATTAAACTCTGTCTAAATTTGTCAATAGTGATTTTCTTAAATAAAGTTATAAATCAATCTATTGTATTTGTTGTCTATTATTCTTTGCACAAAATACCAACTTTACTTCAACTCTTTTTTCCAAGCAGAATTTTTAATATAAAAAGTATATAGGCATAGTGGGTAGAGTGTTCGCCAATGGTCCAGCAGACCTGGGTTCAATCACAGGTTGAGTCATACCAAAGACTGAAAAAAAATGTTACTTAATGTTATATTGTCATCTCCAGCATCATAACGACACAATAAATAAACAGACGCAGTAATAAACGACGCACGCAATGATAAAGACGCAGGAAGACTTCTTTAACAAAATATTTACCTCTCACTTTATTTGTAAGTTTTAAAAGGGTTGTTCAAAGTTTGCGTGTGAGAGGGAGCTGGAGACCAAACATAACTGAAATATTTTGACTCCGAAGTTATGGCTGTCAGCGTTGTGTCTTTCTCGTTCCCCATGGCAGCTCAACCGGAGCCCCTTCAGCTGGGTGTAGCTTTCCCTACCACATCTCTCTCCAACTGGCACTCGAACTCAACTGTACTCAACTGTCCTCTTCAGTTCAATTCGTCGGCCTTATATTACCTTCAAACTCCCATGCGGTGATATGGACACACCTCCATGCCTCCGCAATTTCTTCCGATACCTAGCGACTGGGATTTGTCACTTCCGCTACCTTTGGAATGGCCTGTGTGATCGTCATCGAGCGGAAATAACTGTCATGCAGTTCAGAGGTCACTCTCTTCCGGTGTGTCAGTCTATGAGAGTATAATGGGATTTTTTTTACCTCGTCCCATTTCATCAGCCAATTTCTGCCCACGTGATTTCCTCTCATAACTGCCATTAGAATGTGTCACTTCCTTCCGGTGCATCACCTTGAATGGCATTTTTGGCCGGGTCAACAGGTCAAAACATAACACTTAATACATCCTTGCTTAACTCAGCATTATATGGTATAGATCAAGGGAAAGTGGAGCAATACAAGTAAAGGAGTTGCACCCCCCACTACACCTCACTGTAGCAGCTACCGAAGAGTGAGCTTTCAAGTTACCCTCAAGTATGGTTGGCAAACTTACTTATAGATGATTTAGAATATATTATTGGTTGGTTTGTTGGGCTTTATCATATTTACCCAACCTCTCCGCTCGGGCAGGATATGACACAAGGCCAACTTTTAAGCAGAGTTCAACAGGTTTGAATTCACAGTTTTCCTTCTCCTAGACTAGTTGCCTAACCAAGGCTGAAGAACCTAGTCTGTCCAACTATTTATCCATAGCTGGAGGGAGAATAATTGGATTCATACCTTTCTCAAGGGTATTAGTGCTATGTGAAATGCACTCAGTCTCATTCAGGATTTGAACTTGTGTCGCCGTGTCCATTTCCTATGACGATAACCATTACACCATGGTTTGTTGGGCTTTATGGCATATCAACCATTGTAGATTATTAAATACCAAATCCTCTTTATACATATTGATATTAGATATATGATTTGTAATCAAATAGTTTGTAAGAAACATTTTTAAACAAACCAGAGCTCATTTATTTGGACAAAGTTAAAAGGTTCCAAGTGTTGCTAGGAAACATTAACAAGTCATTTACTTGCACACAGTTAAATGGTTAAATAGTACTATTTGACCAATAGATTGGAGCTAAACAATTACGACCACTTCAGGTCAGAGTGGACCTGGGAGTAATGACAATGAAGAGGTACTACAAATTCCCAAAACTCCAGGACTGGAGCTTCACCATCAGAAGGTTTAGTGATACATCCAGGACACCTTTTCCAAGAGTATCAGTGCAATTACAGAAGAAACATTTTATATATATATATATATATATATATATATATCTAAGATTGTGAACAAAGTTTTAATCCTAGTCCAGGATTTGAACTCTGGTTGCCATATCCATTTCCTACAACAATGACTAATACTCCACGAGTGCAACCAAAGGATTTATCTGACCTATGGCCAGGCCAGATTTCGAATGAAGTCACTTTACAGTGGGAGGTGGAGGACACACAAACCAAAACTCATCCATAGCCATCACAAAAAAGGCTGGTCCCCTCAACAATCCCTTTTTAGGAGCACTTCAGATATCAAGTGATAAACTCTGCCTGGGAGGAAGGAACCCTTAGACCAAATGATCAGCTTAATAACATCCACACAGCCCAAAAACCAAGGCAGAGGAGATCAGCCCATATTAATTGGCCCAGTTGGCTGGGGCTGCAGAATACACTGACTTCATTGCCATCACTCCCAGGCCCACTCTGGTCCAAAGTGGTATCACCTGAGAGGATCCTATCTATGGGTCAAATAGAACTAAATTGTGTACTTATGATAAACTGAATTGTTTGAAATAGAACTGTTTTGACATTTAACTGTGTGTAACAAAAAACTGGACTTCTGCTAAACTGAAGAGTTTGAAATAGAACTGTTTATATGCATAAAAATAGATTTGGCATTAAATAACAAACAATGGCTGAAAAGCCATCTAACCAAACATATTATTAATGCTAACTAGCAATTATAACCATCACTTAGAATCAATTATTCTTATTTAGGAAGCAGAGAAAATGTAGCTGTAAAAATCAATCAGAAAATCATTTCAACTTTTATAAAAAAAAAAAAATAAAATAAAAAACAATCCGCCACAAAACAAAGAGAATTTAGAAAAAGCAAAGAAATAATAATGAGGCTTAGAAAGACAATAATTCTGATAATATTCAAAAGTTTTATTCAATTTTATCATAGTTATAGACTAAACTTTCATACACATTATTTGTCCAGGGTGTAATGGTTATCGTCGTAGGAAATGGACACAGCGACACGAGTTCAAATCCTGGACGAGACTAATTGCATTTCACATAGCACTAATACCCTTGGGAAAGTTGTGAATCCAATTATTCTTCCTGCAGCTACAGGTAAATAGGAGGGCAGACTAGGTTCTTCAGCCTTGGTTAGGCAACTAGTCTAGGAGAAGGAAAACTCTGAATTCAAACCTGTTAAACTCCACTTAAAAAAAAAATGACCTTGTGTCATATCCTGCCCAAGCAGAGGGGTTGGTAAAGGAGGTGCCCGTCGTGTAATGGTTATTGTCGTAGGAAATGGACACAGCGACACGAGTTCAAATCCTGGACGAGACTGATTGCATTTCACATAGCACTAATGCCCTTGGGAAAGGTATGAATCCAATTATTCTCCCTCCAGCTATGGGTAAATAGTAGGGCAGACTAGGTTCTTCAGCCTTGGTGAGGCAACTAGTCAAAGAGAAGGAAAACTGTGAATTCAAACCTGTTAAACTCCGCTTAAAAATCGACCTTGTGTCATATGGTCGGTAAATACGATTATTTGCCTTTACTTCATGCTAAAATTTGAAGACAATTTCAAAATCTTAAAAACTTTTAAATATTACAACTGCATAGCTGCCAGACCTTTTGTAGTAATAATCCCATTTTGGTATGGATGTGAAACCTGAGTTAACAAATAAGTATAAGGCAAAACTACAGAAGAAACATTTTATATATATATAAGTTTGAATCCTCAGAAAGATTTTAGATTTGTTTCATACCTCCTACCTTTATATGAGCCTCGCTTGCACAAAAATTAAGACAGAATCCTGAATTAGTTTTTCAAGTTTTATAAGAAGCTGTAGTGTGTTGCCACAACTAAATGTTCAGTTATGGCTCTTCTTTCTGGGTGAGGCTTAGAACTTTTTCAATGACTCTCTCATATGTGTGTATATATATTTATATATAAGCACAAATACCTATAGAGTCAGATTACTTCTGAGGTAGGTATTCACATTTGGCTCTGTTTAGTGTATTGAGCATTCTTACATTTTAGCTTAAGGTTTTCCGTATTGTTTTTTAATTTGGCATTACATTGTTGGTTGGTTATTTTCAAGTAGTTAGAATGTCTTTGGTTTTTACTTAGTGATCCCCACCCCCCAGATATCAGTTTGTGTGATATTTTTCATTTGCAAATTGTATCATCTGGATTTTTTCACACAGTCAGAATTATAGAATAGGTAAAAATAGAATAATATATGTCTTACTATATGGATACAGTTTGATTTGAAGATTAAGCATTCAGACCAGGGCAATAATCTGTAAAGTCCTGTCAGTTATGTAGCTAGAGTCTTTGACTAGAGGCAGGCATTTATCGATTTAAATCACTACTAACCTACAAATATTGAAAAGAAATTTTACAAAGGGGCCTCTTCATGTTATCCAATAATTAGCTAATTAAAAACAATTTTTATTTCTTATTGGTTGGTTGGTTGTTTTATGGCATATCAAATCTTGTGGGTTACTTAAAGCTAAATCCCATTTTCACATATTTATGATTTATAAGCAAATAGTTTGTGCGTAATCTTTTTAAAAAGAATTCTTAGAGCTCCTTTGTTTCACATGGTTAAAAGAATTCCTTTCAAACACTAATAATTCTATTTAAGATTAATCATTTGTTAGCACACAGTTAAATAGTTTCAAGTATTGCTATCTAACACTAATAATTCTATTCAATATTTAGCATTAGTAATTCTATTTATCAAAAATTCTTACATAATATAAATAATTTGCACACAGCTGTATGGTTTCAAGTGACTAATAATATCAATCCTTAGTAAATGACTCAATAGTTCAATATGATCCATAAATGGAACCCTAACAGGTACTACCACTCCAGGTCCAAGTGAACCTGGGAGTAATGGCAATGAAGCAGTACTCCACTCATCCTATATCTTCTGATTCCCCAGTCAGCTGGAGCTGTAGAATACACTGACTGCTTCTCTGCAGAAGGGTAAGAACCCCACCCAAACAAGTGTCCTGGATATGACACTCAACAATCTAATGGTGAGGTTTCAATAATGCTGGAGCTTTAGGGGAATGTGGAGTACCCTTTCATTGCCTGTGTACTTATGCTGAACTGAATAGTTTGAAATAGAACCATTTTGACATTTAACTGTTTATAAACAAAAACTATATTTAGACTAATAGTTTGAAATTTAATTCAGCATTAAATGACCAAAAAGGGTTGATACACCATAAAACAAAACAACCAACCAACACACCTATATCTCCAGAACTGGAATCTCACAATCAGATGTTTAATCTCACAAGCAGAATACCTTTGGGCAGGGAATGAGGTTTATTTATATTACAACTTAAGTCTGTGAACCTCACCATGTTGATTCGAGTTTTGACATCTAACCCAATATTACTAAGTACCTGAACTAGTAATATTTAATGCTTCAAAATTATGAGTTTTCTTGACTACCTTCCGACGGATGTTCTGAATAATATATACAGGTCTTCCATCACAGAAAATATCATAAATAGTTACACCAACAAATTTAGTGTTGACTTGTGCTCCATTTTAAGCAAATCACACACTCTATTCAATCTAAAAGTTTTAGAAACTATTCAAATTCAGTCCAGGCAGCCTTCTCTGTTACGATTCTATTTTCCACAAGATTATAGATTTAGTTATTTACTAAGCTTAGATTAAATGTAGTACAAGGTCAGAAGTATGGGGTGCCCAGTGAGAATCGAACTCCTAAACAATGTTCAGCTAATCCAACTTACTATTACACTATGTGAGTTGGAATAAATTTCTATTTTCATATGAACTCAGTAGATCATCATAATCTTCCCATGATGCAACATTAATTCTAAGTCATGTGACTTATGTCTAATAAAACATTGCATCAGTAAAAGTTATCAAGTCCTAAGCTTTGTTGAAAATCTCTTTTGATGTGTGGGCTGCGGAGATATGGATTAGTTTCTAGAGATAAAGCTCTTATCTTTCCAGATTAATTTTGTCGGATCATTTCCGAGAAGGATTTGGCCGGTGAAAAAAAAACTGACAGGGGATGATTTGTCACTTGATATGTTTTTATTTCTCACTTGACTCAATTAAACAAATTATATCATAAAAGCAGTCAAAATTTTATATATATATTATATATATAAGTGTCCAAGCTATAACACAAAACTAGATCTGGCAGTGAGTTGTCTTCTGAGGAGTTTAGAGTCCCACCTTCATTATCAAGACTCCCAGGTCACTCTGACCTGAAGTGGTAGCACCCACTTGGTCTCATTGGGCTTTATGGCATATCAACCATTGTAGGTTATTTAATGCCAAATCCTCTTTATACATATATATTAGATATATATGATATGCTTTGGTTTGGTTTTATGGCATATCAACCATTGAGGGTTATTTAATGCCAAATCCTCTTTATACATATATATTAAATATATATGATTTGGTTTGGTTTTATGGCATATCAACCATTGTAGGTTATTTAATGCCAAATCCTCTTTATACATATATATTAAATATATATGGTTGGGTTTTATGGCATATCAACCATTGTAGGTTATTTAATGCCAAATCCTCTTTATACATATATATTAGATATATATGATATGCTTTGGTTTGGTTTTATGGCATATCAACCATTGAAGGTTATTTAATGCCAAATCCTCTTTCTACATATATATTAAATATATATGATTTGGTTGGGTTTCATGGCATATCAACCATTGAAGGTTATTTAATGCCAAATCCTCTTTATACATACATATCAAATATATATGATTTGTAACGTTTTTAAACAAGCCTTATCTCATTCTTTTGCACACAATTAAATGGTTCCAAGTATTGCTATGTATCACTAAAAATGCAGTTAGACATCATTCATTTATTTACACAGAGTTCTACTTCAAACAATTCAATTTAGTTTAAGTCATTTGTTTGCACACAGTTTAAATGTTAAACAGTTCTATTTGACCCATAGATAGGACCCGAGTGGACCTGGGAGCAATGGCAATGAAGAGGTACTCCACATTCTGAAATGCACCAGCATTACTGGAGTCTCACCATCAGTTTAATGTCATATCCAGGACACTTGTTGGGGGAGGGGTCTTACCCCTCTGCACAGATGCAGTCGGTGTATTATTCCACAGCCCAAACTGACTGGGCCAAGTACTTGTTAGGGTTCCCTCGAGAGTCAAATAGATGTTTGAAAATTGTTAGCATTGGATAGGAATACTTGAAAGCATATGTGTGCAAACAAATTATCATTATTATTAAATAGGAATATTTGGTAGAGCAGTTTAATGGCATATCAACCCTGGTTGGTTATTTAATGCCAAATCCTGTGCATGGGGTTTGGTTTGGTTTATTTGTTTAATGGCATATTAACCTTTGTGGGTTATTTAATGCCAAAGCTATTCTCCTAGAAGTGGTACTATTTAACCCATAGTTGGGAGGATAAGGAGGGTCATACATTTCCCAAGGGTATTGGTCTGAAAGTGAAAGGTAATAGCGTAACTGGAGTACAAACTCACTTACTACGAATCCGCAGTCCATCGCTTTAAACATTACACCATGAGGACGCCCTGCCCCCCTCTGTGTGTGAGTGTTTTTATTTGTCGCTGCCTCCCACCAGACAGGACTTGACACAAGGTCAAAAGCCCAAAGGCCGATTAAAGTGGGGATAAAGGGGAGGGGAAGGTCGGGAACAAGCCAAGACTCGAACCCTGCTGGTCTGTGCTGCTCATCGACTCACTAAGTGCAATGTGGCTCTAATGAGGCAAGCAGTTTCATGAATCCAAATTTGGATCCGAGCACGAATGCCGGGTTATAGCTTAAACTAGACAACAAGGTCTAGTGCTAGACATAGGGGACAAAGTTTGCAGCTTGCCCACCCAAAAGTGGCCCAATCGAGGCTAGGGGCCTTTCAGCCTCAAATCTGCCATAGATTGATACCCCATCCGACATGAATGCCAGACGGCCCAGTCAAAAGGCCAGGAAAGTTTGTGTGAGTATATATATATATATATATATATAAATAAATGTTTTTAAGTGAATGGTTTGTAGGTGATTTTATTTTTAAACAAGTAAGAGTTAACTTTTTTGCACAGAGTTAAATGATTTCAAGTATAAGTTAACCGACTGTAGTTGAGGGCGACCCAAAGGCTTCCTTTTCAATACTTACTAGATCAAGGTATAGGGGAGAGTGCTACTCCTTTCCCTGGATTGCTCTCTTACTCTTAATCCGTACCTTATAATGCCAAGTTAAACAAGGAAGCATCAAGTACCATTTTTTGAGTCTTTTGTATGAACTGACCTGGGATCAAACCCTGGTCTCCCAGACCACTGGTGAACACGCTAACCATTATACCAAGTATAGTTAATACTAATAATTTGATTTAATATTGAACATTTATTTGAACATATTTTTATAATTTTCAAGTATTGATATTTTACACTAATAATTCTATTTACTAAGTACTTTCAAGTATTGCTATTTAACATCAGTAATTTTATTTATTAAGTTTTTCTATCTAATCTTATATTAATCTTTTGTTAAAACTTTAAATGGTACCAAGTATTCTCATTTAACAGTAATAATTCTATTTACTCCAATCTAATCTAATATTAATCATTTGTTGAAACATTTTAATGGTATCAAGTATTCCTATATAACAATAATAATTCTATTTATTCCCATCTAATCTAATATTAATCATTTGTTGAAACATTTTAATGGTATCAAGTATTCCTATATAACAATAATAATTCTATTTATTCCCATCTAATCTAATATTAATCATTTGTTGAAACATTTTAATGGTATCAAGTATTCCTATATAACAGTAATAACTCTATTTATTCCCATCTAATCTAATATTAATCATTTGTTGAAACATTTTAATGGTATCAAGTATTCCTATATAACAGTAATAATTCTATTTATTTCAGTCTGATATAAACTACTTGAAAATAGCCATATGGTTTCAAATAAACAATAGTATCAATTCCTTGTACAAAAAACAATTTTTTAAATTGAATAGTTCTATTTGACTTATAGAGTGGACCTGAGAGTAATGAAGAGGTATTTGACATTGCCCAAATTTCAAGACTGGAGCCTCATCATCAATCTAATGTCATATCCAGGACACTCTACGGTTTTAAGCATTGAGCAATCATGATGCGATATAAAAACATGAAAGTAAAAGTCTGCTCACCGGATGGAGACACAGCCTACTTTAACATTGTAGCAGGCATGCTACAAGGAGATACATTAGCCCCATATCTGTTTATCATCCACTTAGACTATGTGCTTAGAATGTCTATTGATTTAATGAAAGAAATCGGCTTCAAGCTGGCAAAGGAAAGAAGCAAAAGATACCCCGCACAAACAATTACAGACCAGGACTATGCCAATGACAGTGCTTCTGGCAAATATACCTGCCCAAGCCGAAACCCTGCTATATAGTCTGGAATGAGCAGTTGCAAGCATAGGCCTCCATGTCAATGCACACAAGACGAAATACATGTGCTTTAATCAAAGAGGCAACATCTACACACTTAAGGGTGGTCCTCTGAAACTGGTGGATAGGTTCACCTACCTCGGAAGAAGTGTCTCATTAACTGAGAAAGACATGAACACGCGACTAGCAAAAGCATAGACAGCTATCGATAGGCTATTGGTCATTGGAGGCGCCCATGATGTAATGGTTATTGTCGTAGGAAATGGACACGGCGACACGAGTTCAAATCCTGGACGAGGCTGATTGCATTTCACATAGCACTAATACCTTTAGGAAAGGTATGAATCCAATTATTCTCCCTCCAGCTATGGGTAAATAGTAGGGCAGACTGGGTTCTACAGCCTTGGTGAGGCAACTAGTCTAGGAGAAGGAAAACTGAATTCAAACCTGTTAAACTCCACTTAAAAATTGACCTTGTGTCATATCCTACCCGAGCGAAAGGGTTGATAAATATGGATAGGCTATTGGTCATATGGAAGTCAGACCTGACCGATAAAATAAAATGCAGTTTTTTTTCCAAGCAGCTGTTGTGTTGATACTGCTATATGGATACACTACATGGATGCTAAGTAAGTATATGTAGGAAAAGAATGCTGTGAGCTGTATTGAACAAGTCCTGGAGACATCACTCCACAAAGCAGCAGTTGTACGGCCACCTACCACCCATCACAAAAAGTATCCAAGTTAGATGAACCAGAAATGCAGGACACTGCTGGAGAAGTAAGGATGAACTCATAAGCAATATACTCCTGTGGACCCCTTCACATGGACGAGCAAAGGAAGGACAACCAGGTAGAACCTATATATAACAGCTCTGTACCGATACAGGATATAACCTCAAAGACCTCCCAGGAGTGATGTACAATAGAGATGGGTGGCAAGAGAGGGTCAGGGAGATCTGTGCAGGCAGTGCAACATGATGATGATGATGAATATTCATTCAGTTGCACAAAGTTAAATAGTTTCAAATATTGCTATATAATAATAAGTAAGTAAAGTTGACGACCAGAAGGCTCCCTTTTCAATAGCTACTACACCAAGGTGTAAGAGAGGGTGATACTCCTTCCCCTGGATTGCTCTACTTTACCCTCGATACATACCTTATATTGCTGAGTGTTAAGCAAGGAGGGATCAAGTCTTTGGTATGACGTGACCTGGAATTGAACCCAAGTCTGCCAGATCATTGGTGAACACTCTACCCACTGGGCCAATGAGCCAGTATGATAAGAATATTCAATCTTAATCAATTGTTTGCACACAGTTAAATGAGTGAATAGTTCTATTTGTCATATAGATGGGACCATAAAAAGGTACTAACCCTCCAGGGCCGGAGAAACCTGAGAGTACTGGCTATGAAAAGGTACTCAACATTCCCTACATCTCTAAACTGGAGCCTCACCAACAGACAGAGTTTAGAGTCATACTCAGGACATCCTTTTTTTTTTGGTATGGGGGAGATCTTACCCCTCTGCAGGAGATACAGTCTGCATATTCTAATCTCTACTAACAGGGCATGTACCTGTTAGATTCCTATCTATAAATCAAATTGAACAATTTGAAAATTATTAATATAAGATAGAAATACTTGAAACCATATAATTGTGCAAACAAATTATAATCATTATGAAATAGGAATAGTTACTTGAAACCATAAAATTAGGTACAAATTATTAGTGTAAATTATTAGTACAACCATATAATTTACCCATCGTTGGAAGGAGAATAGTTAGTTGTTAGTTTGGTTGGGTTTTATGGCATATCAACCATTGTAGGTTATTTAATGCCAAATCCTTTTTATACATATATATATAAAATAAATATGATTTGGTTTGGTTTGGTTTTATGGCATATCAACTATTGTAGGTTATTTAATGCCAAATCCTTTTTATACATATTAAATTTATATATGATTTGTTTTGGTTTGGTTTTATGGCATATCAACCATTGTAGGTTATTTAATGCCAAATCCTCTTTATATATATATATATATATATATATATATATTAAATATATGATTTGTAAACATACTTTGTTGATAACATTTTTAAATGAGGCTAAGCTCATTCTTTAGCATATTGCTATGTATCACCAACAATTCAATTAAACATTATTTGTTTACACATAGTTCAATGATCAAACAATTTAGCATAGGTCATTTCTTTACACTCAGTTTAAATGCCAAACAGTTCTATTTGACCTATAGATAGGACCCTATCAGGTGCTACTATTCAGGGCCAGAGTGGACCTAGGAGTGATAGCAATGAAGGGGTATTCCATCAAACCTTTCTCTAGGGTATTTGCACTATGTGAGATGTATACTGCCGAGTACAGAATTTGAACACTGGTCGCTGTGTTTATTTCCTACGATAATTATTACAACAGGGAAACAGAATATATGTTAACAACAGAGCCAAAGAAATAGTTTTGATTAATTTTCCTACATTCAAGGAGTGTACGATTGAATACCTATATTTATTAAATCAAAAGACTGAAAAGTTAATTCAAACAATCATTTCCTGCTTTTGACAAGGATTAATAAAAGAGTTGCTGGGTGTGTGTGTATATATATACATATATATACACACACACACACACACACACATAAATATATACACACACACAAACAAACGCTTCTTTTTAGGAAGGAGAGGTGGATTTTAATATTCATTTCATAGTTAACAGTTGTCCATGATGATGTCGATGTTTCTATTTAGGAAGGAGTAGTGGATTCTAATTATCATTTCATAGTTAACAGTTGTCCATGATGATATTGATGTTTCTATTTAGGGAAGAGTGAAAGATTCTAATTTCTGTTTCATTGTTGAAAGCTCTCCATGATGATATTGATGCTTCTATTTAGGAAGGAGTGAAAGATTCTAATTAAAATTTCATTGTTATTTCTATGAAAAATTTTAATGATTAAGAAATATTTGATAAGACAAAATTATTAATCAGCAACGAGTTGGACAGGAAATTTTTATTTTTTTCAAGTTAAAACATTTTAAGTGTGTTGGTCAAATAAAAATTTTCCAATGACATGCCATTCTTGCTACATTATTCTGTCATACAAACAATGTGAATTCTAGGAATTTTTTGGATAAAAAGGAAAGATTTATCTCCCTGAGGGAGAATTTGCTGCTAAAAGATTTGTGTTGTATTTTTTAAAATTGAACATTTATGAAATTTATTACTACAAAAGTTTGGGCTTTCCTTCCCCTCTTCTTAAGTCTATTTTTTCTGATCATTACAAAAAGCCATCATTCTAAGTCATTATTTTGTATATTTTTCTTTCCCTTTACTTTTTTTTTTAATTAGATCACTTAAGGATGATCACAGAGCTATCAACAACCCAACACAAAATAAAGTACCATAATTATTCATGTTTAACACAAAATAAAGTACCATAATTATTCATTTATAACACTAACTTATACATGTCATATAATAGCAGAATGATTTTTTTTTAATAATATCATTTTTCGTTGGTTATATCTTATCATTCGGTTTAGTTAGGCTTAGAACTATTCGGCTTAGTGCACATGCAGGTACACACATTGAGTACAGGTGTTCATGCTCGTGTGCGGAGGATGTAACAATCACAGATGTTATAATAAAACCCCCAGATAGGAAATGACGTCATACCCGGAAGCGATGGGCTGGGATTCTTGGTGATTTTGAAAAAAAGCAGTTAATTGAGATCCGAAGCTGGGCGAGGCCAGTTGAGATTTGAAGCTGGACGAGGCAAGTCCAGTTCATAGCCTACCGGATGCGCAGCGAGTTTTTTGGGTCAGATGGAACGGTCAGCATAGTAAAAATCGTGTCTCTCTCTCTCTCCTCGTGTCGAAAGACTAAACTCAAGAAGTCAATAAACGTTTCATACCTGAACTAAAGAGAGTCGTCAGTGTTTCGGGATTCCTATGCATATGAACGTTTTACATATCCGTAAATTTCACATATTCCTATTTAGCTATGTTATATATAGAGAATACTTCTAAACTTTGGACAACAAATTTTTGGAAAAGAAAATTATGCAATAACTTTTTTAAATTAGTAGCAACTGAATTTCATATAAATTTACAATTTGTTCAACTTTTTATCAGTTTGTACTGGCTAAAGATAAGAATTTATATAGTTTATATTAAGACATGAAGTTACCTCCCCTGATACCCTCAAGAAGAGAGGGCGTTATTCGACTAAAGATAAGAATTTATATAGTTTACATTATGTGTTAAAATACAAAATTTACAAAAATCCGGACATGTTCACACAAAAATCCAACACGGTTGCAGCAAAACTAAGCTCACATTAGAAGAAACCAAATTATAAACGAGTACATTCCAATGGATATTTCTCGGGAAGAGTGTAAAACATATTAGTTTGGATGAAAGGTATAATTTACTTCTGAAAATTTGGTCCAGATATAGCATGATTCGTGGCCAGAGAAGAAGTTAATTATAAATTTCTGTATAATACACACCTCTCACTTTTAGGAAGATAAATCTGGAAAATTAGTTTCTTATAGACAAATAATTATAATGTACAGTTCTCATGTATAATACACATCCCTCACTTTTGGACCGATAAATCTTGAAAACTAGTGCATCTTATATACAAATAATTATGATAGTAAATTTTATTTAGAAAGAGAAATGAAAATTCTTTTCATTTTAAGACCTAATTAACAAAAAATCTTTTTCCCCAAGTTCTTTTTTATGTATTAAGAAATCATTTGCTTCTTCAAAAGCTTCTGTTGATCGAAATAAGACAAATTCTATCAAAAACAAGAAAAGTACAGAATTCCAATATCATCAAGTCATGTTGACAGCAACAGCTTCTCTTGCTATCTGTCCCTATTGACCGATACTTTTGGCAGGTCCTCTCAATGGCATTCACTTTCTGCATAGAGCTGATCGATACAAGTCTTTGCTGGACAGCCATCACTGGTGTGTCCAGGTGTAGGAGTCCATAGGAGAATGTCACTTATGAGTTTGTCCTAACTTCTCCAACAGTGCCCAGCATGTCTAATTTGGATGGCTTATGAGATGGGAGGTAAGTGGTCATATAGATGCTGTTTTGTTGGGTGCTGCTTCTAAGATTTGTTCAGAACAGCACACAGCATCCTTGTGTAATTCGCATCTGGTTTTTTCTCCAGGCATTTCGTTAAAGCCCAGGTGGTGCAACTATACATTAGTACTGACACAGCAACAGCTTGGAAGAATTCATAGTTTGGTTTTATTACATATCAACCGTTGTTAGTTTATTTATGCCAAATTCTGTTTTTACATATATATTAAATATATGATTTGTAAACACATTTTGTAGATGCACACAGTTAAATAATCAAACATTTCTATTTCTAACAATTTAATTTAGTATAAGTCATTTGTTTGTACACAGTTTAAAGGTTAAACAGTTCTATTTGACCGATAGATTGGACTCTATCAAGTGCTATGACTCTGGGCCAGAGTGAACTTTGGAGCTATGGCAATGAAGGGGTACTCCACATTCCCCAAAGCTTCAGCATTACTGGAGCCTCACAATCAAATTGTTTAGTGTCATATCAAGGACATACGTGAGAGAGTCTTACCACTCCGCAAAGATACAGTCGATGTATTCTACTGTGCCAGCCAACTAGACCAGACAGTCAGGTAATAAAAACCTTGAAAAATTTAGGAAACATGAATCAAAAGAAGATATTGACAGAAAATAAAATTATAATGGCCAGAATATATGTTTTAATTTATTAATGGCCCAGTTGGTTGGGGCTGTAGAATACATTGACTGCATCTCAGCAGAGAGGTAAGGCCCCTCCTCCCCCAATGAGTGTCCTGATATGACACTAAAGTGCATCTGATAGATGGGACCCTAACAGGTACTACTACAGAGTGGACCTGGGAGTAATAGCAATAAAAGGGCACGCCGCATTTCCTAGAGCTCCATGACAAGAGCCTCACCATCAGGTGGTTTTAGTGTCATATACAGGACACTCTTGAGGGAGGTCTTAACCCTCTACAGAGATACAGTTGGCATATTCGACAGCTCCAGCTAACTGAGCTGGCTTGAGCATTAAATATCCCACAAAGATTGATATGCAACTAAACAAAGAAGAAACCAAACTTAAAGAACATTTTATAGATGTATTGCAATTATCAGTGAGGTTCCTAATTCAATCAACATCAGACGTCATTGCCCAGGTGACCCAATTGAAACTGATTAGCAGCAAGCAACTATCCGTCTATGAGCTTACCCTCTAAACCAAAATGACCTAGTGGCTTTTACCATCAACTCCAAGATGGTTCTAATAGACTCATTTTTAGCACTGAGGGTTTTACCAGTTCTAATTGTGACCCTAAAGAGTTAAAGCTCTGCAAAACCCTCAAGAACCTACTTCTAATGACTAACTAGCCCTGGCTTCTGCATTGTTCTTCCAATTCCTGGACTTCAACGTCTGAACATCCTCTAGATATGCCTACCAAGGAACAGTTATTTTCCACATGATCAGGGGGGGTGCTCTCATGATGTAATGGTTAAATCGCTGGACTACAGAATCGTACTAAGCAAGTTCAAACTCCAGTCATGCTATTACGTTCACTTTCGGACAAATACCCTTAGGAAAGGTATGAACCCCCCTATCCTCCCAGTTATGGGATAAATAGCATCACTGTTGTTCTTCTTGAAGGATGGCTTTGGCATTAAATAATCCACAAAGGTTGATATGCCATTAAAACAAAGAAACCAAACCAAACCACATGATCACACTTGCTGGATTGCATCAGAGATGACCATTTCGGAGCAAGATGTTTTTTGTATGACATGATCAGGGAATTTCAACTGTTTCCCAAGCTACACACTTGCTCTGGTCTGGGGCTGATGGAAGCAGACATGCTTTTGTCTGTGGTACCAACAGGGTCTTCTTTTTGGCTTTGAGAAAGTTAATAGCTTTCTTCTTGCAGTTGGTTAGGTTTTACGACATATCAACCTTTGTAGGTTATTTAACGCCAAATCCATTCTTATGTGAATAATCAGTTTTATTACAAACAATTCAGTTTAGCATAAGCATACAGTTTAAATGTAAGTACAGTTTAATTGTGAAAAACATTTCTATTTCAAGCTATTAAGTTTAATCAAGCAGTTCTAATTCAGCTAATTCAGTTTAGTTTAAGTACAAATTTTGTTTACACACAGTTAAATGTCTATAGTTGTATATCAAACAATTCAGTTTAGTGTAAATACAGTTTCATTGTCAAAAAACAATTCTATTTCAAAGAATTCAGTTTAGCATAGACATGAAGTTTAAATGTAAGTACGGTTTAATTGTCAATAACATTTCTATTTCAAGCTATTCAGTTTAGTTAAACAATTCAGTTTAGCATAAGTATGCAGCTAGTTTTATTTAACTCATAAATAGGACCCTTATCAGGTGCTACTACTTCGGACTAAAGTGAACCTGGGAGCGATGACAGTAAAGGGGTACTCCGCATTCCCCATAGCTCCAGTATTACTGGAACCTCACCATCAGATTATTTAGTGTCATACCAGGACACTCGTTAGGGGGGGGTCTTACTCCTCTGCAGAGGTGCAGTCAGTGTATTCTACAGTCCCAGCTGACGGGACAAGATTATTGCAGTAGTATTTGCAGGATCTTATGACTGTGGCAATAACTCCAGCAACCAACCTGCAGACTTGACTGTGTCATCAACAAATGCTTAATACTAAATACTCTCTATGTATATATGAATCAAACCAAGGAATTGGCATGTTTAACAAGTAGAAATGAAAATAATAAAAATGGGCGGACAAGTCTTGAGTATATTCAGAAAATAACTATATTTGCAAAACTTATATTGAACCATTTTCCAATCACATAAATCCAATAGATTGATTATTTAGGTGCTGTATTCGGGGTTATTGATATTGCACAATATTTTTTAATCCATTATATTGATCAAGTCAAAAACATCTTAAAATCTTTGTTAGGTCGATGGAGACTTTGTCGATTACAGGAGACACACCTGCCTTTAAAGGTATTTACAAATGAAAGCATAGGTTGCCTAGAAATATAATACAAAATAAAATTTTAAAAAAATAAAAAAAAAAACATTTACCATCAATAGAGTAAATATAGTCTATTCAAAAACTTTGAAGGCTTGATAAGATTTGTCTTATATCTGAAAAAGTTTGAAACCTCTTACAAATTCCTAAGCTGATAGTCCAGTCGGCTGAGACTGTAAAATACACCGATTGCATCTCTGCAGAAACATAAGACCCCTCCCACAACAAGTGATCTGTATATGATATTAAACAATCTGTTGCGGAAGATCCAGCCTTGGAGATTTGGGGAATGTAGAGTATCCCTTTATTGCCATTGCACCCAGGTCCACTCTGGCCCAAAGTGGTAACACCTGTTAGGGTCCTATCGAAAAGTCAAATAAAACTGTTTGACTATTTAAACTGTGCAACAAAATGGCTTATAATGAATTGTGTTACAGTTATCATCCAAGGAAATGGACATGGCAACAAGTTCAAATCCTGGACAAGGCACTAATACCCTTGGGAAAGGCATGACTCCATTTATTCTCCCTCCAGCTATAGTTAAATAGTAGGGCAGACTGTGTTCTTTAGCCTTAGTTAGGCAACCAGTCTAGGAGAAGAGAAACTGAATTCAAACCTGTTAAACTGCGTTTAAAAATTGACCTAGTGTTACATCCTCTCTGAGCAGAGGGGTTGGTAAATGTCTATAAGAAACAGAATCGTTAGAAATAGAACTGTTTGATATCTAACTATGTCCAAAGGAATAAGTAATGTTGGATAGAATAATTAGTGTTAAATAGATATATTTGTAACCACTTCACTGTGTGCAAATAAATGTCTGATGTTACATTGTTAATGTTAAATAGCAAAACTTGAAACCATTTAACTGTGTGCAAAGAAATGATTAATAGTAAAAAGAAGTATTCGTGTTAGATAGAAATACTTGAAACCATTTAACTGTGGACAAAAGAATGAGCTCAGACTCATTGAAAAATGTTTTCAACAAATAATATATATCTAATATACATGTAAAAACAGGATTTAGCATTAAATAACCAACAATGGTTGATATGCCATAAAACCCAACCATATATATTTAATATATATGTATAAAGAGGATTTGGTATTCAATAACCTACAATGGTTGATATGCCATAAAACCAAACCAAAACAAATCATATATATTTAATATATATGTATAAAAAGGATTTGGCATTAAATAATCTACAATGATTGATATGCCATAAAATCCAACCAAACCAAATCATATATATTCAATATATGTGTATAAAGAGGATATGGCATGAAATAACCTACAATGGTTGATATGCCATGAAACCCAACCAAACCACATCATATATATTTAATATATATGTATAAAGAGGATATGACATTAAATAACCTAGAATGGTTGATATGCCATAAAACCCAACCAAACCAAATCATATATATTTAATATATATGTATAAAGAGGATATGACATTAAATAACCTACAATGGTTGATATACCATAAAACCCAACCAAACCAAATCATATATATTCAATATATATGTATAAAGAGGATATGACATAAAATAACCTACAATGGTTGAAATACCATAAAACCCAACCAAACCATTCCTAAGTTGAAAAAACACCCCTTTCTCAATATTATCTCAAAATCTAATTCATCAACTAAAAGTATAAAATCAGTTTTAAGACAAGATTGACTGATTTTGAGCCTATCAATGAAATCAATTATTTTATGCCCAGAAGTCAGGGAATCATATTCATTGTATGTTCAGATTTACATTTTTTGCCAAATTGTTACTAAAAAATTTTTTTTTTTCACTAGGTCCTACTGAATATGAATAAAACAGATGGGACCCTAAGTATCCCTCTGAGTCAGAGCAGACCTGGGAGTAATGGCAATGAAGGAGTACTCCAAACATTTCAGATCTTCAGAAGTGGAGCCTCACCATCAGATGCAGTTTAGAGCCCAAACAACCCCGCTTATTTTTATTTTATTTGTTTTTTTTTTATAGTGCATATTACCCCTCAACAGGGTAGAGCATATTCTAAGACCTATCCATAGGGCACTTTTAAGATGATATAAAATGATGATGATAGAAAAATAGAAACATTAAGTACTCTTAACAATCATATAACTTTATCATTTGAGCATGAGATGCCCTATTTTTCCTGATTTAACAGCCAAAAAGTTAGGAGAGCCCATTAACACATGAGAACTGTATGAGTACTTTATTTTCATGGCAAATGCCTCACCATATCAAAACCGGCTGACTGAAAATAAGTTATAATTATAGTCCAAACTAATGTTTTTTTTATAATTTTGCTTTTCCTCATATGAGCTTCTTTTTAATGAAGACTTGTTGCATCCTAATATGAACATGGTTAGTTGGTTGGTTGTTTGGGTTTTATGGCATATCAACCTTTGTAGGTTATTTAACACCAAATCCATTTTTATGCAAATAGTCAGTTCTATTTCAAACAATTTAATTTAGCATGAGTACAGTTTAATTGTCAAAAACATTTCTATTTCAAGCTATTCAGTTTATTCAAACAGTTCTAATTTAGCTAATTCAGTTTATTCAAACAGTTCTAATTTAGCTAATTCAGTTTAGTATAAGTATAAATTTTGTTTAAACACAGTTAAATGTCAAAACAGTTCTACATTAAACAATTCAGTTCAATCTAAGTACAGTTTCAATGTCAAAAACAGTTCCATTTCAAATAATTCAGTTTAGCATAAGCACGCAGTCTAAATGTAAGCACGGTTTAATTATCAAAAACATTTCTATTTCAAGTATTCAGTTTAATCAAACAGTTCTAATTCAAACAATTCAATTTAGCATGAGTATACAGTTAGTTCTATTTAACGCATAGATAGGGCCCCATCAGGTGCTACCATTCCAGGGCAGAGTGGACCTGGGAGCAATGGCAATGAAGGGGTGTTCCGCATTCCCTTAAGCTCCAGCATCACTGGAACCTCACCATCAGATTGTCTCGTGTTATATCCAGGACTCTCATTATATATATATATATATATATATATATATATATATATATTACCCCTCTGCAGAAGTGCAGTCGGTATATTCTACAGCCCCATAATAATGTGAACATGTCCATGTATTTGCTTTAAATACTGTGTACATTTTGAGTTTTAACACATAATGTAAACTATATAAATTCTCTTTTTTCAAACCCATAAAAAGTGGAACAAATACTAAATTTAGGTGCTACAAATTCTAAAATATCAGCATGTAACCTGGATATAAGAGAGATTTTCTCTGGTCCCAAATTAGAGCCTGCGTTAATGTATATAAAATAGACCAAACCCGGATATAAGAGACCTCTTCTCCAGTCCCGACAACTCTCTTATACCCGGGTTACACTGTATACACTAAAATTTTGTAGTCCGAAGTTTGGGGTGCATATTATACATGAGTGCAGGTTATACACATTAACCATTTGGGACGGGTCTGGGGAATGGGTTGTTGATTTTCAAAGCCAGTTCCCGAGACAAGAATATTATTATTAATCACTAACACTGAGTAAAACCTGAACCCCCTGAGTGACATGTCTCACTCTGCTGAGTCTCTATCACATGAGTGATATATTTATGGTAGCAAGAGACATCCTCTTTACCCTATAACACCTCTGTAAGTATTTTTCAATGACACCTGCACTACCTCATTCTGCATGTGCTGACATCAGACAATTTCCAGGTCATTACACTACACATATATTAGCAAGAGACATCCTGTTTACCCTACAACACCTCTGCAAGTATTTTTCAATATTCACTCTGCATGTGATGACACCAGACAATTTCCAGGTCATCACACCACACATCTGCCAACACAGCAGTTAGGTGACATCAAGTTGCAATACTATAAAGGAGGTGCTGGTGGCATAATGTTTATCAGCATAGGAAACAAACCAGCAACCAGGGTTCAAATCCTCAATAAACCTGTTTATATGTCACAACATGCTCGGGAGAAGTATGAATCTATAACCTTGGTATAGCAACTCTGAATTCAAACCTGTTGTATTCAGATAAAAATTTACCTTGTGTTGCATCCTGCACATGCATATACTTATAATTTACGAAGCTCTTTGCTTCAATGCGGCACAAGACCAAATGAATGAGCCACCCAATGAGACTCAAACTCTCTTGCATAGGTTTGCTAGTCAAGCTTGCTAACCATTACACCACCAGGTGCCCTTCTTTTTCTCCAATCATGCATATACTTGTACATCTACACTTTTAAAAATTTTTCTCTTTCTTCAGTAAATGATAAAAACTTTTCCTCATCACTTTTTAAAAATAAATCTCCATTCTATCTTCAAAAGATAATGATGTCTTTTATAAAGACATTTTTAATAAGCTATTGCAGGTGCATTCAGGCCCCAATTCTGTAGCCTTGTACCAGACTCAAATGAACTTAATATCTATACTTAAAAAAGAACTTAGGAAAAATATACCAATAAGAGAATGCTGAAGAATTTTGTTAAAGAATCAATGATTGCACCTTGGTCTATTAGCAAGACAATTTGTGTATCAGACAAATTTTTCTTTTTGAAATCTAAAATATTCTAGGAATTTTTAGCCCACTATTTGTACAAGCAAAACACGGCAGAATCATTTCCTTTAGGAGGTACGAATGAATTCATATGATAGATCCAGGAATTATTTCTCTTTATTTGCTTCCACTTTGAAGATATACAAATACCACAAGTTTTATTCATTCATATAAGACACAATCTCTTATATTTGGCAATTTGTAAAATCTACAAAAACTGACAGATTTTTTGGAAGGTTTATCAAAACATGACCTGATATGACCGAAGCTTTAACCATTGTTGAGTCCATTGTATCTCAGTGCTTTGATCTGAGGAAGAATGAACAGATACTCTGAACAAATGCTTAGGTGTGGGTATGTGTGTGTGTGTTTATATATATATATATATATATATATTTTTTTTTTCATGGTATACACTTCTCAGCTGTGTGTGTGTGTGTGTGTGTGTGTGTGTGTGTGTGTGTGTGAAGAGTCTGTGGTGTAATGGTTATCATTGTAGGAAATGGACACAGTGACACGAGTTCAAACCCTTGATGAGGCTGATTGCATTTCCCAGAGCTCTAATATACTTGGGAAAGGTATGAATCCAATTATTCTTCCTCTTGGTATGTGAAAATAGTAGGGCAGACTGAGTTCTTTAATCTTAGGCAACTAGTCTGGGAGAAAAAAAACTTTGAATTCAAAACTGTTAACTCCGCTTAAAAATTGACCTTGTGTTGCATCCTGCCTGTGAGGAGGGGTTAGTATATATATTTATAAAAAACAAGGGTCTTTCAATAAATAAGGTGAATTTTGCCCAAGGATTTAGCACAAGGTTACACTGTTAATAGTTGCACTTTTTCAAGGATATCAATAGAGCCGGTTGCTTTCATACCACAGTTGACGGTCAGCATGACTATTTTGAACAATCATAAAACAAATATTTTTTTTTAGATTAAAATCATTTTATCTTTAAACCAATTTCAAATAATGCAGAGTCTATAATTACAAAAAAAAAGAAAAACCCTGTAAAAAAAAAAAAAAATCATTTTCCTTTTATTCAAAAATTTCCCCTTACTCTTGTATATATGAGCATGTATGTATAAATATGTGTGTGAGCGTGTGTATATACATTTAGATGTGTTGATGATAAATTTGTGTATGTATTTATATGCATGCGTGTGTGTATTTGCATATATATTTCTGTGTGTGTGTATATATATATATATATATATATATATATAGAGTGGTTAAAATGCTGGCTTGTGATATCACAGTAAGTGAGTTTAAAGTCCAGTCACGTCATTACATTCATTTTCAGGCTTGGGCAAAAGAATGAACCCCCTTATCCCTACCAGCAATAAGTTAAATAGTATCACTGCTATTCTTCTACAAGGATGGCTTTGGCATTAAATAACCCACAAAAGTTGATATGCCATTAAACAAAGAAACCTTAATAGTATCACTGCAATTCTTCTACAAGGATGGCTTTGGCATTAAATAACCCATGAAAGTTGACATGCCATTAAATAAGCCACAAGAGTTAAACATTATACAACAAATTTTATTGTAATCGACATAACAAAGCATGCCTTTAATCATATTCCCTGGTTCTGAATGACAATAATTCTAAAACAGAACTTAAAAAAAAAAAAAAATATTTTTCTCTTTAAATTTTGTTCTGAAATGATAAGAGAAATTGAAAAAAAAAAAAAATTATAATATTATTTGTAAGATTTGCCAAATGACTAAGTTAATTTGAAGCTTCACCTGTTCAAGATCTTTCATGTCACCTACAATTTTAGGTTATGAAAAACAGAATTTATATTTTTTCAAATACTTATTAGCAATACTTTTTATTAGCCTGAAGAGTATTACTCTATAGAAAGCAACCAGTTAGTAGGGCCTAAAATAAAGTGACTGCATCTCCTGTGGAGAGGGTAAAGACACTGTCCACAAAAAAAAAATAAATAAATAAATAAAATAAGAATAAAAAAATAAAAGGCAGTATCCAAGGTATGATTCTAAACTGTATCCAGTAACAAGACTGGAACTCAAGGGAAAGTAGAGTACCCCTTTTATTGACATTACTCTCAGGTCCACTTTGATCCACTTGAGATGATGAAGTTTTTAACTGTTTACAATCTTTGGGGCAATACATTTTTTGGACTATCGAACAGGAGACTATAATGTGACACTATGTAGGTGGTTCGCCAACCAGACAATCTCTTTGTCTGTTCTGGCACAAAACCAAACAAAGGGCTTGGACTCAAGATCTCCAACAAGACTGGAAGTGGGGGAGGAAAGGCAGGTCCAAGAGAAGCCAGAGGGGCAGTTGGCAAAGGAACCCAGAGAGGGTCAATTAGCGAAGAGAGACCCAGAGAGGTAGTCGAGAACGGACAGCAGAAGGAAACAGTCAAGATGAGTTAGCAGTCCCGAGTCGACAACGGTCAGCAGAAGGAAGCAGTGAGGGAAGACCAGTCAAGATGAGTTGGCATTCCTAGTAGCTTTGTAGAAATTTCGCGTAAAATACACTCCCAGCGATAGTCAACAAAATGAACGGAAAGCAGTACAAAAAAGTGTCACAAAACTACCCTTATTGCACTTGGAGCTGACCTAAGTCCATATTGTTCGTTTGTTCTTTTTCTCCCACTCCCTTGGTTGTATTTCTTGTGGCCGTAAAAAAATGTGTGATACCCCTGTCGGAACCCACTGGATGAATCACGGGCCATGAATGGTATTGGTTTTAAGAAGTTGATGTATTCGGGGCGGCCACAGGGGTGTATAACAATAATTGTTAAAGTGACATTGGCATAAAAAAAAAAACCAATAAGAGTTGACATGATGTAAAAGCTTCTTTACTAACTTCAGTACCCAGAACTTTTTCTTTACAGCAAAGTCATTGTTTCCACTCCATGGACTGCTTTTTCCACTCAGGCTCATGGGGACAAATCCATATTTAGAACATCTGTAAACACTTTATCAAAACATTGTAGAAGAGAAGAAGACTTATCCCATGTGACAAAGCGAGCATGTATATACATGGTGTACAAAATCAGTGCTTGCTTTGCCACAAGGGGTAAGTCAACTTCTCTTCCAGAAACAGGCTTCCCTGTCCACATCACATTCTTCTATAAATTTCATAGGGTTTGCACTTGTCAGCCTTCCAAAAATTTAATGATAGGCCTCCGCTTAAGCCTGCAGAACTCTGATTTATCACCATTTTGAATAGCCTCAAAACAAATATTTTTGCCAGATTGAAATAATTCTTGCAAAAACCAATTTCTAACAATGCAGAGTTTATGTTTATGGAAAATAAAAAAAAAACTTGTTTAAAAGAAAGAAAAAAAAAAAAAAAAAAAAAACTTTATTTATCGATGACCCTTGCACACACGCGCATATATATACTTTTTTTTCATCATACAATGTGTGAAAGCACGTGCGATATCCTAGCCTCATCAGCCGCCAACCAGGCTGATAAAAAATTAATAGGACTTCTTCAGATCTTTTTGATAAAAAAGATCTGAAGAAGCCCCGTTAATTTTTTTTTCATGTTTTTGGAAATTTCAAAAATGCGTAACAGGATGGAAATAAATTTATAATCCTATGTGATCGGTTTCGTTGTTTTTCTTAAAGAGTATATATATATATATATATATATATATATATATATATATATATATATATATATATATATATATATATAGTGCCAGTATCAAATACTGCTCATGATTTCAAATTTTATGTACAGCCCATTGTACATGAAACTGAGTCTTTGGGACCATTTTAATAAGACTTTAAATCAGCTCTGCTTAATAAACTAAACTTAAACATTTTGAACAATGACTTTACCAAAAAATCTAAATATATAATAAGGGCACTTCATAGGGTACATACTTTTGGTTTGGTTGGGTTTTATAGCATATCAACCATTGTAGGTTATTTATTGCCATTCCTCTTCATACATATATATTAAATGTATATGATTTGTTTTGGTTGGGTTTAATGGCATATCAAACATTGCAGCTTATTTAATGCCAAATCCTCTTTATACATATATATCAAATATATGATTTGGTTGGGTTGGGTTTCATTGTAGGTTATTTAATGTCATATCCTGTTAACTCATATATATTGACTATATATGATTTGTAAACATTTCTTTTTAACATTTTTAAATGAGCATAGGGGCATTTTTCCGTGGGGGGATACTCTTGAAAGGTTTCAATTGTTGCAATCTAACACTAATAATTCTATTCAATATTAATCATTTGTTTTCAAACAGTGAAGCGGTTACAAATATTGTCATTCAACACTATTCATTCATTGGTAGACAGTCAAAAGGTTCCAAGTATTGTAACACTAATAATTCAAATTAAGCACACAATTACTGAGTTTCAAGTATTGCTATTTAACACTAATAATTCTGGTCAACATTACTCTTTTGTTAGCACACAGTTAATTGGTTCTAAGTATTGTTCTGTATCACTAACAACTAAATAAGACAGCAATTTGTTTATACACAGTTAATGGTCAAGCAGTTCTATTTCTAACATTTCAACATATGTCATTTGCTTGGATATAGTTTAAATGTCAAACAGTTATATTTGATCCATAGATAGGACCCTATCAGGTGCTAACATTCCAGGTCAGAGTGGAACTGGGAGCAATGGCAATGATGGAGCACTCTGCCTTCCCCAAACCTCCAAGACTGGAGCCTCAATGTCAGAGTGTTATATCTAGGACACTCATTGGGAGGGAGGGAGATTGCTTTTATGGCATATCAACTATTGTTGGACATTTAATGCCAAATCCTTTTTTTACATATACCAAATATATGATTTCTAAACACATTTTGTAGATACATTTTTAAACAAGCCTGAGCTTATTTTTTGGCACACAGATGATTTCACTTAATTTCAAACAATTTAGTTTAGCATAATTATGGGCTTTTGCTGACAGAGTTAAATGTGAAAACAGTTCTGTTTCAAGCAATTCAGTTTCACATAAGTATACAGTTTTTTGTTTACATACAGTTAAACAATCAAACAGTTCTATTTCAAGCAATTAAGTATAGCATGTTAACAAAATTAAATGGTTCCAAGTATTGCTATGTATCCCTAACAATTCAATTAAGCATCAGTTTTGTTAATACAGTTAAATGTAAAAACAGTTTTATTCCAACTATTTCAAACAATTTAGTTTAGCATGAGTACACAGTTTTTGTTTACAGATTTAATGTGAAAACAGTTCTATTTCAAACAATTCAATTTAGCATAAGTACACAGTTTAAATGTCAAACAGTTTTATTTAACCCATAGATAGGACCCTATCAGGTGCTACTACTCTGAGCTAGAGTGGATCTGGGAGTGATGGCAATGAAGGAGTATTCAGTATTTCTTAAAGCTCCAGCATCACTGGAGCATTCCCATCAGATGGTTTAATCTTATTTACCAACCCCTCCGCTCGGTTTGAATTTGGAGCTTTCCTTCTCCTAGACTAGTTGCCTCAACAAGGTTGAAGAACACAGTCTATCCTACTATTTACCCATAGCTGGAGGGAGAATAATTGGATTCATACCTTTCCCAAGGGTATTAGTGCTATGTGAAATGCAATCAGTCTCATCCAGGATTTGAACTTGTATAGCCATGTCCATTTCCTATGACGATAACCATTACACCACAGGCACCTCCCATCAGCTGTTTTAATGTCATATCCAGGACACTTGTTGGGAGAGAAGGTCCCACCCCCGGCAGAAATGCAGTCAGTATATTCTACAGTTCTAGCTGACTAGACTGACATACTTTTGGTCTTGTGCCAAACTGTCTTGTCTGTCATTAGTTTATTTTTTGCTGAATAAAAAGTTCCATAATTTTTGCTGAGGGCAGTACAGCAGACCTGGGAAAATTTATCAAAGTTGTCAAACTCTAACAGTTTTTGTGAGGTCTCCATAAAACAATAGTATATTATACCAAATGTATACATGTTATTTAACCCTTTCACTGTTTGAGACAAATTAGTTTTGTACTCACACATTTTCACAAGATTTTATCCTTTATTTAAAAATGCAGCTCGAGAGCCACATGTGACTCTCAAATGAAAGGGTTAATGTATAACATTATATATATATTGTCATCCACAGACAGACTGTTTTGTTGTATCACAACTCTTCAATGTGACTAGACACGTAGGATGCTTGGAGCTGGGATTGAAACCCACCCAACTTTACGTTAGACTTAGTCTCATGCCGCTCAGCCAACAAGCAAACCCAGTCAGCTCGGGAATTATAAGACATTAAGTAGTAGCTTTCATTTGTTTACATATATATTGTAATATTTTATGATTATCACTAGCTCACTTGGTGAGTCAGTGGAGGACCAAATTTTGCTGTATTATCAAATAGTGCTCAATATTCATGATAGAGCTATTATATATATAGGAATACATATAATATGGTGGTGTCTGTGACCCTGGGTTTCATGTTTTACGCGTTCATCAGACAGATGAATGTGTAAAGCATGAAACCCAAGATCACAGATATCACCATGTTATATATATATATATATATATATATATATATATATATATATGAATAGGATTTGGCATTAAATATTTCACAAGATTTGATATGCTATAAAAAAAAACCAATTAGAAAAGAACAATATAGCTAGTTATTTAATATCTAATAAGTTGAAAATATTCTAATAAAATCTCAAAAAAGACTGGCATATAAATTTAGAACACCCAAGAGTACAGATAAAATTTAATTCCAAAGTTTCTCCTTCATCATGCATGAAGATATTAGTCAATAGAATTCAATAAAATAATTTGTTCCATGAAAATATGTATATATTTTTTTCTTTTTTTAATAGCTTTTACCTCTAAAGAACTAACTGAAGTTAACAGAGCAAACAAAAGAATCTGAACGGAATTTTTAAAATTAGCAATTAAGCCATATTTTCGAATATGTTGAGGACTTTTAAAATTAATGGTGTGTATGAAAGTTAAATTGGACAACATCATTAAGTAGCAAGAAAGAAAGAAGAATTCTTTGATATTATAAAATCATAGAAGGCAAATAGAATGGACAGACAAGTGCAAGGAAATTTAATATGAACAAAAAGGCATGAAATATTTTGGCACCGAGTTTTTCATCCCCTTTGTCTAGAAATTCAGTATGATTATACTTATAACAGTATTAATTCCTGACCATGGACAATCCCTTTCTTTCTAATTTTTAATGCCTTCCTTATTGTAAAATCTTTAACCATGTCTTTATGTGATATAATGACTGTATTTTAATAAACCTTGCAATAATTTCTAAACAATGACAATTTCTTTCTTCCTGATTTTCAATAAATTTTTATAGTTAAATCATTGACAATCTATTTAGGTACGGTTTAATGGTGTAGCAGTCACAGATTTATTTTCTCTCACGAATCAATGCACCTGACCAAGTGATTCGGCCACACACTGACCAATCAGCAGGCAGAGCACACTGATTCCATCTTCCTCTCAAGAACTATTTTTTCTAGCCATTTTTGGAAGTCTGTCACAGACAGAGAGCACACAGCCAGCAGAGAAGAAAGACCTCTCTCCTGTAGCCTGCCACGAACGCTCCAGCATTGATGATCTTCACTGAAGATAACTGCTGCTACAGCTACACACTAAAGAAGATACCCTGTGGCTACCGGCTACATCCAAAAGAACTTTTCTCACTCTGACACAAGTCTACTTTGTCATAAAAATAAACCATTCATTGTTGTTCTTCAAAGAAGTTTTGTTATTTTGTTCAGCGCTACATAAATAACTACAGAAGTTTTGTTATTTTGTTCAGCGCTACATAAATAACTACAAATTAACTTATAGTGTATGTGAACCTAAAATGGTGTATCAACTCTAAGTTATTTTATGTTAAATCCTGTTAACACACACACACACACACACCTACGTCAAATATATATATTTGTAAACAAATAGTTTGTAGATAACAATTCTAAACAAGTGTAAGCTCATTTGTTTTCACAATTAGATAGCAATATTTGAAACCATTTAGCTGTGTGTAAAAATTGAAATATTGGTATTACATTGCAATACTTGGAACCCCTTGACTGAGCAAATAAATGAATAGTGATGATTAGAATCATTAATGTTAGATAGCAATACTTGAAACCACTTCACCGTATGCAAACAAATTAGCTCTAACTTTTTTTAAAATTAGATTACCTACAAGCTCTTCAATTACAAATCACATGTGTATAACCATTTAACTGCATGCAAACAAATAACTGATATTAAATTGTTAGTGTTACACAGAAATAACTGAAACCATTTAACTGTGAACAAACAAATGATTAATATTGAGTAGCATTATTAGTGTTAGATAACAATACTTGAAACCATTTAACACTAATAATTCTACTTTATCATTTGTTTGCAATGTAATATCAATAATTCAATTTTTACACACAGCTAAATGGTTTCAAGTATTGCTATCTAACACTAACAATTCTAATCATCACTATTCATTCATTTGCTCAGTCAAGTGGTTCCATGTATTGAAATGTAATACCAATAATTTAATTTTTACACACAGCTAAATAGATATGTATAAAGAGGATTTGGCATTAAATAACTTACAATGGTTGATATGTCATAAACCCAAACCCTAATGGAATAAGCTGCTTTAATTATTACCCATTATTGTTTACTTTTTACTGTTATTTTGTCCCCTTTACCTTTGACCTTTTTTTTTATTATTATTTCCTAATTCACTGGAGATGAATGAGCTCTGAAAAGAAAAAAAACCTACTAAATTTCTCCTGAAAGAATAAGCCACTTTATATATAGATAACTATAAGTAAGTAATATCATCTAACAAGAATAATATCAGAGAACACCACAACCTTTTCGTGTTTTTCCAACTCCTCCTTTTCTTCAAATATTCCTCAGTCTGGAATGGTATTATTGAAGATAACTTATAGGAAGTTAAATGCAGTGACTATATATATATATAAGTTTCAAGATGATATTAATTGGAAAATTCCTTGACTGCACAGGCCCAGACTTTCTCCTTGGAATATTTATGAAGTAGAAAAATCAAAGAACTTATTCCAAGTTTCTGTCTTAGGAAAAGAAAGAGAAAAAAAATTACACAATTTCAGAAAGTTACCCATTTTTATTGTTTTCTTTAAGATCCTGCTAAAAGAATGGAAACAGTTTTTAAGCTTTCTTCCAAATTAGGGAAGACTTAAATGAATTACTGAAGGAAGAACACAATATTTGAAAAGATTGATTTGATTGAGCTTATTTAATTGCATATCAACTTCTTATGGGTTTTTAAGGCCAAAATTTGATTAAATCCTAAATGTTTGATTGCAATCATAACTCATTATATTTGGTTTTGTTTAATGGCATATCAACTCCTTATGGGATATTTAATGCCAAAATTGGATTCACTAATAAGTGTTTGCTATCATAACTATTTATATTTGGTTTTGTTTAATGGCATATCAACTCCTTGTGGGTTATCTAAGGCCAAAATTTGATTCATTAATAAATGTTTGATAGCAATCATAACTTTTTATATTTAGCTTTGTTTAATGGCATATCAACTCCTTATGGGTTATTTAATGCCAAAATTTCATTCATTAATACATGTTTGATTGCAATCATAACTATTTAATGGCATATCAATTACTTATGGGTTATTTAATGGCATATCAATTACTTATGGGTTATTTAATGCCAAAATTTGATTCATTAATAAATGTTAGATTGCAATCATATCTATTCATATTTGGTTTTGTTTAATGGCATATCAACTCCTTATGGGTTATATAATGCCGAAATTTAATTCATTTGTACACATTGGATTACAATCAACTATACTTTCAATGTTCTACCTGAATCATTTTTTTAACACACTTTATATTTGATTATAACAACTATTTGTTTGCACAGTTAAATGGTAGCAGTTAATTCTTTCCAATCTTGATAATTTATATACAATTATATGAAGTAAAGCAACTATTCCTATTGAAGAATAATTTGTTTTTACAGTTATATGATATCAAGTATTCCTATCCATATACTCATTATAATCATCATGTCACACCAAGTGTATCTCCCTAAACCTCTCCCACCACCCTTCTCTATCATCCATCGCTCCCGGTAGATCTTTAAGGCTACATCCTGTATCAGCACAGAGCTGTTGTGTATAAGTTCTAGCTGGTCATCCTGCTTTTACTCGTCCATGTAAAGGGGTCCACATGACAATGTCACTTATGAGTTCGTCCCTACTTCTCCAGCAGTGTCCTGCATGTCTGGTTTGTTTAACTTGCATATTTTTTGTGGTAGGTGGCCATACAGCTGCAGCCTTGTGGAGTGCTGCCTCCAGGACTTGTTTAATATTGCTCACAGCATTCTTGTGTACTTACCATCAAGCTTTTTCTTCATACATTTAGTTAGCATCCATGTAGTGCATCCATACAGTAGTATTGACACAACCACTGCTCTGAATAAATTCTATTTTAATTTACCAGATAGATCAGATTTCCATATGATCAATAGCCTATTGATAACAGTCTACAAGTCCTGGAAAATAGACCCTACAAAACATACAGTAGTATCGACACGACCGCCACTTGGAAAAAACTGCGTTTCTTTTTATCGGTCAGGTCTGACTTCCATATAACCAATAGCCTATCGATAGCAGTCCATGCCTTTGCTAGCAACATGCTGAAGTCTGCCTTGGTTGATGAAACATTACTTCCTAGGTAGGTGAACTTATCTACCAGTTTCAGAGAGCTAACGTTTAGTGTGAAGATGTTGCCTCTTTGATTAAAAGTTGGCAACCGTAGTCGAGGGCAACCAGAAGGTTCCATTTTCAATAGCAACAACACTGAAGTGTAGGGGAGGGCGCTACTCCTTTCCCAGGATTGTAAATGTAAACGAACGAAAGCTAATATATAATGCCACATAATTCTTGAGCCGACATGGTTCACTTGCTGGCTGAGCAGTATGATACCAAGTCTAACATAAAGTTGGGTGGGTTTCAATCCCAGCTTCAAGCGTCCTATGTGTCTAGCCACACTGAAGAGTTATGATACAACAAAACAGTCTGTCTGTGGATGACAATAAATAAATATATATATATATATATATATATATACACACACACACACACATGCTTATGCATAATCACACAGTTACATTCATATATAGTTATAAACAGAAGTTCACTTTAATACTTTACACATACATACACTTATACACACACGAACATATATACACTTTCCTACGTTTATACACACTCACATAGTAACAAACACATACTTATATAGACAAAATTTTGGTTAGTTGGGTTTTATGGCATATCAACCTTAGACAGAATTTTCTCATACATATACTTACACACACACACACACACATACATACATATATATAATTCATGGAATTCCATGAATTAAATATATATATCTAATATATATTTATTTATTATTATTATATTATATAATAGCTCTATCCTAGATATTATCTCCATATCTCTCCATATTATATTGCACTTGGTTCAACACAAACCCACAAAGTGATTTAGCGATAACCAACACTGTTATAATATAATATTAATATATATATATATATATATATATATATATATATATACTTACAGTTATATTCATATATAGTGATAAACACAAGTTAGCTTTAACTTTTAGCACATATCATCATACACACATAATTATGCACAAAGCTTGCTTTAATATTCTTTACCATTTTTACTGATGATGAAAGTTAGATCGAAGGTTGCATAGAAATTGTCCAAAATTGTTTTGTCAAGTGCTTTCAAATATCATTAGTCATTTTCAAGGTTAAAGGTGAAGCTGTTTGTGCTTTTTGAATCCAAAGAAACTTTAATCTATTAGCTTTTGTTTTTTTTTGGTTTTTTTCTGCAATCATGTTTGTGTAGTTGCCGCTGAGACTGAGGCACTTTTCGGCAGAAGGGAAGATGGGTTTTTTGGGGTTTTTTTTATGCAAGACAATCCTCTATCACATTCAGTAAGAAGAACACTCCCACCAAAAAAAAAACCCAAATATCTGCATAAAATGTGTTTCCAACCCTCAGTTGATGGAATGGCCAGCTGGTTTAGCCAAACTTAAAATCTTGATGAGAAATCTGGCAGGCATCAATTTGCCAGCAAAGATGGAAAATTTAGCAATGCTATTTTTTGGTACGATGTCTGCATTTACCCAACCCCTCAACACTGGGCAGGGTGCCCATATATTACACACACACACAGAGCTATCGATAAGCTATCGATCATATGGAAATCAGACCTGACCAATAAAATGAAACGCAGTTTCTTCCAGGCAACAGTTGTATTGATACTGCTGTATGGATGCACCACTTGGACGCTAACAAAACAGCTGGAGAAGAAGCTAGACAGCAATTACACAAGAATGTTGTGAGCAATATTGAACAAGTCCTGGTGGCAACACCCCACAAAGTACCAACTATACGGCCACCTGCCTCCCATCACGAAAACTATCCAAGTTAGATGAACCAGACATGCAGGACACTGCTGGAGAAGCAGGGACGAGCTCATAAGTGATGTACTCCTATGGACCCCCACATCTGGCCAAGCAAAAGCAGGACGACAAGCTCGAACATACATACAGCAGCTATGTGAGGATACAGGATGTAGCCCTGAAGACTTGCCAGAGGCGATGAACAATAGGGAGAAGTGGCGAGAGAGGGTCAGGTATATCTGTGCTAGCGGCATGACATGATGATCATATATATATATATATATATATACACGCACACACACACACGCTCATACTCACACCGACATATATATACACACATACACACACACACAATATATATGCATATATACGCAGAGTCAATCTTTTTAAGCAGGGTACAGCTGGTTTGAATTCAGAGTTTTCTTTCTCCTAGATTTGTTGCCTAACAAAAGGTAAAGAATCCAGTCTGCCCTACTATTTACCCTTATTTAGTGGATGAAGTGCAGGATTCATACCTTTCCCAAGTGCATTAGTGTGAAGAGAAAGGCAAAAAGACCTTGTCCAGGATTAAAACTCGAGACACCAATGCTTTCTCTTTTGCAGAGATTATATATATATATATATATATTTTGAAGAGAGTATATTAAGGCAGAGAGTTGTTATTAAGGCAAATTTTATTAAAGACAATGGAATACTGTTTATTATTTTAATTCTAATTTTTTCAATGCTACTAATAATACAATCAATAAAACTCAAACTAAACAATCCTTGATGACAACCAAAAGTATCGTCAAAAGTACTTGGGCAAACAATATGGGACAATTTCTTTACCACATTGATCCTGACACAAGAAAAATAAAACTTGAAAAATTACAACAAAAAATAAATATCACATTGTCTTCAATAAAACTTGCTTATATACATACGTATATATATATATATATATATATATATATATATATATATATATATATATATATATATATATATACACACACACACATACATATATGTGCAAACACACACAGATGAGTATATACTCACATACATATATACAGAGACAAATACACACAGACATATATATATACCCACAAACACACCAATGTATAGTAAAACTCCAAAGATGAATAAGCTGAGAATTAAAAATCTATCCTTATTTGTTGTTCAAAGAACTAACCAATTAAATCAAATAAAAAATATTCTTGTATGATCTGAATTTTTTTACATTTACCTTTAAAATAATATATACTGGTAAAAGCTTGAAAACATTTTCATGATTTTTTTTCAGCCTCCAATAAAGAAAGAAAGATTGATTTAAAAAAAAAAAAAAAAAAAAAAAATACATTAAAATAGAAGAAAGAAAGATTGATTTAAAATTCTTTTATATTCCGAATTTTTTCGTCTACTTTTAAAATAATACATACATATCTCTCTCTCTCTATATATATATATATATATATATAACCCTATACTGGTAAAAGCTATAAAAAATTTTCATGATTCTTTTTTCCCAGCCTCCAATAAATTCTTATTTTTCACAATTAATACTCATTTAGAGTACAGTTTTTTCATTTATAATTTTCAAAAAAAAGATACATACTTTTATTTGAATTCTTATTTACTCTCTAAAGATTTAATAATATAAGAATCTAAAATTCACATCATCCTTTTAATGTAGAAACTTTTTTTGTTTGCATTTAAAAGAATACATTTTATAAAATGTAACCCTAAATTTGTCAGTAGTTTAAAACATTCTAATTTCTGAAGCCTTTTTTAAAAATACAAAAATTTTAATTCAGTCCTTAATAGCCAGTTTAAAAAAATCTATTCATTTAATTCATTTTCTTTTTTACCTTATGAAACTTTAAATAATAAAAAGCAGATAAAAATTACAAATGTTTCATTAATTTTAAGTTGTTGATTGGTTGTTTGGGTTTTATGGCATATCAACCTTTGTAGGTTATTTAATGCCAAATACATGTTTATACAAATAATCAGTTCTATTTCAAACAATTCAGTTTAGCATGAGTACACAGTTTAATAGT
>OY757947.1:14117051-14139551 GCA_963585895.1 Sepioteuthis lessoniana
GCCCAATCATTTGGGGCTGAAGAATACACTAACTGCACCTCTGCAGAGGGATAAGACCCTACTAACGAGTGTCCTGGATATGACATTAAACAATCTGATGGTGAGGTTTCAGTAATGCTGGAGCTTTGGAAAATGTGGGTACCCCTTTATTGCCATCGCTCCCTGGTCCACTCTGGCCCAGTGTGGTAGCACCTGATAAGGGTCCAATCTATGGGTTAAATAGAACTAAACTGCGTACTTATGCTAAACTGAATTGTTTGAGTAAACTGAAAAGCTTGAAATAGAAATGTTTTTGACAAATACTTTACTTGCATTTAAACAGTGTACATATGCCAAACTGAATTATTTGAAATGGCACTGTTTTTGACCTTGAAACTGTACTTAAACTAAACTAAACTGATTTGTTTAATATAGAACTGTTTTGACATTTAACTGTGTGTAAACAAAATCTGTACTTATACTAAGCTGAATTAGAACTGCTATATTAAACTGAATAGCCTGAAATAGAAGTGTTTTTCATATTTAAACTGTGTACTCATGCAAAACTGAATTGTTTGAAATAGAACTATTTTCATAAAAATGGATTTGGTGTTAAATAACCTATAAAGATTGATATGCTATAAAAACCAGCCAACCAACCAACCAACCAACCAAATCCTAAACCGTAGAGCAAACTAGATATTTTAGCCTTGGTAGGGAACCAGTCAAGGAGAAGGAAAAACTGAATTGAAAAATTGGAAAGTGTTGTTCGGAGAATCTGTGATACATTGATACACCATTTTTCTGTGATCAGCTCAACCAAAAGTTTGTGACTCATCCTACATAAGCCTTCCCACTATAAACAAGGTTAAGTAAGGTTATTTGGTTTAATGCCATATCAACCCTTGATACACAAGTGAGTTCGAGTCTCATTGGGTGCCCCTTTCATATGGCCTTGTGCCACATCTAAGCAAAAAGCTTAGTAAATTTCCATATCAACCCTTGATGGTCATTTAATGCCAAATCCTGTCTATATATATATCTTATTATTTGATGTATTTAATATATATATATATATATATATATATATATATATATATATGTGTGTGTGTGTGTGTGTGTGTGTGTGTATATATCTAAGAATTATATATAATTTTTTAGTGAATTGTTCCTATGTAATAATCTTTAAATGAGTTCATTTGTTTAATGGCATATCAACCTTTGTGAGTCATTTAATGCCAAAACCATCCTTGGAGAAGAACAGTAATGATACTATTTAACCCATAACAAAGGGAATAAGGAAGTTTGTATCTTTCCCAAGGGTATTAGTCCAAAAGTAAATGTAATAGTGTGAATTGGAGTTTGAACTTATTTCAAGGCCACAGCCCAGCACTTTAGCCATTACACCACAAAAACTACCCAGCTCATTTATTTGCACACAGTTAAATGGTTTTAAGCATAATAAATGATTAAATAGTTCTATTTGACTTTAACAAGTACTATCACTCTAGGTCAGAGTAGACCTAGAAGTAATGGAAATGAAAGAGTACTCCAAGACTGGAGCCTCATCACCAGATGGTTTAGTGTCATACCCAGGATGGTCATCGAGGTGGGGTGGGTCTTATCCCTCAGCAGATGTACAGTCGGCAAATTCAACAACTCCAGCCAACAGGGTGAACTATAACAAAAAATTACCTGTGTATGCAGACATGGATAAACCTCTCTATGTAAAGCAAAGTATAGTAGACTTTATGAATCAAATATCGATTGCTTGTAAATATTCAAGACCGAAATACCAATTTTTATTACATTAGCAGTTCTTAAAGGATACATGCAAAATAGAATTTACTAAAAACTATCAAAAAATTAAAAACATCAGCAACAGAAAAGCCCTATTGGATGGGGCTGTAGAATATACCATCTTTACTGAGAGGTAAGACCCCCACCAATTGAACAAGTGTCCTGGATATGACACTAAACTTCAGTCTTTGAGCTTTGGAGAATGTTCAGTGCCCCTTCATTACCCTTACTCCAAGGTAAACTCTGACCCAGAGAGGTAGTAATCATTGGTACCCCATCTATAGGTCACAAATAACTATAAATATATATATAAAATATTCAGACAATACGGTTGTCTATGGAGAAAATCAAGCAAATAAAATATTGGGAAGTTTTCCATTACTTCAAATGGGAGAAAAAGGGATGCCTCGGGGGGTGTAATAGTTAGCAAGCTAGACTAGCAAACCTTCACAAGTAAGTTCAAGTCTCAATGGGTGCCCCATTCGTATGGCCTTGAGCCACATCTAAGCAAAAGGCTTAGTAAATTACTCCTTCAAAATGGGAAAATTTAAGTATGTTTAATATTAATACTTGGCTTGACTTTTATTCATCTTGACAATATTTATCACAATTTTCTTGGCTGAATACCATCCAATCACAATTTTCAAGGTGAAATACTTCCAAATCAATAATGTGATGTAAGATTAACAAAGCAATTTTTGATGGAAACTCAAGTCTTTATAGGCAGACTGTGTTTCATTTTGTAGAAATGCTTTGGCATCAGAATAAGCTATGTGAGTTCAAATCATTCGAAACTATTTAATCAAATTTTTCTTTTATACGCTCCTTTTTTTTTTCTGCTAAAAAAATATTTGGGCATCACAATATGGCGTGTTCAAATCTTATTGGAAACTATTTTTTAAGTTTTTCTTTTATAGACATTTTTTTTTTCATCTAACCAACATTTGTGCATCAGAATATGGTACGTGAGATCAAATTTTATTGGAAGCAATCTTCAGCTTTTCTTTCAAAGACTTTTTTTTATTCATCTAACAGAAATATTACGGCTTCAGAATATGGTATTAACCCTATCTCTCTGTCATAGACAGGATGCAATACAAAGCCAATTCTTAAGCAGAGCGAAGCTGGTTTGAACTTAGTGTTTTCCTTCAGCTAGACTGATAGCTATAATAAGGGTAAAGAGCCCAATCTGCACAACTATTTACCCATGTTGGTTTTTATCTAGCTTTTACGGCCACCCGCCTCCCATCACGAAAACTATCCAAGTTAGACGAACCAGACATGCAAGACACTGCTGAAGAAGCAGGGATGAGCTCATAAGTGATGTACTTCTATGGACCCCCACATATAGCCGGGCAAAAGCAGGATGACCAGCTCGAACATACATCCAGCAGCTATGTGAGGATACGGGAAGTGGCCCTGAAGACCTGCCAGAGGCGATGAACAATAGGGAAAAGTGGCGAGAGAGGGTCAGGGATATCCGTGCCTGCGGTACAACATGATGATGATGATGATGATGATGATGATATCCCATTTCATTCAGCTATTTTCTTAGTTCTGTCACAAATACTGACTCCTGTTTTCAGTAATTTGTTTGATTGCACAATTTCTATTTTTAAGGCATATTGTTTTCCGTCTTCTATCCAGACACCCTGATGTCAATGAAAAATACCCAAGTATGTTTTCATTTTATAACCAATTCTTTTATATATGCACCAAATTTCAGACACAGCTGACTGGGAACAATGAAGGTTTTTTGTCACACCTGACAGTAGATTCTTGAATGAGTTTTCTGATCCTTTCTATTGTTTCAATTGACAGTTCTTTTGCTGGAACCAAGTCTAATTTCAATCAAGAACATTCAACCACTTGTTATAATGATAGAGGTGCCCGTGGTATAATGGTTATCATCGTAGGAAATGAACACGACGACACAAGTTCAAATCCTCAATGAAACTGATTGCATTTCACATAGCACTAATACCCTTGGGAAAGGTATGAATCCAATTATTCTCCCTCCAGCTATGGGTAAATAGTAGGACAGACTGGGTTCTTCAGCCTTGGTGAGGTAACTAGTCTAGGAGAAGGAAGCGGAGGGGTTGGTAAATATGGTTATAATGACTTTTAGGAGTATACCAATTTGCATATCAAGGCATTAGCTGGTATTAGAAACACAAATTTCAATACACACACACACGCACACATATATATAATTTTTTATACCTATTTTATAATTCTGATAGTGGGAAAAACCCAGATGATACAAATAAAAAAAAATATTACACAAACTGATATGCCCAACCACTTGTTACAAGAACTGACTTTTAAGAGTATACCAATTTGCATATATATATATAATTTTTTATACCTATTCTATAATTCTGATAGTGGTGAAAAATCCATATGATACCATTAGCAAATAAAAAAAAAAATAATACACAAACTGATATCCTGGAAAAAATTCCATTAAAAAAAAAACTTAAAATACTTGAAAATAATCAACCAATAATGCATGTCTTGACATAACAAAAAACACCAAAAGAATTTCTTAAGGTAAACATAAGATACACTAAGTAGAGTGAAATATGAATGCCTACAGAGTCAGAAAAAATCTATCAACGTTTCACCTAAATGGATCATCAGGACGTTTCTGACGCATATATATATATATATATATATATATATATTGTCATCCACAGACAGACTGTTTCGTTCTATCAGAACTCTTCAGTAGGGCTACACACGCAGGACACTCGAAGCCGGGATCGAAACCCATTCAACTTTACATTAGACTAAGTCTCAGACATCTCGGCCAACAAGAGTACCACGTTGGCTGCGGGAATTTTTAAGGTATTTATTTAGCAGCAGCAGCCGTTTACATTTTCATACCCTATCGGCTATCGAGGGGTGTCCTTGTGGTGTAATGGTTAAAGCGATGGACTGCGGAATCGTAGTACGCGAGTTCGTACTCCAGTCGCGCTATTACGTTCACTTTCGGGCAAATACCCTTGGGAAAGGTATGAACCCCCTTATTCTCCCTCCAACTATGGGTAAATAGTAGGACGGACTAGGTTCTTCAGCCTTGGTGAGGCAACTAGTCTAGGAGAAGGAAAACTCTGAATTCAAAACCTGTTAAACTCCGCTTAAAAATTGACCTTGTGTCATATCCTGCCCGAGCAAAGGGGTTGGTAAATAGTACCCTATCGGCTACCAGAGTGCTTAATTCTTGCATTATGCGAGCGGCGGCCAACAATTCCTTTGCCAGAGTGCTCAACCCCCATGGGGGGAGCGTATATATTGTCATCCACAGACAGACTGTTTTGTTCTATCAGAACTCTTCAGTATGGCTAGACATGCAGGACGCTCGAAGCCAGGATCAAAACCCATTCAACTTTACATTAGACTAAGTCTCAGACCTCTTGGCCAACAAGAGTACCACGTTGGCTACGGGAATTTTTAAGGTATTTATTTAGCAAAAGTAGCAGCATATATATATATATATATATATACACACACACCCATACACACAGAGGATGCAGCTAAATCATCCAAAAATAAAAATAACACCATATTCTTTTTATTTTATCAAATATATTTACTAAAATTACACGAAAATATTGTGAAATACGATAGATTAAATTTTTTTTTAAAATACCATCAGAATCTACTCGATCTTTTTGGCCTCCTGGTTTAAATTGGTAAATGCTGTTATTATCCTTACCTTCAGTTCATCTTTGGTATCGCACACAGTTTTGCTGGTCTCCCACTTGACTGTGCCCTATACATAATAATCTGAGGGATCGCAATCTGGGGAGTTAGTCAGCCAGATGTTAGAAGTGATGTGTTCAAGAAAATTTTGTCACGGCCAACACTGGGGTCTCCTGTATGCCTGGCATAGTACAGAGTCCTATTGCTAAACATAGGGTCTTCCAGCTGCCATCCTCTCAATCCAGAGCAGAACTACTTCCTAGAGGCACTTAATATGGCCTTCCCATTTTGAGAGTGAGGTCATGTGGGAAGGTAAATGCAAGCATAATGTCACCACCACTAAAACCATGATGTGGACTGGATGTTTGGTTTTCATCAAAATGAACAAGCCTTCAGATTGACACCCAAACACTTCGAAATCTTCATATTGGCAGTTCCAGTATAGATGGCAAGCAGTATATCATAAGATTTCCAATGTGTGTGTGTGTGTGTGTATATATATATATATATATACATACATACATACATAAATAAATGACACACGTTCATGCGCACATAAAAGTTAGCGACCATAGTCGAGGGTGACCCGAAGGCTCCCTTTTCGATAGCTACTACACCAAGGTGTAGGGGAGGGCGCTACTCCATTCCCAGGATTGCTCCACTTTACCCTTGAACCGTACCTTATAATGCTGAGTGTTAAGCAAGGTGGTATCAAGTTCCATTTTTAAAGTCTTTGGTATGACTCGACCTGGGATTGAACCCAGGTCTCCCGGGCCATTGGCGAACACTCTAACCGCTGGGCCAATGTCCCGGTCATGTGCACATAAACATACATATATTCATGCATATATACTATAAACACACACACACACACACACACATATATAGATATATATACACACACACACACACACACACTCACAGAAACACACGAGAGGGTGTCCTCGTGGCGTAATGGTTAAAGCACTGGATTGTGGAACTGTAGTAACCAAGTTCAAACTCCAGTTGTGTTATTACATTCACTTTCGGACAAATACACTTAGGAAAGGTATGAACCCCCCTTATCCTCCTAGCTATGGATTAAATAGTAACACTACTGCTCTTCTAGAAAGATGGCTTTGGCATTAAATAACCCATGAAGGTTGATATGCCATTAAACAAAACAAACACACATAATTACACACACAAACATGTAAAGAGCTTAATGTAAATAATTTCACAGAGCAAATATTATTTCAAGAAAAACCAAAATTTCGTCACATTAGGGTTATAAATTTATTTTCATTATGTTAAGAGCATTGTTATGAATCAACAACTACCAAAAAAATTTAACAAGACTTCTTCAGATCCAACATGAAAATAAATATTTTCATGTTGGATCGGAAGAAGTCCGGTTAAATTTTTTTGCTGATTCATATCAATGCTCTTAACAGGATGGAAATAAATTTGTTTTTTCTTGAAATTATATATATATATATAATTTCGAGAAAAACCAAATTTATTTCATATATCTATATATATATATAGATATATATAGATATATACTCCCCTACCCCTGTAGGGTTGAGTTCTCTAGCGAATAAAGTAATCGCGTTGCCATTAGCGTTTATTGCAAGGCTCTTCATATATAAATTGAGCTCTTGGTAGCCGTTAAGCGGATGTATGTAAACAATAGTAATTGTGATTCATAACCATTTAAAATTTACGTCGCTGCTACTGGTTCCTCATGGCTGAGGGGTAGAGTCTTGGATTGGCGTTTGAGTCAACCGGGTTTCGATCCCAGCTACGGGAAGCTAGTATGTCGAGCCACACTGATGAGTTCTGATAGAACGAAACAGATCTGTCTGTGGATGACTATATATATATATATATATATATATATATATATATATGCACATACACAGAGGATGAGAATTTTACTACTAGACTTATAGGTAACACCTAAATTTACAATATTAGTTTTATCCTCAATTCCAATTTCCTTTTTCTCCTTGTAAACCTGCCACAATCTGTTTCCTTCTTCTGCTGATGATGTTTTGGCTCTAAGTATCCAAGTTAAGCCAATATTATTAATATTGATTTTTTGTTCTCTCTCCCTCGGCAGAGAATTGAACTAATTTCAGAATCAAACTGATTGTTCATTGCCTGACCTCTTAATACTTAATGATCTACTTCCAGGTATTCTTCATCTAAATTTAGCCTTTAATCACGCTTCATTCATGTTAAATCACAGGTTTTACTTTGATGACTTTGCTTTTTATTGGTGATTACTGTGTTAAAATTGTCAAGGAATTGTTGAAGGTGATCCAAGAAATGAGCAAAGTGTATTATTTGTATACAAGAGTATAAGATAAGATTCTACCTCAGGTTTCAGTATGATTAATAATTGGGAATATAAATAAAAAGTAAGTTGGCAACTATAGTTGAGAGTGTGACCCAAAGGCTCCCTTTTCAATAGCTACTACACCGATGTGTAGCGGAAGGTGCTACTCCTTCCCCAGAATTGCTCTTGATCCATATCTTATAATGCTGAGTGTTAAGCAATGAGATATCAAGAACCATTTTTTAAATCTTTGGCATGACTTGACCTGTGATTGAACCCTGGTCTCCCGAGCCATTGGCGAACACTCTACCCACTAGACCAATGAGCAGGTTATAGGCTTTTCTTTCTTTTGGGGATTGTTTAAAATTTTGAGAGTCATCATTAATTTTTTTAGTTTTTGAAATACTTTCAGATGAACTGTTGATCGTCGGGGGTGGGGTCTGATATTTTGAGAATTATTGTTAATATTCAAGATTTAGGTGTGGGGGGGACTAATACATTGAAATTAAGTGTTAATATTCATTATTTTTTTTTGTTTTATCTAATACCTAAAGACAAATTGTTAGCATTAATTTTTGGTTTAATATTTTCAGAGGAATTGTTAATATATAGGTTTTTCTTTTTGTGGGAGGGGTCTAATACTCAGAAAAGAAATGGTGTTAATATTACGTTCTTTTTCATTAAATTCTTTGGGATAAAATCTTGATATTTATTTTTTGTCTAATATTAAGAGAAATTATTAATATTCAAATTTTGTTTGTTTTGTGGAGTTTTAATAAAACATTGAGATAAATCCTTGTTAATATTCCCTTTTTTTTCTTTTGTCTATTTTGAGAGGATTTGCAGTGAATATTCAGTTTTTTAATCAATGTCTAATAAATACTTTGAGAAAAATTGTGTTAAGTTTCTTTTATTTTGTCCAATATTTTGAGATGAAACTCTGTTAATATTCATTTTTTTAATCTATTTTGTAATGAAACGTTGTTGATATTTATTTTTTGTCCAATATTCTAAGATGAAATGCAGTTAATATTCCTTTTTTGTCAATTTTGAGAGGAATTATTGTTAATATTCAGTTTATTTTTTTTAGCTGGGGAGTATAACACTTTGAGATGAAATGTTATCAATCTTCATCCTTTTTTGTCTAACATTTTGAGAGAAATTGTTAATAGTTTTTTCTTTGCAGAAGGGAAGAGTCGAATACTTTGCAATGAATTGTTGTTAATATTCATTTTTTTAAACTAATATTTTGAGAGGAATCGGTGTTAATATTCAGGTTTATTTTTGATTGGGTGGGAGCCTAATATTTCGAGATGACTTGTTGTTAATAATCATTTTTTTAAACTAATATTTTGAGAGGAATAGGTGTTAATATTCAGGTTTATTTTGGATTGGGTGGGAGTCTAACATTTTGAAATGATTTGTTGATCATTTCTTTTTGTCTAATATTTTGAGAAGCTGCTTTTAATATTAATTTTTTTAAGGTGAGGGTCAATACTTTGAGAGAAATTATTGCTAAGATTCCATTTCATTGGTGGGGAAGGATCAAATACTTTGAGGGGATTTGGTTTCAATACTAAGTTTCTTTTTTTTTGTTTATTTAGTAAAAAAGTAAAGTTGGCGACCATAGTCGAGGGCGACCAGAAGGCTCCCTTTTCAATAGCTACTACACAGAGGTGTAGGGGAGGGCACTACTCTTTTCCCTGGATTGCTCCACTTTACCCTTGATATGTGCCTTATACTGCTGAGCGTTAAGCAAGGAGGTATCAAGTACCATTTTAAAAGTCTTTGGTATGACTCGACCTGGGATTGAGCCCAGGTCTCCCAGACTATTGGCGAACACTCTACCTACTAGGCCAATGATTTTGAGAGGAATAATTATTGATATTCAATTGCTTTGTCTTTCTTTTGTCAGCTACAGTTTTCTCAAGTTTAACATTTTTTGATAGTGTTGGTCAGTCTATATAAAATCAAATATCTCCTTCAATATAAATTCTCATATGATACCAAAGTGAATGTAAAAAGATTATTTTAAATTAACTTTCTTTTTCTTTTCAATGAATGAATTTTAAGTGTTTTATTCTTTATCTTTTTATTGATTTTATCAAAGCAAACAATAGCATACATGAAATTTCTGCTAGCTACACTTTCTTTATTTTTTTTAATTGTAAACGTATACAAAGAATTCACTTCTCATTTTCAATTTTGATTTTAATTAAAAAAAAAAAATAATAATAATTTTCAAATTGATTTTTTTTAAAGATTTTTAATTTATTTTCAATTGAAAAAAAGAAAAGTTATAAATTTTATTTATTGTTCACACATGACTGCATTCACATTTTAAAAATTTAATTTAATTTTAATTCATCTCGTTTTTCTTTTACTAAAAAAAAAATGATGTATAATACTAAATTAAATCATTAAATTGCATTAGAATTATACATTAGACCAAAAAAATAAATATGATTTGGTTTAACAGTATATCAACTCCTTATGGGTTATTTAATGCCGAAATTTGATTCATTAATAAATGTTTGATTGCAATCATAACTATTTATATTTAGCTTTGTTTAATGGCATATCAACTCCTTATGGGTTATTTAATGCCGAAATCTAATTCATTAATAAATGTTTGATTGCAATCATAACTATTTATATTTAGCTTTGTTTAATGGCATATCAACTCCTTATGGGTTATTTAATGCCGAAATCTAATTCATTAATAAATGTTTGATTGTAATCATAACTATTTATATTTGGTTTTGTTTAATGGCATATCAACTCCTTGTGGGTTATTTAATGCTGAAATTTAATTTATTTCTAAATGTTTTATTGTAATAATAATTATATTTTCTACATTCCATTGTAATCACTTTTTTTATTTGACTATGATAATTTCTTTGAACAATTGGTATCAAATATCTTAAACTAATATATATATATATATATATATATATATATATATATATATATATATATAAGCTGCCCACAATTATATAGTAACAAGTATTTTAATCTAATACATATAATCTACCTACAGTTATATGGTATCAAATATTGTTATCTAAAACAAGGAATTTAAACCCAATTATATCATTACAAGTAACTGAAAGAAAATGGTTTCACACTAAAAAAATAATTAAAAAAAAAAATCCCATAGAAATTATCATGGATGCAGACGACACAGTGCATTTTGCAAATACACCTGCCCAAGCTGAATTCCTGCAGCATAGCCTTGAGCAAGTAGCAAGAAATATTACCTTATATGTGAACACATACAAAACAGAATTTATGTGTTTTAAACAAAATAGAGCCATTAAATAGCAAGCCTCTGAAATCAATAGACAATTTTACATACCTTGGTAGCAATATCTCTACAGAAAGTGATGTTAATATACACATGAGAAAGGTGTGGACAGCTACTGACAAGCTGTAACTCTGATTTTATAGAATAAAATGGGAATTCTTCTAAACTATTGCCGTATTAGTACTACTGTACAGCTGCACTACATGGACTTTAAGGATGACGCTATGTGCTGTTCTGAACAAATAATGGAAGCAGCACTTCAAAAAACAGCAGCTACAGAGTTACCAAACTCATATCTCACAAAAAAAAAGAGCCATTAAATGGCAAGCCTCTGAAATCAATAGACAATTTTACATACCTTGGTAGCAATATCTCTACAGAAAGTGATGTTAATATACTCATGAGAAAGGTGTGGACAGCTACTGACAAGCTGTAACTCTGATTTTATAGAATAAAATGGGAATTCTTCTAAACTATTGCTGTATTAGTACTACTGTACAGCTGCATTACATGGACTTTAAGGATGACGCTATGTGCTGTTCTGAACAAATAATGGAAGCAGCACTTCAAAAAACAGCAGCTACAGAGTTACCAAACTCACATCTCACAAAAAATGCAAGTAAGACGAGGCATGCTAGGCACTGCTAGAGAAGCTAAGACTCTTATACATTGACACATCAGTTTTGGCAGACCAGTAAAAACTTACAAGGTACAGAAGCAAAAATATGGAATAGGGATGCCTTTACTACAGACCAGGCCATTGGCCTAATGAGTAGTTTGCCAATGGTCTGGGAGACTGGGGTTCAATCCCAGGTCGAGTCATACCAAAGACTCAAAAAATGGTACTTGATGCCGCCTTGCTTAACACTCAGCATTATAAGGTAAGGGTCAAAGTTACAGTGGAGCAATCCAGGGAATAGAGTAGTGCCCTCCCCTACACTTTGGTGTAGTAGCTATTGAAAAGGGAGCCTTCTGGTCACCCTCAACTATGGGTGCCAACTTTACTTACTTACTACAAGATACAGAAACAAAAATATGGAATAATTTTTCAACATTTTGTTTTAGTCTGATGGTTTCTTTGTTTAATGGCATATCAACCTTTATAGGTTATTTAATGCCAAAGATATTCACCCAGAAGAACACTAGTGATACTATTTAACCTATAACTAGGAGGATAAGGGGGTTCATACCTTTCCCAAGGGTATAATAGTGCAACAGGAGTACAAACTCACTTACTACGATTTCACAGTTCATCGCTTTAACCATTACACCACAAGGACACCCATTTTTTAGTTTGATTTGTCAGATTTAAAAAAAAAAAAAAGCAATGAATTTAAATTTTCATGATTAGATCTATTATTCAAGTACTTTTTAATTAAAATTCAGCCCAATATGAGTGAGCAAGAAAAGAAATGACAAAAAATCTACAATTTGCATGACCCTGAAACCAGGCCAAAATTTCTTTGTCAACCATATACAAAGAAAAGAAAAATATTTTACAGAAAAGGAGCTTATTAAAGAAAATGGGAGAGTGGAGGATGGAACAAAAAATGAAAAGAAGGCAAGTACAACTAGTTTGGGAGAAAATGAGCCTGAGAGTAATGATAATGAAGGGGTGACTGTACACTCCCCAGGACATCTCTTTTTGTGAGGAGAGGGGGCCTTAAAGCTCTACAGAGGATGCCATCAGCATATTCTAAGCATTGCCAACAATGCAAAAAACGAATGTGTGTATATATATATATATATAGGTTCAAAATAAGTACACCTGGTAGATATATTAATGCCATTTTATTTTTGGTTATAGAGCTTTAGTGCTGTAGAGTTTGGTAATAATAATACCTAATAATATCTGGTTTGAAGATAATATTTCACTAAAAATAATGAAATCCTGGTAACTCTAATTTAAATGAAAATCAACTTATGAAAAACTGTTAAAAGTATCATTATTTATTGTTGAAACTATATCTGTGGGCATGTGTGTTTGAGTGTGACGAACCTTCACTGAAATATGAGATTTTTCTTAGTGAAATACACAAATAATACTTCCACATAGAGTATATGTGTGTGTATATATATATATATATATATATATATATACACACACACACACACACAAGTAGAAATGTAACTAACCACCACAAAGATATTCAAGTGATTATTAGTGAAATACACTTATAATACTTAATAATATACATAAAACAAACACAGTGTGCTGGGGCTGTGGAATAAGCTGACAGCATCTCTGCAGAGGGGTAAGACACCTCCCAATGAATGTCTTACATATGTCACTAAGCCATCTGATGGTGAGGCTTCAGTTTTAGAACTTAAGTTCTATTTGACCCATAGAAAGGACTCTATCAGGTGCTACCGATCTGGGACCAATGCCAATAAAGGGGTACTCTGCATTACCCAAAGCTCCAGTATTACTGAAGCCTCATCATCAAATTGTTTAGTGTCATGTCCAGGACACTTGTTGGGGGAGTCTTACCCTACTGCAGAGATGCAGTCAGTGTATTCTGCTGACTGGGCCATCCAATCTTTGATTTGATTTGGCTTCTTTGTTTAACGGTATATCAAACTTCATGGGTTATTTAATGCCAAAGCTATCTGTCTAGAACAGCAGTGATGCCATTTAACCTCTAGCTTGGAGGATAAGGGGGTTCATACCTTTCGAAAGGGCAGTAGTTCAAAAGTGAAGTTTGAACTCACTTACTACAATTCCACAGTCCAGCGCTTTAACCATTACATCACAAGGATACCCCTTCCCATCTTTGGGTCAAATAGAACTGTTTAATCATTTATTATACTTGAAACCATTTAAATGTATACAAACAAATAATTAACATTAAATTGAATTTTTAGTATTAGATAGCAATGCTTGAACCCATAGTTTGCAAATAGAACAATCAGTGTTAGACAGCAATATTTGAAACCATTTAACTGAGTGCAAACAATAAAGAGGACTACTTGAAACCATTTGACTGTGAAAATAATAAAGAAGAATACTTGAAACCATTTAACTGTGTGCAAACAACTGAGCTCTTTAAAAATAATGTTACCTACAAACTATTCACTTAGAATATGTAACAGGATTTGACATTAAATCACTCACAAGGTTTGATATGCTATCAAACCAAATAACCAAGGCAAACACACACACACACACATATATATGTCATCCAAAGATGGACTGTTTCATTGTCTCACAACTCTTCAGTATAGCTAGTCCAGCAAGATGTTTCAAAGTGGGATTGAAACCCAGGTGACTTTATGTCAATCAGACATCCTACCCCAGAGCCATTGTCATTCTTTGCGTAAGTGAAGAAATTTTTTACATATACATTATTGGCTACCTGGAGTGCTCAATTCTTGAGCAGAGATATTGCATATCAGCATATGTGGCAGCCAGCAATTATATATATATATATATATATATATATATATATATATATATATATATATACACACATAACTTCAATAAAAATAGAGATTTTTATTGGTGTGATAGAGATTTAGATTGATTGACTTTAATGGTACATCAGCCTGTCTAGAGTTATTTCATGCGAGAGGTTAGGGAATCACATTCATTAAACATTCCTATTTATATTCTTTTGTGTAATTGTTTATTCAGGGGGGTTTTTTTGTTTTGTTTTGTTTTGTTCTGCACAAGTTCTTATTGAATACAAAGTTTTCTTAAACAGATCTCCTTGACCCATAGACAGGATTCTAAGTGAGAGTGGTCCTGGGAGTAATGGCAATAAAGGATAACTCCACACTCCCCAGAAGATTCAGATTAGTATCATAGCCAGGACACTAGATCAATACAATTATAATCATGGCGTAATAATTAACATCATAGGAAATGGATAGAGCAATCCTAGTTCAAATCCTGGACAAGGCTGTTTGTATTTCATATATTTCATGAGAAAGGTATGAACCCAAATATTCTCTCTTCAGCTATGGGTAAATAGTAAAGCAGATTGGGCTTTTTAACTTTTATATGACAACCAATCTAAGAGAAGGAAAACCGAATTCAAACCTGTTAAACTCCACTTAAAAACTGACCTTGTATTGCATCCTACTTGTGCAGAGAAGTTAGGTAAATATATATCATCATCAAGTCACACTGCTAACACAGATTTCTTCAACACTTTCTCTCTATTCATACATATTATAAATTGCTCCTGGCAGGTCTTCTAGACAATATCCTGTGTCCACGCAGAGCTGTTGTAGGTAAGTTCTTGTTGGTTGGCCAACACTGGCACGTCCATGCGAAGGAGTCGACAGGAGAATATCATTTATGATTTCGTCCTTGCTTCTCCAGCAGTGTCCCTCATATCTTGATCATCTCATGAAGTAAATGGTTGTACAGCTGTTGTTTTGTTGGGTCTTTCTTCCAGGATTTGTGGACTGCTATCAATAAGCTATTGATCATATAGAAATCGGATCTATCTGATAAATTAAAATGGAATTTCTTCAGAGTTCTGTCGATACTACTATATGGATGCACTACATGGATGCTGACTAAACATATTAAGAAAAAGCTAGACAGGAAGTGCACAAGAATGCTACAAGCTTTATTGAACTCATCTTGGAAGCAACACCCAATGAAACACCAGCTGTATCGTTTGGTTTCTTTGTTTATGGCATATCAACTCTTTTTAGGTAATTTAATGCCAAAGCCATTCTCCTAGAAGAACAGTAGTGGTACTATTTAACCCATAGCTGGGAGGATAAGGGGGTTCATACCTTTCCCAAGGGTATTTGCCCGAAAGTGAGCGTAATAGCGCGACTGGAGTACGAACTCACGTACTACGATTCCGTAGTCCATCGCTGTAACCATTACACCACGAGGACACCCCCACCAGCTGTATGGCTATATATATATATATATATTTATATTATAAATATTATAAATAAATCCTATTTGCATTTCATAGTTTTTATATGATTTCTAATTAAAATATTTTCTAAACTAGATTTTCGATTGCAAACTACAATAATTTTGAATAAATTTTTCTAAGCAATTTTTTAAACGACTGATTTACTCCTGGGGGAATATTCTCAGTATAAATAAGACTCTACACGAAGAGTAAGTATAACAAGTTTATTGTACAAAAGTACAATGTAACAAATAATATCTTGACACTCGAATGTATCTTGAATGCCAGAGTGGCTACTCTCGCTTCACCCTTGGTTACCACTTGCTAGCGTCTTTTATAGACTGAGTAATCCATTCTCAGGAGGTGTCAGGATCTTCCACTATATCAACTACATACACAGATGGTATTTTTCAAAAATTCTGTCAATTCTTAATTTTTGTAGATGTTTAAAAAAATTCTGTATCTACGGGAAAAAGAAAAAACAAATTTTTCTAACACATCCAGTGATCATATTTACCAACCCCTCCGCTCGGGCAGGATATGACAAGGTCAATTTTTAAGCGGAGTTTAACAGGTTTAAATTCAGAATTTTCTTTCTTCTAGACAAGTTGCCACACCAAAGCTGAAGAACCCAGTCTGTCCTACTATTTACCCATAGCTAGAGGGAGAATAATTGGATTCATACCTTTCTCAAGGTTATTAGTGCTATGTGAAATACAATCAGTCTCGTCCAGGATTTGAACTTGTGTCGCCGTGTCCATATCCTGCGACGATAACCATTGCACCACGAGCACCTCCATAACACATCCAGTGATACACTATATTTTGAAATGGAACATTATTGACAATAACAGAAGGCTAAGTATGAACTCAATTTTTTTCTTCTTTCAAAAACATTTTTCAGATAAAGCATTTTAACATCTGATATATTATTGCCCTGATGATGTTTTAACAAAAAAAAAAAAAAAAAAAAAAAAAAATGAAGCATTAGCATATTTTCATATACAAAAAAAAAAAAAAAATTCAGATTTTTTTCACATTTATATACACACACACACGTGTATGTATATAACTAATCTTCTCATTATACTTTTATTAAAGAAATACACTTATACTACAACAAACATAGAGAATAAAACAATTTCCAATTGAATTTACAACTGAATGACTACATTGTGAGGTTTGTTTTGGTGCTAAACTCTTACAAAACACAAATGTGAGAATAGAGATAATTAAGGAAAACGATGGAGACGACGTGATAGAAAATTAGCAAGAAAACAAAAAAAAACTAAAAGAAAAGAGGTCAAGCCAAGTAAAAAGAAAATAACGAAAGAGAGAGAAAAGCCAAATGAACAGTGGAATTTTACACCCACCAAAAATGTCCTAATTAGTCAACAGAAAGTGTTTTATTATTCAGAATGACAATGCAAAGTTCACACTCAGTAAATTAAAAATCAACTCATTACTTTCGGATATTTTGACATTCTCACAACTAAACCCCAAGAGTTCCCTTTTATCCCTCACTCTATCAGCAGGGTAGAGAATAGGAAGGTAAGCACCCTCCCACCCCGAAAGGGTTGGTTGGTTGGTTTTTAACTGCATGACAGTCCTTGGGATATTCAATGCTGAATAAAGTTGTTTTGTTTGTTTTCTTTTCAAGTAGTTATTTGGTTTCAAGTAACTATTGATTTGAATCCTTAGTAAATAATTAGAGCTTTAAGTACCTATTTTTAATACCATTAATTTGTACACAGTTATATGGTTTCAATCTTCATATCTGATAATAATCCTTTGTTTGTACAAAGTATTCTTATCTAATACAAATAATTTTTTAAAATACAGTTTCAAATATTCCTATCTAATACTAAAATTTTTTAAACAGACCCACAGATACAACTGCTTTAGGTTAGAGTGGACCAGGGAGTAATGACAATGAAAGGGTACTTCACACTCTCCAAAACTGGTGCCTCAACAGCAGATGTAGTCAAGTGTCATATCCAAGGAATTTACCCCAGAAGGATCTTGGCCTTTTGTAGACGATGCGTCAGCATATTTCAAACCCAGTTGATAAGGCACAAAAAAGGGTATACTGAACTTAGCATTAACTGCCTTTTATGGTGAATCACCAGATATGGAGAATGTGGAGTCATGCCTTGACTGCCATTACTCCCAGGTTCACTCTGAACTGAAGTGGTACTAACTATTAAGATCCCATCTATGGGTCAACTAGATCCGTTCATGATAATAAAGTGTTTACCTGTTCAATAATGTGTCAACCAGTTCAAAATAATTGTGAATATGCATCTTTTGGCATTGGAGACCATAATTGTTCAACTGACTTTAACATAAAATAACCCAACAAGAGTTGACAGGCATAAAACCAACCAACCAAACAGTTTGACCATCAGAACACTTTCTTCAGGGAAAAATCTTAAAAGTAAAGAAAGGATCAATTGAACATGAGCAATTTTTGTATTCAAAAACTGCTAATTCTTTCAATAATCATGGTTTCTTTGTTTAATGGCATATCAACTCCCTATGGGTTAACACTGAAATTTGATTCATTTGTGAATGTTTGATTTTATTAGAGGAGAGAGAAATAAAAAAAAGAAGAGAGAGAGAGAGAGAAAGGTTTGGTTTACATAAAGTCAATATTTTTTTAATTTGTGAAAGTTTGGTTTATTTGTTAAATGGCATATCAACTCCTTATGGGTTATTTAAATGCTGATAGCATGAATAGTTATCCTCATAGAAAACAAACTTTACAAGCTGAATTTAAATCCTCAATCAGACATTTTACATTACCCTATACTCTTATAAAAAGCCTGAATAATTCTCTTCTTCCCACAATTATGGGTAAATAGTAGTGCAGATTAGGCTCTTTAGTCTTGGTTAGGTAACCTATTTAGGAGAAGGAAAAATTTTTAATAAAAAATCAAGGTGTGTGTTAGTGAGCCACTCTACCCGATAAACAACTACTGTTACATAATATTGGTTTGCTTTCTTTGTTTAACAACCGATCAACCTCTGTGGGTTATTTAATGCCAAATCAAACTTTGTAGGAGAACAGCAGTGATACTATCTAACCCATAGCTGGGGGGTATAAGGCAGGGATTGTACTTTTAGAGAGAGAGAGTAGTAGGAAAGAGGAGAGAAAAAGAGAGTAGGAGGAGGAAAGAGTGAAACTAAGAAAGAGAGAAACTAAGAAAGAGAGAAATAGGCAAAGAGGAGAAGAGAGAGAGAAAGGTTTAGTCTACGTAAAGCCAGAATTTTCTTAATTTGTGAAGGTTTGGTTTATTTGTTAAATGGCATATCAATTCCTTATGGGTTACTTAAATGCTGATAGCATGAATAGTTATCCTCATAGAAAATGAACTTTGCAAGCTAAATTCAAATCCTCAATGAGACATTTTACATTGCCCTATGCTCTTATAAAAAGCCTGAATAATTCTCTGCTCTCCACACCTACGGATAAATAGTGCAGATTAGGCACTTTAGCCTTGGTCAGGCAACCTGTCTCGGAGAAGGAAAAATTCTGAATTTAAAATCAAGGTATATAGTTAGCAGGCAACTGCACCCAATAAATAAGTAGTTACATGATAGATTGGTTTGCTTTCTTTGTTTAATGGCATATCAACCTTTGTAGGTTATTTAATGCCAATGCCAAACTTACAGAACAGCAGTGATACTATTTAACCCATAGTTGGGAGGATAAGTAGGCTCATACCCTTTCCAAGGGTATTAGTCTGAAAATGAACATAATAGCACAAGTTGATTTCAAACTAACTCACTACAATGTTGTGCATTAGCCACTACAAAACAGGGACTTCTTTCAATAATTAGTTTATCTGCCCACAGTTATATGGTTTCAAGTATTCCTATCTAATACAAATAATTGATATGAAATTATATGGTTTCAAGTAACTAAAAAGTCTTATTTAATGATAATAATTATTTGTTGGCACAGTTATATGGTCTTAATATTCCTATTCAATATTGATAATTTTCTTTGGGGTGCTTACACCTCTTCAAGGGACACAGTTTACGCAAAGGCTCATCAGAAAGGTGGTGTTGTAAAATTAGATAAATCAAGGGGAGGCAAGATTCAGAGAGGACAGTAAAAGCAACAAAGAGATAAATTTAACATCATCAGAATTATTTTCATCCAGAACCACAGATTCCTCCTCCCAGAAAGAATAAAAGAATCTAGAATTGGGTTTTTATTACAAATTTAACATTTTTCACAGTTGAATGGGTTTTTATATGCCTCTCCAAATATCTGATGTTACTTTGTAAACAGTCATATATATATATATATATATATATATACACACACACAGAGTTCTTCAAAAATATTCTAATGCTTCTGTGAAAGTACTTTCACACGAAAAATGGAACCAATATTTATTCATAGAGACACCACTTGTTCAGAAACTCTGTCAACACATCCTTGGAATTTTCTCAAGAACCCTCTGGTATGATTCTTGGGGTATTATTGCAATAACACCTGCAATAGATTTGTAAAAAAACTTAACACTTTCTCTCTCTCATATATAAATACTAGGGTGAATCAAAGGTATGAATCCATCTGTTCTTCATCCAACTTGAGGTTAAGACTCGATCAGATTGGGTTCTTTAGCCTTGGTAAGTGTTGTACACTAGCCTATCCTACCTTTTCTGAGTAGTAGAACTAGTTCATAACTACTTGTTTACAGCTGCTTAGAGCAGCGCGGATGAAGATATATGGAAACCTTTACACAAACCATCTATGTAATACCAATTCTTAGCACTCTACTCTTATGGACCCCACACATGGCCGTGCAAAAGCAGGACGACCAACACAAACATACATTCAGCAACTATGTGAGGATACAGGATGTTGTCCTGAAGACCTGCCTGGGGCAATGAACGATAGGGAAAAGTGGCGAGAGAGGGTCAGGGATATCCGTGCTACCAGCACGACATGATGATGATGATACTGAACATTTTAAGTTCTAATATACAACTTTGTTAACACATTCTTGGAATCTTTTCAAGAGCCTTCTGGTATAATTCTTTGGATATTATTGCAACAACACCTGCAATATATTTCTAAAAACAAAACATCCTCTCTCCCTCTCATATATAAATATAAGGGTGAGTCAAAAGTTTTGCAATATTTTGGAAACATGAGGCACAATTCAGCAGCTCAAGATACTTTTACCAACATCATGAAGGTGATGAACCACACTGGACTGTGAAATGCTAAGGTTATTTGATACTCTTCAAGAGCTTATCACCAGATTTACCTCTACGGTTTGGAAAATGGCTACAAAATTCACAGTTTAAGACCTACTTAACATTGCCTGATTGTCAAGGTTCTTGCAAGCTGAGTGACATTTCTTCATCTGGTTACTGTACTGTGATCAACTGTACCTTCACCTTTTGCACAACAAATGTGTGCCAAGTAAAGTTGTTGTTACATCCCAACAACAAAAAGAAACTATGATGTCTGACCAAAAACCACCTTTTGTATTCAACAACTATCCTCTCTTTCGTCTCTTTAAACTGACCACTGCTTCTTCTCGAATCAATTTGTATCTAACTCAAAAGCAAAAAGACACCGAGAGACGATATTTGTTATTTTTATGTTTTTTTCTGCCTGCCCTCATTTGCATGTGCATCTTCACTCTCCGTCGTTTTATTTGACTGCCAGCATAAAAATACGTGACCATTTGCAATATAAGCTCGCTCAGGGCAGCCATGTTCTTTTCCAGCCCCAAAAAATAAATCTTGCATGCAGAGCGTTTGTGCTGAGGCGAGCGGCAATTTTCACCCCACTTTTCACTACAAAATGTTTTGGGTCGCTTCAACGGCATTATGGCCCAGTTTGAACTTATAAATCGTAAGTTACCAAATTAAATACATAAACATGTTCATCTGTGCAGATCTCAAATCATGTACAGAGTGAAGCAATGTGTCAGTACACCAACTCCCATAATACTACCAACCACAGTAAGTAACTTTGAACTGCTTTGGTCACATGATATATATGTACCAAAATATCAAGAAATTTTTGGCTTACCCAAGTAACATTTGTGGCAGTTAAATTGGGTTTTACATCCTTCTCTAAACAGTTGATATTACTTAGTGAATAATGATTATATACACATAGACTTTAAAAAGCTTGCCAAGATTTCTATTACAAAAACAGAACCAATATTTATTCAAATTTGTTCACTATCTCTGTTAATGTAATCTTAGAATCTTCTCAAGAATCTTTTTGTATATTTCTTTGGGTATTGTTGCAATAATACTTGCAAAATGTATATATATATATATGTGCCACTGAAAAACTAGATGGCATAACCATAAAGTGAGCTTCCACAATAGAAAATAAACCAACAGTACATCATCAAAACATGATAGCTAATAAAGGATGAAATAGCCGAATCTCCCATAATAAAATGAGGTATGGTTAAAAAAAAGCACAAGCTTATAAAGGGGGTAACACAAGC
>OY757947.1:14147051-14182051 GCA_963585895.1 Sepioteuthis lessoniana
TTAATAATAACTCATTCCAATTCAATAACAATAACTATATCCTGACCCTAGGAACAGCTATGGGAACTAAAATGGCACCAACATATGCTACCGTAACCCTAGCATATTTAAAAGAAAACCTATATGAAATGATAGGTAAAAAATACGGAAATGACATAAAAGAAGAATTTACCAAGTCATGGAAAAGATATTTGGATGATTGCTTCATATTCTGTAAAAATCCATGGGGAGACATCAACGAATTGTACGACCTACTACAAAACCTACACCCCAAAATAAAATTTACGATGGAACACAGCTAAAAAGAATTACCAATTTTAGCCATCCTTATAAAAAATGTAAATAGCCAAATCATCACAGATATCTACCACAAATCAACAGACACCCAACAATACCTCCACTTCAGAAGCCACCACCCCAAAAACTGTATAAAATCTATCCCTTACACACTGGCACGTAGAATACACAATAATCACCGATAAAAGCCTAAAAAAACACGCCTCAAAGAACTACACACAACCCTACACCACAGAGGATATCCAACAACACTAATAAATAAAGGGTTAAATCAGCAGAAAAAATACCCGAAAGAGAATTAAGGAACCCCCCCAAAAAAAAAACAATGAAAAACCCCTAGCATATATCAAAACCGACAACAAAAATAATCCAGAACTATTCACAGAAATAATGAAAAATCTGGAAGAAATTGAAAACAAGAACAAAATCAAAGAAATACTAGACACAAAAAAATCATTAAAATCCAGAGACAACCCAAAAATCTTAAAAGAATACTCAACTCTTCTACATTTGGAGAAAACACAACACAAGGAGTTACCAAATGCAATAAAAATGATGCAAAATATGTGATATAATTACAGAAGGTAAATCCTATACCTTTAAAAACCCGGAAACCAAATTCAAAATAAATAAAAACTTCAACTCAAAAAACGTAGTCTACATGATTAAATGTAGCAAATGCAAAGAAATAATACATAGGATCAACACAGGCACTTAATACAAGGGCATCACAACATAAGAGTAATATCAAAATAGGAAAAAACCGAAAATTAAATGTTTCGAAACACCTATACCAATGTAGTAGAGGTAAATTTAAAATTATGCCAATTTATCAAAACAACAACTACACGCTACTTCAAATAAAAGAAAGAAATTTTATAGATAAATTTAAACACGAGTTGAATAAAACATGAACCATACACACACAAACGGAAATAAACATACATACACACATTTTATATATATATATATATATATATATATATATATATATATATATATATATATATATAGAGAGAGAGAGAGAGAGAGAGAGAGAGAGAGAGAATACTTAGTCCAGTTAAACCGGAGTTAGGAGTAATTCCATCAGGACAAGAAATTATTCATGAATGAATATTTAAATCTTCCTGGTAAAGAGCTCAATGTACCAATTATACAGAGCAATAATTTCTTTAAGAAAAAACAACGAAACCAATCACAAAGAATTATAAATTTATTTCCATCCTGTTACGCATTTTTGAAATTTTCAAAAACACGAAAAAAAATTAACAGGACTTCATCAGATCAATTAGATAATTATCTAATTGATCTGATGAAGTCCTGTTAATTTTTTTTCGTGTTTTTGAAAATTTCAAAAATGCGTAACAGGATGGAAATAAATTTATAATCCTTTGTGATTGGTTTCGTTGTTTTTTCTTAAAGATATATATATATATATATATATATATATATATATATATATATATATATATATATATATTTACTAATCAATTATCTACCAGTATTCACGGTACCAGAAAAAAACAAAAAAACCCTGGCCAGGAACAAGAGATAAAAATAAAAATATCTCGAATCCCGGTCCAGAGGAAAAAGAAAAAGTTTTTTGGGTAAAAAAGAAAGAAAAGACCAACCTCGTCCTACTCCTTGAAAAAAATCAAGGGGTACTAAGTCAGTGGCCAAAAGAAAACCAAAAAACCCTCCGCGAATACTGCAATGCTATAATTACTAAAGTGCTCAACATTAACCAATGGAGCCAATTATAGAATTAACTTAAATCGCTAGTCGAAAATCTTCTACTAAAGTTTCACCTTAACGGATCATCAGGAAGTTTCGTGTGTGTGTGTGTGTGTATATATATATATATATATATATATATATATATATATATACACACACACACAGAAAAAATATAAATAATTAAAGACCATTCAAACTATAAACACAAGTAAATTAAAATCTCATTGAATACCCATTAACTAGACCTTACCCAGACATGTTCTCAGACAAAAGCATCAAGCTGGAAACAGACACACACACACACATATATATATATATATATATATATATACACACACACACACACACATGTGTGTATACATATACAAAAAAAGAAGAGCTATCAGAAAATTTAAAACCACACAGCCCCACACACAATGATAAACATATCAAATATCAAAGAGGGATAAAGCAGACCAAAGTAAACACACTCTAAGAAAAAGAGAGAATAAACCCTATATAAAACCTGCCCAAACCAACTGGAAATCATTCAAACTGCAAACAAGAGTGAGTTCAAGTCTTATTGAGTACCCCATAAACAAAGCCTTGTGCCACATCTGTTCTCCAACGAAAGCAACAAGGTGGAAACATACACATATATAACACATATGTAAGAACAAAATAAATAAATTCAAAAAATACAAATCTCTTCATGGACCTACCTATTTTAAAATTTGTTTTTATTCTTTCTTTGGACCTACAACAAATACACACACATACACACACACGCATATATATATTTTTTTTAAACCCCTACACTAACTAATATTAACAACTAACCTAACTGGTGGTGTCCTTGTGGTGTAATGGTTAAAGTGCTGTACTACGGAATCATGGTAAGTGAGTTCCAACTCTAGTCACACTATTACATTCACTGTCAAACAAATACCCTTGGGCAAGGTATGAAACCCCTTATCCTCCCAGCTATGGGTTAAATAGTACCACTACTGTCCTTCTAGAAGGATAGATTTGGCATTAAATAACCTAAGAAGGTTGATATGCCATTAAACAACAAACTAACTAAATAACTTAAACATTACATTCTAGCCTTCAAATACTAATTGTAATGTTAAAAATATTATTATTCAAAAATTAGAAACTAATTCTTTTACAAACCTGAATAATTAAATGATTAAGTTTCACTGTTTTCTTCACATGGGAAGCCAATTTTATAACATTCATAAACCTATCAGTCTTGAAAAATATTCATTACTTAAAAATTCCTTACTTTTTTGACTGATCATCCTGAATTGTCAAGAAAAAAAAATCAAAAAAACATTGAAAACTATTTACAAACGTATACAAAGTTGAATGCTTAAATCATTAAGTTTTAAATTCTCTTCACATGGGAAGCCAATCTAGTAACATTCATAAGCCTATCAGTCTTGAAATGTAAACAGTCATGATATAAACCTGATGATGGCCATTGATTTGTACAAATAATTAAGAATAGCTCAGAAACCTTGAAACTAAGATTCAAATTAAAAGACATACAGGGTGTTCCCATTACGTCTGGAAGCAGTTTGAAAATTTTGAATTTAACAACTAATAATGCATAAATGATAAAATCATTTAGTAAAACAATATAAAAATTCAACTTTTGATGAACTTTTTGATAATCACACTTTAACATGAGCATCATTTTTGTGGAGATATTTAAAAACTTTTTTATGAATTTATCGTACCTTGTATTTCTTGAATTTTTTTCTCATACATATTTTTCTTCTGATGAGATAAAAGATGAAATTTTCAAAGTATAGGGTTTTAATCCTTGCAAATTAATATTTATAATTGGGAAAAAAAACGTGGTGAGTGTCCCGAAGGTGTAATGGCTAAAAGCCATTAGGTTTGAACTCTTGTCACGCAAATGCATTAAATTTTGGACTAATACCCTTCGGAAAGCTATAAACTTCTTTATTCCTCCAGCCATGGATTAAACATTTTAGACCATGTGGTCTAAAATGTAATAGAATAGATTACTCACATTGCGTCTGCATTTGACAGTCGGGAAAAGATAGAAAGAGGAATGTGAGTTTGTGGACTCCTTCTATGCGAGTAGCGGTAATTTGCATATGAGGAGAAGAGGCTATAAAAAGATCAAATTGGTGAGGCTGGGGTGTGTTATTCTGAGAGCAGAGAGCAGACATTGAGTTAAGAGGAGTTTGTGAGAGTCGCTGAGTTGTGTTATTCTGAGAGTTAGTGTGAGCAGCATAGTTGGCGTGAAGGAGTTTTAAACCATGTGGTCTAAAATGTAATAGAACAGATTACTCACATTGTGTTTGCGTTTGACCGTCGGGAAAGGAAAGAAAGAGGAATATAAGTTTGTGGACTCCTTATATGCGAGTAGCGCTAATTTGCATATGAGCAGAAGAAGAGGCTATAAAAAGACCAAATTGGCGAGGCAGGGATGTGTTATTCTGAGTGGAGAGCAGATATTAAGTTAAGAGGAGTTGGTGCGAGTTGCAGAGTCGTGTTATTCTGAGAGTTAGTGCAAGCAGCATAGTTGGCGTGAAGGAGTTCCAACCCCCTTTTTTCATTACATAGTATCACTTGTTGTTTTACAAAGATGGCTTTAAAATTAGATAGCTGTTAGGGATCAGACCTAACAAAAAAAATATAAAAGTTATTACCCTGAGAGATCGAGTGTTGCCACCTATGAACAGTGCATTGTGGGATAGTAAGGACCAGAAGAATAGATATTTGTGAGGGACAATAAGTAAGTAAAGTTGGTGACCTTAGTCAAGAGTGACCCAAAGGTTCCCTTTTCAATAGCTACTACACCGAGAGGAGAGAGCGCGACTCCTTTCCCTGGATTGCTCCACTTTATCCCTGATGCTTACCTTATAATGCTGAGTGTTAACCAAGGCAGTATCAAGTACCATTTTTTGAGTCTTTGGTATGACTCGACCAAGGATTGAATCCCGGTCTCCCAGAGCATTGGCGAACACTCTACTCATTAGGCCACAAATCAGCCATGACACATGAATGTACATTTGAACGGTGCACACAAAGTTAAAACAGCTTCTTTTCCTGGTTAATAGACTCATATCTCCATCTGCGGTTTAATAAACCTAATTGTTTTGTTTACATATTTTTTGTTTATAAAAACCTAAAAAAACTTGGTATTAACTAACCCATGAAGGTTGATATGCCATTAAACAAGCAAAACCAAACCTGTCAAAAAATGACTTTCTCCTTTCTTTATCTTTCTTCTTTTTCTCTTCATGTCTCTTCTTTATCTCTTTAAGTCTTTCTAATTTTTAATCTCTTCTTTATATCTATCTTTTCATGTCTTTCTTCTACATCTTTCTCTCTTTATCATTTCTTTGTCTCTTCTTCACTTTTTTTATCCCTCTTTTTCTCCTTTATCTTTTTTTCTTTATCTTTATCTCTCAATGTCTTTTCTTCATTTCTCTTCTTTTTTCTCCTTCAAAATATATTTATATCAACATTTCCACAGGTCTGGTTAATCAAAACTAGTTTGTAATAGGAAATCAATTGACAGAAAATGTAATTGGAGGTGCCTGTGGTGTAACGGTAACCATCATAGGAAATGGACACAGTGATATGAATTCAAATCCTGGACAAGACTGATTGCATTTCACATAGCACTAATACCCTTGGGAAAGGTATAAATCCTATTATTTTCCCTCCAGCTATGGGTAGATAGTAGGGCAGACTGGGTTCTTCAGCCTTGCTGAGGCCACTGGTCTAGGAGAAGGAAAACTGAATTCAAACCTGTTAAACTCTGCTTAAAAATTGACCTTGTGTCATATCCTGCCTGAGCAGAAGGGTTGGTAAATATGGATAGAAAATGCTCAAATTTCTCTCTCATTGAAAAGGATTCTAGCAGATTTCTATATTAATAATTGTTAAAGTGGATAGTTCTATGTTTTTAGTTTTATCAAAACTTACTTAAAGGCCACCTTTGAAGGTCATTAGGTCAATAATAATGTATACTTTAAAATCTCTAAAACAGAATCCTAAAATACAAAGTTATCAAAAACAAATCTAGTGTGAAAAAAACTTTTGCCAACCATATGATGGGGAAAAAATAGACTTTACTGCAAACATAAAAAATATGCAAATTCATTTACTAGATCTATAACCAATAGGACATTTAAAATCTTCCACAAATCAAATTCTAAAAGCAAAACATTATTTATCTTTAGAATGCATACATTGCTCTGTATAATATATATGGAAATCAAAATAGCTTTTCAATTTTAGAATCAATAGGTATAAACATAGAATAAGATTAAATCATAATAAATTACTCCTGGTTGTAAAATATCCCACCAAACAAATCACAGCTTTGAAAGAGGTATTTAATTCATGATAATAGAGAGGATAGATAAAAAAAAAAAAATTAACTAACAATATTGCATCAATACTAATAACCCAAGAAGATAGATGGATATTACATCTAAAAACTCTAACACCGCCACCCTACACAATGATTTAACAAGTTAAACCACCAAAAAGTACGACATTTAATCCTTAGTAAACACTGCAGTAGGGCTAATGATGTAAGAATTATCATCATAGAAAGTGGACTCAGCTACCCAAGTTCAAATCCTAAACAAGGCAGTTGACATTTTACATGGCACTAATACCCTTGGGGAAAAATATGCATTCAACTATTTTCTCTCTAGATATTGGTAAATAGTAGGTCAGACTGTGACCTTTAATCTCAGCATGGCAACCAATCGAGGAGAAGGAAAACTGAATTTAAACTAGTTGTAGACCAGAAGAATGGCCTCCACCACCAGGCTATTTCTGCTTGAAGACTCACTGTATAAGTAGCAACCCTACAATCAAATCAAGTTGTAAGACCAGTGAAGAACAAAAACATTGATGCAACATCAAAAAGTATTCTCATTAACTTTTATATAAGTAAGTAAAGTTGGCGACCATAATCAAGGGGGACCTGAAGGCTCCCTTTTCAATAGCTACCACACCAAAGGATAAGGAAAGATGCTTCTCCTTTCCCTGAAATTTTGATGTAGACTTAGACAATTTTTTTTTTCTTTTTTTGTTTAAATCAGAAAATATTCTCAGATTTGAAAACATTTTGAAACATTGATCATATCCTCATATCCTGAAAAATCAGCAATTTTTATAAACATGAACTCTCACTTTAAATATACTTATCTGTGCTGATGGCGCAACATGATGATGACAACGATGAAGTTTAAGCTGTCTTGAAATAAGTAAAGTAATGTAAAGTTGGCAACTGTAGTCGAGGGTGACCAGAAAGCTCCCTTTTCGATAGCTTCTACACCAAAGTGTAGGGGAGGCGCTACTCCTTTCCCTGGATTGCTCCACTTTACCCTTGATCTGTACCTTATAGTGCTGAGGGTTAAGCAAGGAGTCATCAAGTACCATTTTTTGAGTCTTTGGTATGACTCAACCTGGGATTGAACCCAGGTCTCCAGGGCTATAGGTGAACACTAACTATCATGCCAATGTCCGAAATGAATTCTAAAAGTATACATACATCCTGATGATTGTCTAAGGTGAAAATCAACTGGGATACGTAAATTAATAAACATTATCAACATTTATGGACTGATTAACTTTCAGTTTGCAGACTAGTACATAGGTATGAGTTACCAAACTGCTCTTCATAAACAAGATCTGACACAAGGCCAATTTTTATGTAGAGTTTAACAAGTTTGAATTCAGTTTTCCCTTGCCTAGACAGGTGATCATACCAAGGTTAAAGAGTGAAGTCTGCCATACTATTTATCCATAGCTGGAGGGAGAAGAGTACCTTTCTTAACAGTATTAGTGCAATGTGAAATGCAAACACCCTTGTTCACCCTGGGTCTTAATTTCCATTTCCTACAATGATAACTATTACACCGTGACATTAACTGGGTGCTCCTTATTTTTAGTCTTGTGCCAGAACTGAGCAAAGCTTATTAAATAATATAGGTATTAGCTGATGAATGATTGCACTAAAATATTTTGGTGCTTTATAATTTGGGCCTTGAGCCACAACTCAAGAAAGCTTATTAAATAATATTGGTATTAGCTGATGAATGATGAATGGTGCTCCATATTTTTAGCCTTGTGCCACAACTTAGCAAAGCTTATTAAATAATATAGGTATGAGCTGATGAATGACTGCATTAAAATTTCTTCCAAATGTCAAAATTAACATAAAAATCTTATTATGAATGTAGGGTGTTGCCAAAACAAAAATGATCAGCTATATTCTTTCTTGGTGAGGCTTAGAACCTTTTAAACAACCTTCATAGATTACAGTTTTGTAAAACACTTGAAGTTTATTATCAAGGCTTTCGACAGCACCAGGTGTTTTGATATCAGATTCACCAACATTTATTTTTGTTGGCAGGTTCATACACAAGTTTTAACTGAAGGCCACCTCACATGGCATAATGGTTAGCAAGTTAAACTAGCAACTAGTGAGTTCAGATCTCACTAGATGCGCCATATTTTTGGCCTTGTGCCATAACTTAGCAAAGCTTATTAAATAATATAGGTATAAGCTGATGAATGACTGCACTAAAATTTCTCCCAAGTGTCAATATTAACTTAAAAATCTTGTTTTTATAAGTAATAGTAGGGTGTTGCTACAACAAAAATGTTCAGCTATATTCTTTCTTGGTGAGGCTTAAAACTTTCTTAAACAACCTTCATAGATTACAGTTTATTATCAAGGCTTTCGACAGAACCAGGTGTTTCTATGTCAGTCAGATTCACCAACATTTAATTTTGATGGCAGGTTCATACACAGATTTTAGCTGAAGGCCAACTCACATAGTGCAAGGGTAAGCAAGTTAGACAAGCAACTAGTGAGTTCAGGTCTAACTAGATGCTCCATATTTTTGGCCTTGTGCCACAACTGAGCAAAGCTTAGTAAACAATATAGGTATGAGCTAAATTTTTCCCTAATTAATGATTGTATTAAAATTTCCTCGCATAGTCAAAATTAACATGAAAATCTTGTGGTCTATTTTTCCAATAGCCAGAAAAAAAACACATTGGGTCCTGTTTAAAATAACCTCTTATTGTTGGTTTGCTTCTCTTGGCCACAAGATGCTTATTTGTAGATGCCTTGCAAAGTTTCCATAGCAAGTATGTTTTTATTGCTAGCCCCATAATCACTCATATTGAATTCAGTGTTCATCATTATGTCGTGCCACAGGCACAGATATCCCGGACCCTCTCTCACCACCTCTCCCAATCGTTCATCACTTTTGGCAGGTCTTCAAGGGCTACATCCCATATCCTCACATAGTTGCTGGATGTATGTTCTAGCTGGTCGTCTTGCTTTTGTGGGGGTCCATAGGAGTACATCACTTATGAGCTCGTCCCTGCTTCTCCAGTAGTGTCCTGCATGTCTGGTTTGTCTAACTTGGATAGTTTTCGGGATGGGAGGCAGGTGGCCATATATTTGGTGCCTTGTGGGGTGTTGCCGCCAGGACTTGTTCAATATTACTCGCAGCATTCTTGTGTAATTGCCATCTAGCTTCTTTTCCAGCCATTTAGTTAGCATCCAAGTAGTGCATCCATACAGCAATATCGATATGACTGCTGCCTGGAAGAAACTGCGTTTCATTTTATCGGTTAGGTCTGATTTCCATATGATCAATAGCCTATCGATAGCTGTCCATGCCTTCATTAGCCGTGTGTCGATGTCCTTTTCTGTTGATGATACGCTGCTTCCGAGGTAGGTGAATTTGTCTACTAGTTTAAAAGGGGTTCCATCTAGTGTGGAAATGTCGCCTGTTTGATTATAGCACATATATTCCGTTTTGTGTACATTGACATGGAGGCCAATGCCTGCGGCAGCTCATTCCAAGCTATGCAGTAGTGTTTCAGCTTGGTTAGGTGTATTTGCCAGTATCGCTATGTCATCGACGTAGTCAGCGTCGGTAATTGTTTTTGCGGCGTACCTTCTGCTTCTTTTAGTGGTGTCCTCGTGGTGTAATGGTTAAAGCGATGAGCTGCGGAATCGTAGTACGCGAGTTCGTACTCCAGTCGCGCTATTACGTTCACTTTCGGGCAAATACCCTTGGGAAAGGTATGAACCTCCTTATTCTCCCTCCAGCTATGGGTAAATAGTAGGACGGACTAGGTTCTTCAGCCTTGGTGAGGCAACTAGTCTAGGAGAAGGAAAACTCTGAATTCAAACCTGTTAGACTCCGTTTAAAAATTGACCTTGTGTCATATCCTGCCCGAGCGGAGGGGTTGGTAAATAGTACCTTCTGCTTCTTTTCTTTGTCAGCTCGAAGCCGTTTTCTCTGATTTTATTAATCGATGTTCTAAGCACGTAATCTAGACAGATGATAAAGAGGTATGGGGCTAGCGTGTCTCCTTGTAGTACTCCTGCTACAATGTCGAAGTATTCTGTGTCTCCATCTGGTGAACATACTTTCACTTTGGTGTTTCTATACAGAATCGTTATTGCTGCTACGGTATCTTTAGGTAGGCCGTATGCTAATAGGATTTGTTTCATCTTTCCTCTGTGAATGGAATCGAAGGCCTTGATAAAGTCGACAAATAGTAATGTCGCTTGTAGGATTTTTGCCCGTACGCCCTCTAGGATTCTACGGATGGTTAATATTTGTGAGGTCGTGGATCTATTTCTTCAGAAGCCATTTTGATTTTTCCTAAGGATGTTGTCGATTTTGGGTTCTATTCGGTTTCGTAGTAGGGCATTGTAGATTTTGGCTGCTATGGATGTAAGTGTGATGCCTCGGTAGTTCTTGGCTAATCCGAGGTCACCCTTTTTAGGGAAGGGGAGGATACATCCCTTCATCCATCTGTCAATCGTATTTTATAGACTGCGTTGCAAAGTCAGAGCAGTATGTCATCCAATTGTCTGGTCTACCATACTTCTGGGGGAATCTCGTCCAGCCCTGCAGCTTTCCTATTTTTAATTTTTCTAAGAGCTGAGTCGAGTTCTTCTTGAGTGAACGGTCCTAGTTTAATGTCCAATTGCTTACTAATTATTCTGGTGATTGGTTCATGCGTTACTTTCAGTGGGTTTCCTAGTAGATTTTCGAAGTGCTGTTTCCACAGTTTTATTCTTTCCTGTTGGTTTGCAGCTTTCAGTTTTGCTTTGACTGTGCTCTTCCTTCTGTTCACTTTGTTTATAGTTTGCCATGCTATCCTAGATTGCCTATCTTCCACTGAGTCTCTAATCTTATCTATCTGATTTTGTATGTATTCTGTCTGTTCCTTTATATATATGCCTGCTAATTGATATTGTGCCGTTTTTAGTTTTCAGGCATTTGTGTTTGTTGGGTTCTTCCTATAGCTTTTGGAAGCTGTTTTCACGTGTGCTCGTTTTTCTCTCACCACTAACGTTTCCCATGGGACTATGTTTAGTTCTAGATTTTGTTGGAATACACTTCGCTGCCGCCTCACAGTGAGCATTGACGAAATTCTCATATTCGTCATTTGGGGTACCTTTTTCCGTCTTCTCTTATAGTGTCTCAAATCTGTTTCTCAATTCTACTACATATTTATCTCTGATATCTCTGTTGTTGAGAAGGGCCCAGTCATAGTGTTTGGTGGCCGCTATTCGTGTGGCGTTTTTTCGTAGGCTTAGTCGTATTTTTGCTGTGACTATTCGGTGATCGGAGGACACACCCTCAAAAGAGAAGTATGCCTCGCAATTGATTGCACTATTTTTCCATTTCTTGTTTATAAAGACAGAGTCTATCAGTGCTTTACTATTGTTCGCGTACATGTAGGTCCATAATTTCCCCTCCCTTTTTTACCAAGAAACAATGGATTCATGCCTTTTCCTAAAACAATTGTAAAAAGCCAAAGTCTCATCTAAGATTGATTTTTTCCATTTACATAGGCATGTACATTGGGTGCCTACAAAAGAAACTGACTGCTTCAAAACTTTGTTTACAAAATAAAAACTTTTTAAGATATGGACAGAACTAGTTAAAAAAGTTTTAAGTCACACCTAGAAAAAAGAGCCATAGCTGAAGGTCTTTGTTTTGCCAATACACTAAGATTTCTTATAAAAAAAAAAAAAAGAAAAACAAATTCAGATTTTTCTATTTTCATGAGAAGTGATTGTGTGTTACCACAGCAAAAATGTTCGGCTATGGATCTTCTTTCTTGGTAAGGCTTAGAACCTTTTGAACAACCTTCATAGGTTACAGTTTTTTAGAGAAACACTTGAAGTTTATTATTAAGGCTTTTAATGGCATCAAGTGTTCCATAGTTAATCAGGTTGCCAAAAACTATAGGTTCCTTTCAGTCTACCTCCATTCCAACAATTTATCATACTATTTATGTATATGTCATCATGACATCTAAATTTAACAGCTTCCAACTTTTTATTCTGATTAAATGTCAAGACAAAATATTTGTCCCTACCTCCTGTTAATTTAGATAATCTCAAACAACATATCACTCAGCTGTTGCTATAGTATATATTTAGTAGACTTCTGATTTTAAATTCAGATTTTGCCTACCTATGAAGACAGAAAGCCAAATATCCTTTTATATTGTATATATTTACTAGACTTCTGATTTTGAATTCAGATTTTGCCTACTTATGAAAACAGAAAGCCAAATATCCTTTCATATTGTATATATTTACTAGACTTCTGATTTTGAATTCAGATTTTGCCTACTTATGAAGACAGAAAGCCAAATATCCTTTACAATTGTATATATTTACTAGACTTCTGATTTTGATTTCAGATTTTGCATACCTATGAAGACAGAAAGACAAACATCCTTTACGATTGTATATGTTTACTAGACTTCTGATTTTGAATTCAAATTTTGCCTACCTATGAGGACAGAAAGCCAAATATCCTTTACAATTGTATATATTTACTAGACTTCTGATTTTGATTTCAGATTTTGCATACCTATGAGGACAGAAAGACAAACATCCTTTACGATTGTATATGTTTACTAGACTTCTGATTTTGAATTCAGATTTTGCCTACCTATGAGGGCAGAAAGCCAAATATCCTTTCATATTGTATATATTTACTAGACTCCTCTGCCACAAACAAGATTTGACACTTTTGCACACCAATTCAGGGTTTGGTTTCTTTGATATATCAATTTTAGTGGGTTATTCAATGCCAAAGCCATTCTTGCAGAAGGTAAGGCAAGCCGGCAGGAGCTGTAAAATATACCGGCTGCATCTCAGCAGAGGAATAAGCCCCCCACTTTCCATGAGTGTCCTGGATATGATACTAAACAATCTGATGGCAAGACTTCAGTAATACTGGAGCTTTGGGGAGTGCAAAGTACCTCTTCATTGCCATCGCTCCCATTTCCACTCTGACCAGGTGCAGCAGCACCGAAAAGAGTCCTATCTATGGGTCAAATAGAACTGTTTGATCATTTAACTGTGTGTAAACAAATAACTGATGTTCAATTGAATTGTTAGTAATACAACACAATACTTGGAACCATTTGACTTTGTTGACTTATGTTTAGAAACTATATATATATATGTCTAAACTAAATTTGGCATTAAATAACCTACAGTGGTTGATATGCCATAAAACCCAACCAAACTAAATCATATATATTTAATATATATGTATTAAGAGGATTTGGCATTAAATAACCTACAATGGTTGATATGCCATAAAGCCAAACCAAACCATATATATATATATATATATATATATATATATATGTATAAGAGGATTTGGCATTAAATAACCTACAATGGTTAATATGCCATAAAACAAACCTAAAACAAATCAAAATACATGTTAGCTCCAAACTATGTTCTTATGCATACACGTGTTAAGAATATATTAGTAGAGAAGATTTAGAATCAAATAACCTACAGGAGTTGACATACCATAAAACCCAACCAAACTTGTGGAAAGGCAGCTGGGGAGAATAAGGGCGTTCATACCTTTCCCAAAGGTATTAGTCCAAAAGTAAATATAATAGCGCAACAGGAGTTCAAACTCACAACACTATTGCAGTCCAGCATGTTAGCAAATACGCCACAGGGACTCCCAACTCATAAATGCATTGGTCAAGCTGGTGATGCCATTAAGAAGGATTATAATAGAAACTATCATCTTTTTCATGATAAGACCACTTTTGAGTAAAGTGTTTCATATTTAATTCTATAATCTGAGCTTTCAGTGCTCACTTCACATTATGTCAGAATGATGCTGTTCTGGATAGTGAGTACTGAATTTCTATCTGGGACAGCATCATTCCGATGTAACATGAAATGAGTATGAAAAGCAGTGAATGTAGTAAATACAAATTCACCAGTCTTTAAAGGAAAAACTTCAACAGCAAACTCAGGTTGGCACAAGTCTATGAATAGTAAAACATTAGTGAGATGTGAATTAATTTTTTATTTATTGCGGACTTTTTGTCCTCATCTTGGTAGTGAAAGAAGAAACAACACAAAAACTACCAAGATGAGGACAAAAAGTCCGCAATAAATGAAAAATTAATTCTCAGATTAAGAAGCCTCATCTCAAAATGATTTCAATTAAAGACAATTAGTGAGATGGAGCTACCATTGCCACTTGCCTAAGTTCAATTGCACCATACAGTTGGTTTGTTTTTTTTGTTTAATGGCATTTCAATCTCTGTGGATTATCCAATAGCAAAGCCATCCTTGGAGAAGAACAAAACTAGTGGGGAAAAAAGTACTTACCTTTCCCAAGGGTATTAGTCCATAAGTACAAGTAACAGCATGACTGAACTCACTCACTCACTTTGATGTCAATGTCCAGTACATTAGCCACTTTGCAATGGGGGCTCCCTCCTTGTAAATTATTTAATGCCAAAGCACCCCATAGAGAAGAATAGCTGTAATACTATTTAACCCAAAACCAGGAGGGAGTGGGTTTTTACCTTTCCCAAGGGTATTAGTCCATAAGTACAAGTAACAGCATGACTGAACTCACTCACTCACTTTGATATCAACGTCCAGTACATTAGCCACTTTGCAATGGGGGCTCCCTCCTTGTAAATTATTTAATGCCAAAGCACCCCATAGAGAAGAATAGCTGTAATACTATTTAACCCAAAACCAGGAGGGAGTGGGTTTTTACCTTTCCCAAGGGTATTAGTCCATAAGTACAAGTAACAGCATGACTGAACTCACTCACTCACTTTGATGTCAATGTCCAGTACATTAGCCACTTTGCAATGGGGGCTCCCTCCTTGTAAATTATTTAATGCCAAAGCACCCCATAGAGAAGAATAGCTGTAATACTATTTAACCCAAAACCAGGAGGGAGTGGGTTTTTACCTTTCCCAAGGGTATTAGTCCATAAGTACAAGTAACAGCATGACTGAACTCACTCACTCACTTTGATATCAACGTCCAGTACATTAGCCACTTTGCAATGGGGGCTCCCTCCTTGTAAATTATTTAATGCCAAAGCACCCCATAGAGAAGAATAGCTGTAATACTATTTAACCCAAAACCAGGAGGGAGTGGGTTTTTACCTTTCCCAAGGGTATTAGTCCATAAGTACAAGTAACAGCATGACTGAACTCACTCACTCACTTTGATATCAACGTCCAGTACATTAGCCAATTCTAAATGGAGGCTCCCTCCTCATAGGTTATTTAATGCCAAAGCCATTCTATTCAACCCAAAACCAGCGGGGAGATTAGGGAGTTCATACCTTTCAAAAGGGTATTACATTATGAATTGAATTACCATGACCAGGACATACGGAAACACTGGACAGTTGTTTCGACCTTATTAGGTCTCATTAGCAGTGTATACCAAGATCTCCACCACTCTTGGGAAGACATGGCCTTGGAGGTGACTGAATCCTTTGTAAAGAGTACGGATGTAACTTGCAAGACATTCAGGTTAATTGGCCGTGCAATAACCATGACGAGTTAATTTGGTGTCACTTGCGTGTGATATGGACTGATTGCTCAGTTGTAGAGTTTGACTCTGTAATTTGTGGTTTGGTTTCTTTGTTTAATGGCATATCAACCTTTGTAGGTTATTTAATGCCAAAGCTATTCTCGTAGAAGAACAGTAGTGGTACTATTTAACCCATAGCTGGGAGGATAAGAGTGCAATTTGTGGTCGCTGGTTCGATCTCCCATGATGGAGATCATGATATACACTGCTGATGAGACCTAATAAGGTCAAAACAGCTATTCAGTGTTCTCGTATGTTGTGCATAGGGGTTCACCGAATTTTCTGGTCATGGTAATTTAATTCACAATATAATTCCTCTACTTAAAAAGAAAATGTAGATCTGGGTATTACATTAGTCTGAACGTGAATATAATCGTGAGACAGGAGTTCAAACTCCCTAACTAGGATGTCAGTCAAGCACATTAGGTATGATGTTACATGCTTTTTCTACTTCTTTCTATTGTCTCATCATTTAGCAGCCACTTTCTAACCTTCATCTTTCATTGATGTCACTGGCTGTATCTTTTTGTCATACACCATTTTTATTTGTTTCTGAGCTTTTCTGCTGTTCCAACCTTGTTTTTAGTTCTTCATTGCGGGGATGACAAACCACTGACAATTTTCACATGTACATTTTATCAATGACACTTCAACACCTGTTGCAGCCTATTGAGGATTGGTGAGCATAGAAGGAACATTCAACTGCCCCAGTCGAGGGGCTCTTGCTAACTTAACTTTATATCTTACTTCCAAACTATCTAGTCTTTAGTTGGTGACCTTAGTCGAGGGTGACCCGAAGGCTCCCTTTTTAACAGCTACTACACCGAGGTGTAGGGAAGGGCACTACTCCTTTTCCTGGATTGCCCCACTTTACCCTTGATCCCTAGCTTATAATATTGAGTGTAAGCAAGGTAGCATCAAGTACCATTTTTTTGAGTCTTTGATATGACTCGACCTGGGATTGAACCCTGATCTCCCGGACCATTGGTGAACACTCTACTTATTAGGCCAATGGCCAGGTGAAACTATCTAGGATTATGTAATTATTCACATCCAATGAGAGACAAACTTTCATTTGATCTCAGGGTCACTACACATCACTTAAATCCAACACTCTTTTACCAGCACCATATTAAACTCACAATTCATGCCAAACAATGGTTTACTGCAATCTATAATTAACAACACAAGGTCAATTTCAAAGCTGAATATGGCTGGTTTGAAATAAGAGTTTTCCTTTTTCTAGACTGGTTGCCTTAAGAGCTCAGTTTGTCCTATTTAACAAGAGTTGCAAGAACAGAAGGCCTCATGTCTTTCCCAAAGGTATTAGCAAGAGGAGAAATGCAAACAGTCTTGTCCTGGATTTGAAATCAGATCACCGATTCTATTTCCAATGAAAATAACCATTATGCTACACATGCCTCTCGCAAAGGTAACCATTTTACTCCGAGCACTCTAACAACCAAATGATCACCCTACAATTTGATAATGTCAGGGATAGAAAATAATTTTGATAGAAAAACATTTACAACAGGAATAAAGTGATCATCTTAAAAGCAAAAAGGCTCATAATTTTACAATCCAATACTCTTGCTGATGCTTCTCTCTAAAGGAATGAATAAATAAGGGCTTACTTAGTAAAAGTCTGGTCAGGTTAGCCTTGTCACCAGTAATTGCTGCGGCATGAAGCTGTTGGTCATAACTTGGACAGGCATTTTTTTCTGTGGGTTGCTGAAGGAAAAAAAAAAAAGAAGAATAAAGTAAAAAACATCAGTTTCCACCCATCTCCCAAAAATACAAGTTGAGTTATGAGGACATGAAAAGGTCATCAGATATATACAGTATGGCAATGAATGAGTACTCAGCACCCCTCCCATGCACACACATATCACACAGAACAGGAACTTCGCTGAATAAATACATTACCAATCAATTAAATAAAAATTTTCTTCTAAACCAAACATAAGATAATTTTTTACAATTTCTCATGGAATATGGAAAGTGCTTCACAATACTATTTTCTCTCTCTCCACACACTCATATATATATATATATAAGTATATGACACACACACCAACATATATATATTATATAAAAAAAGTTGGCAACCTTAGTGTCATTTAATAAATAAGGGAATTTCTTTCAAAAAGAATAGCAAAATAAATTCTTTTTTCAGAATGTTTTTTCATAAATCTTAACTTTGCATTGTTTTGAATTGGTTTATAGCAAAATTTGTTTTACTCTCATAAAAATATCTGTTTTGAGCCTCTTCAAAATGGTAGCAAATCAAACAGAGAGCTCCAGGCTTGAATAGAGGTCTGTCATCGAATTTGTGCTAGCTGAGAAGTGCAAATCATGTGAAATTTACAGAAGAATGTGTGATGTGTTCATGTAATATAATGGCCGAGGAATTTCGTTTTATGACTTTGGGTTTAGTTAGGCAGAGAACCTTTCGGCTCAATGCATGGTGACTTAGGTGCAACATTAACGCAGGTGTTCGCGCGCGCGGAGCAGACGTGTCACTCAGAGATGTCAAAATAGCCCAGATGGGAAACAGGGCTAGAGAGTGCAAATGACGTCACGCACCGGAAGAGCGCTGAGGATTTTGGGAATTTAGAAGAAAGTCAGGAGAGTTGAGAACTGGACTCCGAACAAGAAGGGTCGACTTTTGGGGCCTCGCAGAGGCCAGATGAATTTGCACGCTACAGGCGCCGCACCAGATGAGGGGGCAGATGGAAAAGCAAGAATAGAAAGAATGTATCTCTCTTCCTTATGTCGAAGCCTTTAACTCAAATGTAATAAAAGGTTTCATACCTGAACTAAGAAGTCGTGTTTTTTGTGTTTCGGGATTCCTATGTTCTGTGTATATATGTTATGAACATTCTATGTATGTTTCGCATATCCATATCATGGGTATGGTACATTCAGAGAAGCATGTTGAGGTGCAAAAAATCATTACTAATGAGCTAAACATGAGTTTGCCACAACAAGCATGAGTCAAAACGACAGTTTATGAAGAGGAAAGACACTGAGTCTCTGGTAAAAAAAAATAAAGTTCCATGTGCAATTGTCAGTAAAGGAGATCATACTGACAGTCTTTTGTAACATTAAAGGACTCATCACAATTGATTTCCTTGGAAAAGGTGCAACTGTAAACAGTGCTTCCTATTGCCAACTCTTAAGGCAATCTTCACTTTATTCATTGAATGATCCACACATATATACTGAAAAGAATAAATTGTTATAAAACTACTTATTCTTAAATCAGGAAAGTGCTCAAATGCTGACCAGTAGAGCAAGATAAAACCTAAAAATGTTTTCTCTCCTCTTCATGTCAGTTTCATGATTATAAATTTCATGTATCTTTTTTATAAAAATACAATCATCAGGAGAGAGAGAAGAAAAAGAGAGGAAGCGTGTGAGAAAGAAAGAGAGGGGAAAAAAAGGAAGTGAGAGTGGAAGAAAGCAAAAGAGAGAAGAAAAAGAGAAGAAGAGTGTGAGAAAGAGTTGAAAGAGTGTGATGAAAAGAGAGAGAGAAGTAGAAGTAAGCAGGAGAGAGAAAGAGAGTGATAGTTTATCAATCTCAATTCCTTACAGGTTATTTAATGCCGAAATCTGATTCATTAATGTTTGATTGTAATTATAACTATAGGTCTGATTTAATGGCATATCAACTCCTTATGGGCTATTTTCTATGTTCCATTACATTTTTTTAATTGGCCTTTTTTCTATGATCATTTGTTTACGCAAGTATTTCTATTGAATGCTATAAATCTATATACAATTATTTGGTTTAAATTACTTAATGCTTTTAACTGTATTTGACGTTATATAAGCTGCACTCCAATTTCAGAAAAAAGCAAAATGCTTATATTAAAAGCGATGAAATTGATATAATGAATATTATCAACGATAACACTTCACTTTAAACACTTTTAATGACAATAGATATACGAAAGTTACTCTAAGTCTAAGCTAATAAGAGTTGCCAGATAGATAATTTTGTCCGACTACCATAAATTTTAATCCTACATATGGCACAAGACATTAAAATTTCTTTTAAAATTTCCCTAAGAAAAAGTGTGCCTTATATGTTGCCAAATACAGTAATAATAATCATTTGTTTGCACAGAGTTATATGGTTTCAAGTATTCCAATCTAATACCAATAATTTTCAAGGCATTATATGGTTTTAAGTAACTAATAATAACCCTTAGTAAACAATTACAGCTATTAACTATTAACCATATTTACCAACCCCTCCGCTCGGGCAGGATATGACACAAGGTCAATTTTTAAGCAGAGTTTAACAGGTTTGAATTCAGAGTTTTCCTTCTCCTAGACTAGTTGCCTCACCAAGTCTGAAGAACCTAGTCTGCCCTACTATTTACCCATAGCTGGAGGGAGAATAATTGGATTCATACCTTTCCCAAGGCTATTAGTGCTATGTGAAATGCATTCAGTCCAGGATTTGAACTCGTGTCGCCGTGTCCATTTCCTATGATGATAACCATTACACCATGGGCACTTTAACAGAAAATTATTTGCACACAGTTGTATCTGAATAGATCAATATGAACTATAAATAGGACCCTAACAAATACTACCACTTCAGGATAGAGTATACCTGAGAATAATAGCAATAAAGGGATACTCTACTCTCCCCAGAACCTAATAGAGTTGTAATTTACTAAGCCTCTAGTTTATACATGGCACAAGGCCGTATGAATAGGGACACTCAATAAGACTTGAACTCACTTGTGAAAGTTAGCTAGTTTAGCTTGCTCACCATTACACCACCAGAGGTGCCCTAATTTACTTAACTTTTTGCTTAGACATGACACAAAACCAAATAAATGGGCACCCAATGAGACTCCAACTTACTTGTGTAGGTTTGTTAGTCTAACTTGTTAACCATAACACCAGTCGAGGTGCTCTGGAACTTAAAGTTGTTTGTGTCTTATGATGTATCAACCCTTGTAGGTTATCTAATGCAAAATCCTGTTTATATATATTAAATATATATGATTTGTAAATGAATAGTCTGTAGGTAACATCATTTTCCAACCAACAAGAGCTCATTTATTTGGAAACAGTTAAATGGCTTCAAGTATTGCTATCTAACACTCATAGTTTTATTTGCATACAGTTAAATGTTTAAAAAAACTGTCGTGCAATACTAATAATTCAATTGAACATCAGTAATTCCTTTGTACACAGTTAAATGATTTCAAGTTAGTTTGCTTTGGTTTTATGGCATATCAACCATTGTAGGTTATTTAATGCCAAATCCATTCTTATATATATATATATATATATATATATATAAACAGTTCTATTTCAAACAATTCAGTTTAACGTAAGTACACAGTTCAGTTCTATTTAACCCACAGATAGGACCCTATCAGGTGCTACCACTTCAGGCCAGTGTGGAACTGGGAGCAATGGCAAGAAAGGAGTACTCCACATTCCCCAAAGCTCCAGCATTACTGGAACTTTATCAGATTGTTTAGTGTCCAATGCAGGACACTCATTAGAGGAGTCTTACCCCTCAACAGAGATGCAGTCAATGTATTCTACAGCCCCAGCCGACTAGGCCACAAAACAATCATTGGGGAAATCTTACCCCTCTGTAGAGATGCAGTCAGTGTATTCTGCAACCCCAGCTGATTGAGCCAATTTCAAGTTGAGAAAATGATTACCTATTTCTATTTGACCCAGGTACTACCACTCCAAGTCAGAGTGGACCTGGCAGTAAAGACCAAGATGGAGTACTCCATATTCTCCAAAGTTTTTGAACTGGAGCCTCACCATCAGATGTTTTTGGGTCAAATCCAGGACACTTGTTCTGGGGGGTCTTACTCCTCTGTAGACAGGCAGTCAACATATTCTACAGCCCAATCCAGCTGGACAATTTAAAGATTCTAAAATATCAGCTGATATTTGTAATAAATAGTTGAATCGAGCATTATTTTTTATAACATTATTAAACTAAGAGAGGGTTCTTTGAACTTAATTCCTTTTTTAGTTGAATTAGTTATGAATAGTTATTTTTTTTTATAATTCATTTTGATTAATTATAACCTTAACTAAGATTTAATATTTTTGTCATGATTTTTGAAAAACTTTGTTGAATACAAAAATGAGATCAGTCTTGTTTGAAATGAAATGCGATTAATGTTGAAGCACGTTAAAAAAAAAAATAAAATAAATAAAAATCAAAGATTAAACATCTATTACAAATAAAATCATGAATTTAAATTTATTAATCATAAATATCTAATACACTGCTCCAGAAGACAGTTAAGTTCAAAAGATTGGCAAATTCCATAGAAAGAACCACCCAGAATATGAAAAAAAATCTTTAATTTTTCATTCTTACACACTGTGGTATTTATTTCCATCTTTATATATATATATATATAAGATGGAAATAAATACCAGAGTGTGTGTATATATATATATATGAACATAGTAAGTAGTAAGATGTGCACCTGCTTAGAACCAAAGAAAACACAGATTTAAAAAGTTCCCCCAAAAAATTGGAAGAAAAGGAGATACATTATCAACAAGTATCAAAACTGAAGTTTCAAATTCTTTTTAATGTTACAATTTAAATGAAAACTTACACAACTGATGGTGAAGTATAGATTTTGTCTTGGCAATTCTGTAAATATATCTAATAATTAAAAAAAATAGAATAAAAATAATAAAAATGATATTAAACTAATTGCAAATTTCTTAAAATCTCTTAACAACTATTGTTACATAGGTCTTTCAAGATGTGTATTATTATACATCACTAACTCTTGTCAGTTCTATACTATATGGCCTTTTCTCAATGATGAGGCACTACCCACTTCACTCCACTTTTCTTTTCTCTTTCTGTCGATCATTTCATGTCACTAGTGTTGTCTTCTTTGGTTCATTGTCTTCTGTTGTCATCTCCCATTGTTCTCTCAACTCGGGAGATGAATGACAATGCAACCAGTTTCAAGTGCATATCATATTTACCAACCCCTCCGCTCGGGCAGGATATGACACAAGGTCAATTTTTTAAGCGGAGCTTAACAGGTTTAAATTCAGAGTTTTCCTTCTCCTAGACTAGTTGCCTCACCAAGGCTGAAGAACCTAGTCTGCCCTACTATTTACCCATAGCTGGAGAGAGAATAATTGGATTCATACCTTTCCCAAGGATATTAGTGCAATGTGAAATGCAATCAGTCTCGTCCAGGATTTGAACTTATGTCACCGTGTTCATTTCCTGTGACGATAACCATTACACCATGCGCACCTCCTCCAGTTTCATGTGCATATAATATTTGATCATTTCTTCGACCCAATTGGCATGATGGTTAGAGTGTTCGCCACTGGTCTGGGAGACCAGGGTTCAATCCCTGGTTGAGTCATACCAAAAACTCAAAAAAGTGGTACTTGATACCTCCTTGTTTAACATTCAGCATTATAAGATATGAATCAAAGGTAAAGTGGAGCAATCCAGGCTCAGGAGTAGCACCATCTCCTACATCAAGCTATTGGCCAACTTATGGTGCATTTTGATGGTTCAAATAAAGTGTTTCTTACACATTAACTTATTCCTAACTTTCAAACTGTTTTGGTCACCTTATTAAAACCATCCAATGAGAGCTATGGTCACAGATTGACCTTGAGTTCAATAACTTTCACTCATACTTATCAACACAATGTGTTTTCCCAAGCATTTAACAGATCAGGACTTAATTTGAATGCTGCACTATATATAAATAATAGATCTATAATATAATAGTATATATTAATATTTCATTAACAATTTAAACTTTAGATCTTGTTTTAAACAAACTTAAGTGTAGTTTTATTAGTTAACAATAACAAATATGAAAAGGCCCTCTATTTCTGGTTGGTTGGTTAGGTTTTATGGCATATCAACCTTTGTAGGTTATTTAATGCCAAATCCATTATTATGTAAATAATCAGTTCTATTTTAAACAATTCAGTTTAGCATGAGTACACAGTTTAATTGTGAAAAACATTTCTATTTCTAGCTATTCAGTTTAATCAAGCAGTTCTAATTCAGCTAATTCTGTTTAGTATAAGTACAGATTTTGTTTACACACAGTTAAATGTCAAAACAATTCTATGACAAACAATTCAGTTTAGTGAAAATACAGTTTCAATGTCAAAAAACAGTTCCATTTCAAATAATTCAGTTTAGCATAAGCATGCAGTTTAAATGTAAGTACAGTTTCAGTTTAGCATAAGTACGCAATTTAAATATAAGTACGGTATAATTGTCAAAAACATTTCTATTTCAAGCTAATCAGTTTAATCAAACAATTCAGTTTAGCATAAGTATGCCGTTAGTTCTATTTAACCCATAGATAGGCCCCTGTCAGGTGCTACCCCGCCAGGCCAGAGTGGACCTGGGAGCAATGGCAATGAAGGGGTGCTCTGCATTCCTCAAAGCCACAGCATTACTGGGACCTCACCATCATTACTGGGACCTCACCATCTATTAGTTCTATTTAACCCATAGATAGGGACCTCACCATCAGTCTGTTTAGTGTCATATCCAGGATACTAATTGGGGGGGGTACCCCTCTGCAGAGGTGCAGTCAGTGTATTTACAGCCCCAGCCAACTGGGCAATCTATTAACAAGACTGCTTAGAAATACTTTTAAATCAATCTGGTTCTAGATTGGTTCATTGATTTTAACAGCATGTCAAATTTATCTAGGCTTACTTTATGCCTAGAGGTTAGGGAATCACATTCATATTTACTTTCTTTGTATAATTAATTCTGAAGAGGTTTTTGATAATTATTTACACAATCCTTTGAAATACAAAATATTTTTCAAACAAATATATTTGACCAATAGATATAACCCTCACAAGTTCTACCACTCAAAGTCGAAGTGGACCTAGGAGTAATGGTAATGAAGAGATACTCTGCACTTCCCCAGAGCTCCCTAAGTGGAACCTCACCATCAGATGTAATTTAGTGTCATACCCTAGACAACAATTTGGGCACTTGGGGTGAAATGGTTATCAAGAAACATTAAATTTTAATTCTTAGTAAACATTCCAACAAATAAAACACATCTTTGAAAGAGATGCTAAAACCAAGATAATAGAAAATGTAGATTAGAAAATAAAAAGAAACATATCTAACAATGCTGCATCAATTCTGAAAAACCATAAACAGATGGATATTACATCTAGAATCTTTAACTACATAACCAACAGGACATTTAAAATCTACCACAAATCTAATTCTAACAACAAAAACATTATTTACCTTTAGAATGTATACATGATTTACCATTTAGAATGCATATAATATATATGGAAATCAAAATAGCTTTTCAATTCTAGAATCAATGATTATAAACATAAAATAAGAAGATTAAATCATAATAAATTACTCCTGGTTGTACAATATCCCACCAAACAGATCATATCTTTGAAAGAGATATTTAAGTCATAATGATATAGAGGATAGATAAAAAATACTTATCTAACAATATTGCATCAATACCGAGAACCCATGAAGATAGATAGATATTACATCTAAAAACTGTAACTCCTACGAGAGGAATAAATTCATAATAGTGAGGATTAATAAAGAAAAAATATACCTAACAATATTGCATCAATACGGAGAATCCATGAAGACATCTAATAACTCTAATCCCCCACCCCAACAAATGGATTTAACAAATTAATCCACCAAAAAGCATGATATTTTAATCCTTAATAAACACTGTAGTAGGACTAATGATGTAAGAATTATCATCATAGAAAGTTGACTCAGCTACCCAAATTAAAATCCTAAACAAGGCAGTTGACATTTTACATAGCACTAACACCCTTAGAAAAAATATCTATCAACTATTCTCCCTCAACATAATGGTAAATAGTAGGTCAGACTTGGCTCTTTAATCTCAGTATGGCAACCAATCAAGAAGAAAAACTGAATTTAAACTAGCTATACTCTGCTTAAAAAATGGTTATGAGTTGCATTCTGCTCATGGTGAAGGAGTTTAGGTAAATACATACCCCACGACAGGGGATAGAGTCAGTGTATTCTAAGCCCCACTAACACAGCCGTCAGGTTTAAGAGATTTGAAATACTTTCTTACTCCACAAGATAGTATAAAACTCCCAACCAATCACTGCCTATCCATACAAGCAAATGAGATTTGCACATGTTTAAAATATGTTCTAATTCAATGTTCAAACTTGACAAGGAAAGACAAGGAAAGACAAGGAAAATAACAAGTGGCTGGTGAGGGAGAAGGGGTCACGCACTAACAGAAAAAGAACAGAAGCTAAAACAACTGCAGTTAAAAAAAAAAAAAGAGCAATAACAACCATCATTATTATCATTATTCTAGGACTTCAAGCAATTCATTATTTAAAAATGAAAATTAGCAAAGGAATAAAACAGATGGAAAGGAATTGACTAAAATGAAACTTTAGAAATGTCAAAGGTATCCTGACAAAACTCACTGGCAAGAAACATGGACAAAATAGGAAGGTGGATTTGGTTGGGTTTTATGGCATATCAACCAGTAGGTTTATTTAATGTCAAATCCTCATTATACATCCAGGGTGGAACGATAAAATTGTCGTCCTAAAGAAAACAACACTACAGCTTTATTTTAAAACTTTTATTGAAAAAATCAATTCAGCTAATTTCATTATGTAGTAGAGCTGACATCTATTCAATGTAGCCACCTTCAGCCTCAATCACCGCCTCGATTCGGATCCGGAACTAGGAGCATGCCTTTTCCACAAACGCCGGTGGGAGCTCGGCAAATACTCGGCAGATGGTGGCAATCAGGCTGGCTTTGGTGTTGTGGGAGGTCATAACGGTGATGTTCTTGAGGTATGACCAAACGAAGTAGTCCAGCTGGTTCAGGTCAGCAACCTGACAGACTTGATTAGCCTAAGGTTCTTTGTATTCTCAGTCAAGATCAGGCTTGTCAGGCACCTGTAGGACCTACACTTCAAGTCCTCCTTCACACATGCATTCACAGTTGTGCGTGAGACGCCTAAATCTCTAGCTATCTACCGAATAGTCTGCTAGGGAGTTTCAATGATTGCCTGGACCTTTTCGATGAACTCTTTGGTCCGGGTCTTCCTGGCGGTGTCCTCAGCCTTGGGCTTCTGCTCCATCACCTCCAAAGGGTCGTCCGATGCACTGAGTTGTGCCCTCAAGCATTGAACCAGCCAGATTTGCATTTTGAGGGTGCTGACAATGGTCCTGTTGTCATAACTTGGATCGGTACAGAGCATGAGTTGTACAGCGGCGCATCTCCGATCTCACTCGTTGAACATTGTGTCACTTTCAGACATGATAGAAGGCTCCTATCGATCTTAGGATTTGTACACAACTGGCCAACTAATAGATGGTCTGCAACAAAGTGGTTTTCATTAAATGGAAATAGAATCATGTCGTCTTTTCTAAGGCGACAATTTTATCGTTCCACCCTTTATATATTAAATATATAGGATATGGTTTGGTTGGGTTTTATGGCTTATCAACCATTGTAGGTTATTTAATGCCAAATCCTCTTTATACATATATATTAAATATATATGATTTGGTTGGGTCGGGTTTTATGGCATAGCAACCATTGTAGTTTATTTAATGCCAAATCCTTTTTATACATATATATTAAATTTATATATGATTTGTTTTGGTTTTATGGCATATCAACCATTGTAGTTTATTTAATGCCAAATCCTCTTCATACATATATATCAAATATATATGATATGGTTTGGTCAGGTTTTATGGCATATTAACCATTGTAGGTTAGTTAATGCCAAATCCTCTTTATACATAAATATTAAATATGTTTGGTTTGGTTTTATGGCATATCAACCATTGTTCTGAGTACTTTTTTTTTACACACAGTTAAATGGTTTCAAGTATTGCTATATAACAGTCACAATTTAACATCAGTCATTTGTTTGCACACAGCATTTTCTATTTTACCCATAGATAGGATCACGTCAGGTGCTACTGGTCCGGGTCAGAGTGGACCTGAGAACAATGACAATGAAGGGGTACTCCACATTACCCAAATCTCTAAGGCCAGAGCCTTGCTATCAGATGGTTTAATGTCATATTAAGGACACTCATTGGGGGAAGGTGGATCTTAGCCCTTTGCACAGATGCAGTCAGCGTATTTTACATCCCCAACTGACTGGTGTGCTTGTTTGGTTTTTATAGCATATTGACCGTTGTAGGTTATTTAATGCCAAATCTATTTTTATACACATAAACACTTCTATTTCAAACTATTCAGTTTAATTCTCAAAAACAATTCTATTTCCAGGTATTCAGTTTAGTCAAACAGTTCTAATTCAAACAATTCAGTTTAGTATAGTTTTTGTTTACACACAGTTAAATGTCAAAAACAGTTCTATTTCAAGCAATTCAGTTTAGCATAAGTACGCAGTTCAAATATCAAAATAGTTCTATTTCAAGTAATTTAGTTTTGCATAAGTGTGCAGATTAGTTCTATTTAACCCATAAATAGGGCTCTACCAGGTGCTACCACTCCAGGCTAGAGTGGACCTGGGAGTGATGGCAATGAAGAGGTGCTCCGCATGCCATAAAGCATCATCACTGGAACCTCACTATCATATTGTTTCGTGTCATATCCAGGAAACTCATTGGGCGGGGTTTTACTCCTCTGCAAAGTTGCAGTCAGTGTATTCTACAGCTCCAGCTGATTGCACAACCTAACCGACTGAGCATGGAAGGTGGAGGAGTAGTAGTAGAAAAGAAGCTCTCAAAGTTGTTTGATGAACAAGAAGAAAGTATCTTCGATATATTTCTAAGTTTTCCTTCTAGTCAACCCATTACCATACCAAAGTTAAAGAGCCACATCTGCTTGACTATATATTCATAGTGGTAGAGAGAATATTTGGATCCATAAATTTCCCAAGAGTATTAATGTGATGCAAAATGCGTACTGCCTCATCCAGTATTTGAACTCAGTTCCCCATGTCCATTTCTTACAATAATAACCATTATAGATCATAAGTGTGTGTTTATATATGGTTGGCTGGATGGTTTTACAGCATGTCAATCCTTGTGCGGTTATTTAATGCCAAAATTATTTTAACAGTTCTGGTCTCCAATTATATTTAGTATTATATTTTCACAATTATTTTAAACACTTTGTATTTAGTTGCAAAATCCATGTTTTATAGGAAGTGTATAAATGTAGTTCAAAATCATTTTAAAATTAATCTGAAACAAACTTGATTTGATCCATAGATGGTACCTTAAGAGGTATTACCATTCTAAGTCAGAGTGGACCTGGGAGTAATGGCAATGAAGAGGTGATTCTATACCGCACCAGAGATCTAGATGTCAAGTCTCACAACCAGATGCAGTTTGGTGCAATATCTACGCCACGGTGCGTATATATATATATATATATAAATAAACGTAAATAGACAGAGATAGATAAACGTGTGTGTGTGTATATATATATATATATATATATATATATATATATATAAAAATGTAGACAGAGATAAATGTGAGTATACAAATATACATATGAATGTAGATAGATAAATATGTGCGTGTATATATATATATATATATATGAGAGAGAGGGAAACACAGACAAATATGTGCTTATATATATATATATATATTGTAAGAAAAAGGACTTAAAAATTTCAAGTTGGCATTAAACGTGTTCTATTTCCTGTGTAACTTTTCATTTTTCAGCATATGAAGATTTTCAAACACAGCTGGAAGGGTTTAGAAATAATTAAAAAAGATACTGATACTGTTGTTTTATTATATTAGGTAAAAAAAAAAAAAAATTTTCTTAAATTTTTAAACATCCAAAAGGCCCAATAAATATAACAGTATCAAATAGACATAATAATAACAATAATAATAATAATACAAACGAAAAAATTTCAATTACAAAATAAGTAAAAAAGTTGGCAACCGTAATTGAGGGTGACCCAAAGGCTCCTATTTTAATAGCTACTACAGTGAGGTGTAAGGGAGGGTGCTACTCCATTCCCTGGATTACTCCACTTTACCCTAGATCCTTTCCTTATAATTCTGAGTGTTAAGCAAGGTGGCATCAAGTACCATGTTTTGAGTCTTTGGAATGACTCAACCTGGGACTGAACCCCAGTCTTCTAGACCACTGGCGATCACTACTCATTAGGCCAATGGCCAGGTTTTTAAAAAAAATATTGCTTTAAAACTTCATCTCCTGACACATTCACTTACAATTTCAATATGTTTAAACATGTTAAATAAAATAATATCAGTCTCTTTATAAACAGTTAAAAACCTTTCTGGTTGGTTGGTTAGGTTTTATGGCATATCGACCTTTGTAGGTTATTCAATGCCAAATCCATTTCATGCAAGTAGTTCTATTTCAAACAATTCAGTTTAGTATGAGTACACAGTTTATATGTCAAAAACATTTCTATTTCAAGTTATTCCGTTTATTCAAACAGTACTTATTCAACTAATTTAGTTAAGTATAAATACAGATTTTGTTAACACATAGTTAAATGTCAAAAACAGTTCTAATTTAAACAATTCAGTTTAGTGTAAGTACAGTTTCAATGTCCAAAACAGTTTCATTTCAAACAATTCAGAATTGACAAAAACTTTTCTATTTAAGCCATTCAGTTTAGTCAAACAGTTCTAATTCAAGCAATTCAGTTTAGCATAACTTTACAGTTAGTTCTATTTAACCCATAGATAGGGCCCTATCAGGAGCTACCATTCCAGGCCAGAGTGGACCTGGGAGTGATGGCATTAAAGGGGTACTCTGCGTTCCCCAAAGCTCCAGCATTACTGAAACCTCACAATCAGATTGTTTAGTGTCATATCCTGGACACTCGTTGAGGGGTCTTACCCTTCTGCAGAGAAGGAGTTGGTGTATTCTACAGCCCTAACTGACTGGGCAACAAAACCTTTCTGGTTATGGTTGAAAATCATATTATGCAGAGTAAAACATCGCAGAGGAAACGAGACAATTCTAACATTAGGTTTTCAAGTCTGATACATGTTCTATGGTACATGCAAAATTTTAGAATAGCTTCAAGTAGAACATACATTGTAAGTTCTTGTAAAAAAAAAAATTTTTTTAAATAACCAAACAAACTTCCTTTTTGGTCACATCTCATCAGGGAACTGCATAACAAACAAGCAATAACAAGTAATAAATCAAAGTAGTGTTGTACAATATAGTGTGTCAATAACAACAAGGAACACGTATGTATATAAAAATATACGATTATATTTTTATTTTTAGCAATGATACTTGTGTGAAGCAGAAAGCAGTCGCAGAGAGTTCGTGCACACGAAGGAGTTGTCGGGAGACGGAAGAGCCAGTGAACAACTGACTTTAGCCGAAATCCAGGAACTTAAATAGTCTACCACTCTCACGTGACCTTCAGCAATTCCACTTTTTCGTTAACTATGGTTAAGCCCATGTCTCACTTCTTTGCTTTCCATTGGTTATGTTGTCTGCTTCCCATTGGCTACTTGCCCAAGCCCGGTTCTGTGGGCGTACGCATCTGCCACCATCACCGAATTCAGCCACGTCCGCAGGTCAAGGTGATATTCCGATATCTTTGATCAGATGCACCCGTTTCAACATCCAGCGTATTCACAGCACCTGTGGGCATGGTGACATTTCGGCAATCACTGAATTGATATTATCCTTGAGCGGATGCAGCTGTCTCAAAATCCTCTGATACACAGCACCTGTGGACATGATGACATTTCGGTGATCACACCGGTCTTATCAATCAATCTGTCAACAACATCCGCCATATTCACACCCACAGGTCACATTAATATATTAAAGTAGTTGAGACCACTAAAAATAACTATGGTATAGCGGGTAATTCCTATTAGTTCCTATTACTAAAAAACGACGATGTTGTAGCCTGTAATTCACATTGGTTGTGTCTAAGATAAAAATAAAAAATTTTAAAAAATCGGAAAACAAGAGAATGTTTTTGACCATATGCAACAACCCCAGCCAGATTAAGATATTGACTCCTCTAAGATAACAGGGTTTCTGCTGACTTACTAACAAAGCGAAACAGTTAATCAGTGCTCTCATCATTTCAAAAACAAATTCCGAAGGGATTTAACCAAGAGGTGATAATAATAAGATTTGAAAACTTATTTGTGGCTCTGATTTTTGCTAGATTTCATTTGATTGATGGTATATCAACATTCTTGGATTATTTAATGCCAACTCGATACTTGTAGACTAACAACAGTGATACTACTTAACCTCTAGGTTAGAGGTGAATGACTGCTTTTTGGTATTGAACACTGTAATTACCCAAACATGACCCCATAGGCAAGATCCGACACAAGATCTGTGTTTCAGTGGATTGCTGCTAGTTTGAATTGATAGATCTTCTAGATCCATTGGCATACCAAAAACAAGGTGTTTTGTGGATCCATTTCAAACAAATAAAACCAAAGAACGTTAAATACTTCCAATGATTTTTTTGCATTCTACTAATTATATCATCTAATGTATACTGTATGCTGGAGAAAAAAACAATTAAAAATGAGACAAGATAAAAAATAATTAGGTGAAAACAGGGTCAGACCTTAAACTGGGCAATGCCGGGTAACCATACAAGAGGATGCAAAGGCATAGAAACGGTAAACAGACAAATGCATATTCTTATCTGCAACTCCACAGGGAATATTGGTATTTTTATAAGTAACTTATTTTTGTATAGGTGAGCTGTCTTGATGTCTGCCAGTGACTTCAGTTAAAAAAATTTGAATCCTCAGGTAGGAACTTATCTCTATATTTAAGTAAATGTGCTATCGTGTGTGTGTGTGTGTGTATATATATATATATATATTGTCCCGTGATATCCCGCGAAGACGATAGAAATAAGATAGATACTATCCTCCCGTTGGAATGAACAGTGGCAACCCGTCAAAAAAGTGACCGTTAAGAAAGAATGTAGGTCACAGAGGGGATATCAACAGATGTTGGTACTTAGTAACCTCAGGTCGCCGGACACTGGAAGGGAGAAGGAGAGAGAAGCCAAATGATTGGCTGGGACCCTAAAACGGAAGTGGCACCTTCTTCCTGTCAGCGAAAAAAACGAAAAGAAACGTCAGTTATTGGAAGGGGCTCGTGGCAGACAGACCTATAGCCTTTACTCCGGGTGAAGAAGACAAAAACATCTTGGACACGAGGGACCCAAGTTCTTCAAACCAGTGTTAAAAATAGCTTAAAGTCTATTAGCCCGTGAAAGAAGAAAGATTCTCCAGTGGAACCCCGTCGAAAAATAAGATAAGTAACTTTGGGGCTATTTCTCCTTTATACCCAAATTTTATATACCACCCTCTCTCTCTCTCTCACAATTTGAAGAAACGAAAGAACAGAAAAGAAAAAAGACATTTATGTCCATGGACTGTTCAATTCATTATACATATTTGACACTTTGAAAGTGTATCTCTTTGTATAGTAAAGGATTCATGTATTTTTATGATACCACGTGGTCTAAGTTGTTCTTTGCAGTTCTGCTACGAATTTGTTGTGTCACATTTCCTTTTCAGCTTCTATTCGCCTTATGTTATCTTGCTTAGAATTGTCCTATTAATTCCTTAAAAATATCACACGGGAAACCGGAGTTGCCGACTACTACAATATAATATTATTACGACTAAAACCTATAGGTCCATATCTTCTGTTGTCTAGGGGAGGAAGTTTAGTGGCCTTGGTGGGTGTGTGGATAGTGTGAAATTTGGAACCCCTTGCCAGCGGCGGTCAGTCTGGCCCTAAATTAATCCCTCACGTAATATGCCAGGTCTTATATGCCTGAGAGAAAAACTCTGAACGAGGACTTATTCTATAGGGGATCAAGTGCCAACCTGCCCCGTCTTCACACGTGCGAAAAGTAAAATCCCGTTTTGGGATTTTAGTCAATTTGCCGTCACAATATATATATATATATATATATATATATATATATATATATATTCTGCATGTGTGAATTCCTACAATGATTGATGTACAAACAGCAGTGTTGCTTAAGGCAAAAGCTTCGTTAAATGAGGGAGTTCTGGCATGATTTGGAGGGGGGAATAGCCTTATTACCACAAAACAAGAGTACCCTAGTAATAACAGGGGGGTCCTCATGGTGTAATGGCTAAAGCGCCAGACTGTGGATTCATAGTAAGCGAGTTTGTACTCCAGTCGCGCTATTACGTTCACTTTCAGGCAAATACCCTTAGGAAAGGTATGAACCCCCTTATCCTCCCAGCTATGGGTTAAATAGTACAACTACTGTTCTTCTAGGAGAATGGCTTTGGCATTAAATAACCTACAAAGGTTGATATGCCATTAAACCAAACCAAACCAAACCAAACCAAGTAATGCCTCATGATGAAAATTTTTTTTTAAAGATCCAGAATAAGACTCGAAACGCTTATGCAGTAAGGGCCTTATACTGGATCTTTTTTTAAATTTATATGTGTGTGTATTTCCTCTTACCTGATGGTCAAAGTCCAAGTTTAGTTAAATATGCAAAGGCTAAGTTGGTTATGAAACCTCAATATCAGACAACTTTAGGAAATCTATTCCTTATACAACCATTTCAGATACATTGTTCTTACAGATCTTCATATTTTTCCAACTTATATTGAATCGACCAGTTCAAATCTAATTCAAATGGGACCATAAATTAGACAATGATAAATTTCCTTGAATTAACAGACGAAATGAAAAAATTAACTACAGCCCAACTAATCCAAGAAAAGGTAAGATTATCAGGATGGAAGATTATTCCACATTTTCTTAACTCACCTGGTTGAGAGCAACTCCAGATTGGCATTTCTTCTGATGATGAGACAGAAAATTAAAGAGCAAAAAAGAACTTAAAAACAGTCTATTAAACATGGGGCGGGGGGGGGAAGAACTACAGAATAATTTTTTTCAAATGTGAAACTGAACATTTGCCTTCCTAT
>OY757947.1:14187051-14212051 GCA_963585895.1 Sepioteuthis lessoniana
GTGTACTATCAATAAAAGTACCCATACGAAAAAGTCTGGAAACTTATTTAATGATCCTCATATGTATTAGTTAAGAAATAAAAAAATTGAAAATAGAGTGTTACTTCTCAATCGCCCTGTAGTTGTCAGTTGGCTCTTGCCTTTGAGAACAACTTCAGTTCGTGAATTGATGTATTCAAGACAAAGATTAAAATGCTCAAATACAAGAAAGCAATTCTTTTATGTGTTCAAAGCAGCAAGGTGTGGTGATTTTATTGGCAATATAAAGTGATCGCCCAAACATTCATCAACCAACTCAATCATCCATCACTTTGGTTGAGTTCTAATATTCACAATGAATCATGCATATTCATATGCAATAGTAACATGGGGATTCAAACTCACACGTGCTTTCCTTACATTACAAATGGCAGCTTACATGAAAGAAAGATGAAGAAGCACATTCTCTTTGTTTCAGTTAAGTTTGGTTGGTTGGGTTTTATGGCATATCAACCTATATAGGTTATATAATGCCAAATCCAGTGAATACATATATGATTGGCTAGTTGGTTGGGTTTTATGGCATATCAACCTATATAGGTTATATAATGCCAAATCCAGTTAACACATATATATATTAAATATATATGATTTGTCAATGAATAGTCTTTATGCAACATTTTAAACAAGCCAAAACTCATTTGTTTGAACACTGTTACACGGTTAAACAGTTCTCTCTGACTCATAGGGAGAATCCTAATAAGTACTACCAATCTGAGTCAGAGTGGACCTGGGAGTAATGGCAATGAAGACAGGTACTCCACATTCCTCATAGATCCAGAACTGGAACCTCACAATCAGAGACAGTTTAGAGTCATATCCAGGACACTTGTTGAGGCGGGGTTTCTTAGACCCCTGCAGAGATACTGTCAGCATATTCTACAGCTTCAGCTGTCAGGGTTTTGTTTCAGATAAGTAAAAGGTGCTACATTCTACTTTTTATGAACAAAATAACCATTAAAAATTTGGTGGGGTGTCCTCATGGTGTAATGGTTAAAGTGACGGACTGCAGAATCGTAGTAAGCGAGTTCGTACTCCAGTCGCGATATTACGTTCACTTTCGGGCAAATACCCTTGGGAAAGGTATGAACCCCCGTATCCTCCCAGCTATGGATTAAATAGTACCACTACTGTTCTTCTAGGAGAATGGCTTTGGCATTAAATAACCTACAAAGGTTGATATGACATTAAACAAATGAAACCAAACCAAAAATTTAGTTTAAAAACAGTTTATACAAACATATCAAATGTTGTTCAATTATACAGTAAAAATAAAAAGGTCACCAAAATTCAGCTATTAACTTATTTTTCTTCTTTTTCATATTTATTGATATACTCTCACATCACACACACACACACATATAATTCATGGAATTTAGACTGCAACCCCACGGGTTTCATGGAGTTTTTTTGCATAAAAAACAATCATCAGGCAGTTAACAAAATGAATATTGTTTTGCAAAAAACTCCATGAAATCCAGGGGTCACAGTCTAAAATCTATGAATTAAATATATATATCTACTTATATATTTATTTTTTTATCATTATAATAGCTCTATCCTAGATATTGAGCACACTCCATATTATATTGCACTTAGTTCGACATAAACCTACAAAGCGATTTAGTGACAACCAACACTGTTATTATATATATATATATATATATATATATATATATATATATATATATATATATATATATATACACACACACAAGAAAAATGGAAGAAAAAGCTGAGAGATGAGGATAAACTAAAAGGCAAGTAAAGAAAAAGGCAGAGAATGGTTAAGAGAGTGAGAGAGAGAGAAAAGCATAGGATGAGAGAGAAACAGACAGAGTGATAGACAAAAAGAAATCATGAGAAAGAGAGAGAGCAATAGACAAAGACAAAAGAGAGAATGGGCAAAGAAGACAAGAGAGAAAATGGACTAAGACGCCGAGAGAGAGAGAGAGAGGAATGAAGAAGCTAAAACAGAGCAAAAGAGAGAAACTGAAAGCACAAGAGAAGGATAGAAGAAAAGTGTCCTGTAGAGAGAGAAAGGAAAAATTGAAAAAACCAAGAGAGTGAGAAGGAGAATTGGAAAAGACCAGGAAAAGAGAGAGAGAAAGAGAAATGGAAAGAGAGAGAGAGAGAGAGGAATGGAGAGAAATGGAAAGACTCAGAGAGAGTGAGAAATAGAAAGAGAGAGAAAAAAAGGGATGGAAAGACTACAAAAAAGACAGAGACAAAGAGTGAATGAGTTATGATGGATAGACAAAGAAAAATAAGTACATATACAGGTTGAGAGAGAGAGAGTGAGAGAGAGAGAGAGAAAGGAATGGAGAGACTTGGAAAGACACAGAGAGAGAAAAAAAGGGATGGAAAGACTACAAAAAAGACAGAGACAAAGAGTGAATGAGTTATGATGGATAGACAAAGAAAAATAAGTACATATACAGGTTAACAAATCGAGAGAGAGGGAGAGAGAGAGAGAGATACATATCCCCCAAATCGGTAAATAAGTGGATCGATCAACAGATAAACTAATACATTCAGAGACAGTTGAATAAGGATTTGAAAAGACTTTATAGAGCCAATATTGACAGATGAGATGTCCGATAAGGATAACAAAAATCTGCTGCAGGGGGAGAAATAGGTTGGGAGAGAGGGAGAGAGTTCCAAATGCTTGTTTTAATAATGCGGCAGAAGCCACCATCTTTCAAGAATGTGTTGTGAATACGATATGTGAAACGACTTGACAGGTGAGCAGAATTGTTGCAGAACATAACTCAGAAATATCAAAAACCGCTCGGATAAGCACAGATAGATATTTAACAAGTTTTTGTTTTGTTTTTTTTTTCCTGAGGATGATTGGGACAAGAACTAAAGAATAGTCTAAGATCTTCCAAAAGTTGTCAGGATTTTTCATTCAGAAGTTGACAAGAAAATTATCCATCAGAGCACTATACTTAAGTGGCAAATATTGCCTTTCATTCAAGACAGACAAGGAGAAGGGTGATATGCATAATCTTGTCAATAGATTTCTAGCTTTTACCAAATAGAGAATCGAGTTAGGTTATTATTCAAGTACTAATCTAGGAATCAACTGAGAAGTGAATACAAAGGATAACTGCATTAAATTCAACACACAAATAATTCAGTAGTCAGTTCAGCTACATTTAGTTATTTACTAAGCTTAGCTTAGAAATGATACAAAGCTAGAACTATGGAGTGCCCAGCGAGAAGCAAACTTTGTAAAAATGGTCAGCTAATCTAGCTTATTTTGGTTGGTGGGGTTTTGAGGGATATCAATCATTAAAAGGTTCTCTAATACCAAATCCTCTATACATAAATATGATACAGTTTGTATATAACATTTTTAAATGAACCAGAGCTCATTTGTTTGCATACAGTTAAATGGTTATACATACGATTTATAAGTCAAAAGTTTGTAGATAATTATATTTTTAAATGAGTCTGAGTTAATTTGTTTGCGTACAGTTAAATGGTTATACATACGATTTATAAATCAACAGTTTGTAGATAATCGTATTTTTAAATGAGTCAGAGCTCATTTTTTGGCAAATAAGTATTACTCGTGTTTGCACACAGTTAAATGATTCCAAATATTCTAACACAAATAGTTCTTAGTTGTCTAAATTTCTGAGAGGAAGCTCAGGACACATAGCATAACAGTTATAGGCGTTGGTTCCCAAAGCTTCTAAGACAATCATCCGGAGGTTGTAGGTTCAGTCCTGACTGCAGACGAGTAACAATACAGGAATACTTAACACTTGTACCTGATTATGGCTAACAGAATCAGAACAGGTGACCCCCGTGGATTCAATAAAGGACATAGTTTGAAGTTCCGTGAAGGTTCCTGAGTTCGACAAACACCTAAAGAAGGCTGGAGGATACATCGGCCAAAACATTATGGAAATAACAATAAAAATGAAGACAATAGTCCGAAAACCCTTAATGATAACAAATAGTTCTATTTAGTATTAAATATTTGTTTGTACTAATGTTTTCAAATATTCCCATCTAACATAAATAGTTTTATTTGCACAAAGTTATACGGTTTCAAGCATCACAATGAAACACTAACAATTCAATTTAGGCTCACTGCTAAATAGTTTCAAGTATTGGGAATCAACACTAGTAATTCTATTCAACATTACTTATTTGTTTGCACACAGTTAAATGGTACCAAATATTCTAACACAAATAGTTCTATTTAGTATTAAATGTTTGTTTGCACTCAAATGTTTTCAAATATACTTATCTAACTGTTATCGACCAGTAAAAGATCCAGAAGAAAGACACGAACTCAGGATTACGTGAAACAAGTATATTGCACTAAAGTATAAATACAGCATAGGTAAAAGAGTGTTGAATGTCAGTCTGACTGCCAAAGTGTTAGGCTGGAGTTAACTTAACACCGAGATGAATATTCTCCCAGTATTCATCCTATTTACCTAACCCCTCCGCTTGGGCAGGATATGACACAAGGTCAATTTTTAAGCAGAGTTTAACAGGTTTGAATTCAGAGTTTTCCTTCTCCTAGACTAGTTGCCTCACCAAGGCTGAAGAACCCAGTCTGCCCTACTATTTATCCATAGCTGGAGATATTCTCCCAGTATTCATAGTAATAGGAATATTTCATTATAGTCCTTAAGGTAGGTACCATAACACTAATATAAATAGTTTTATTTGCACATGGTTATATGGTTTCAAGCATCACAATATAACACTAACAATTCAATTTAGGCTCACTGTTAAAGAGTTTCAAGTGTTGGTAATAAACACTAGTAATTCTATTCAACATTACTCATTTGTTTGCACATAGTTAAATGATTCCAATTATTACTATATATTACTAACAATTCAATAAAACATCAATCATTTGTTTACACACAGTTAAATGATCAAACAGTTCTATTTCAAACAATTCAATTTAATGCAAGTCATTAATTTTCACAGTTTAAATAGTCAAAAAGTTCTATTTGACCCATAGATAGGACCCTATCAGGTGCTACCACTCCAGATCAGAGTAAACCTGAGAGCAATGGCAATGAATGGGTACTCCACATTCTCCAAAGCTCTAGCATTACAGGAGCCTCACCATCAGATTGTTTAATGTCATATTCAGGACATTTGTTGGGAGTAGTCTTACCCCTCTGCAGAGACGCAATTGGTATATTCTAGAGCCCCAGCCAACTAGGTCGCTGATTTTGAGAAATAAAATAAATTTAATCAAACTATAAAAAAAATAACGTCAACGTATATTCTTTGTATTGTCTTTTGTTGTTTTTTTTTTCATTGATTGAACAATGCTTGTGAGTCATCGGCATGGTTCTATGTAGATATTGCACAAGAACTTGAACATGAATTACAATAACAGCAGATGGCATTTGGTGTTACTCCTCAGGAAATCCAATATTGACAGAATACCCAAATGGATCATTAACATTGCTTTTATTTGAACTTCACTACTTATTTCATTGTTGGATGGTGTCAAAGTTCACTTGTGTCGAAACGTAGAGTTTGGTAGCTATGAGTCAGTACTCAGTTGCACAACCAGTTAAGTTCAAGTGAAATGCAGAACGGAGAAAGGAGAGATTTTATGGTCATTCAGACATTCCATTATGCGCATGTGGTTAAGTCCATTCTCTGGACAATGATTGGTTGCTGGCCCAGGAATGGATATATATATATATATATATATATATATATATACACTCCAGCTTGTTTCAGTCATGTCATTGCGTCTGTACAGAATTACAGCTTGTTTTACTTTTGTCTGCCAGCTGAACGCTAGCTGGGGCCGCCGAACCAGTAAGTGGTGTTATTATTGTTGTTTATGTTTTTTTTCTTATGTGTCATGAGTCTAGAATCTGACAGATTATAATGGCATGTTAACCTGTCTAGGGTTATTTTATGCCTAGAGTTTAAGGAATTTAGTTCATTGTAGATTTATATTTACATTTTTTGTATAGTTGTTTAAGAGATTTTTGTATTTAGTTATAGGGTTTCAAGTATTCCAATCTAATACAAATAATTAACAAAGGTAAATGGTTTCAAGTATTTCAATCTAATAGTAATAATTACATGGTTTCAAGTAGTGATTTCAATTCAATAATAATCATTTGTTTTCACAATGATGTTTTCAAGTTAGAAAAATAATCCTTAGTAAACAATTATAGCTTCAAGTAACTTGAAATACAAACAATTTACTGTTTTATGACATCAAGTATTCATATCCAATACAAATAATTTTTAAACAGATCTACTTGACCCATAGATGGAATCTTAACAGGTAGTACCACTCCAGGTGAACCTGGGAGTAATAGCAATTAAAAGGTACTCTACAGAGCTCCACAACTGGAGCCTCAACATTAAATGCAAGACATTGGGATAGGGGTAGTACTTTTCTACGGAGAGACAGCCAGCATATTCAAAAGTTACAGCTGTCAGACAGGGCTTTATTTTGGGGAATAAAATTTATCAAACTATCAAGAATGTTCAAGTACATTCATAATATTGGCTTTGATTTTTTTTGTTTTTTCCCCATCATGCAATGTGCTATGCTTATTTATCCAGAGTATATATTCCTTCTTTGAAGATATAATCATCATCTTCATCATCATATCGTGCTGGTAGCAGAGATATCCCTGACCTCTCTCGCCACTCCTCCCTATCGTTCATCGCCCTAGGTAGGTCTTCAGGACAACATCCTGTATCCTCACATAGCTGCTGAATGTACGTTCGAGCTGGTCGTCCTGCTTTTGCACGGCCATGTGTGGGGATCCATAAGAGTACATCTCTTATGAGTTCATCTCTGCTTCTCCAGCAGTGTCCTGCATGTCTGGTTCGTCTAACTTGCATAGTTTTCGTGATAGGGGGCAGGTGGCCGTACAGTTAGTGTCTTCTGGGGTGTTGCTGCCAGGACTTGTTCAGGATTGCACGCAGCATTCTTGTGTAATTGCCATCTAGTTTCTTCTCCAGCTGTTTTGTTAGCGTCCATGTAGTGCAGCCATATAGCAGTATCGATGTGACCGCTGCCTGGAAGAACCTGTGTTTCATTTTATCGGTTAGGTCTGATTTCCATATAATCAATAGCTTATTGATAGCTGTCCATGCTTTCGTTAGCCTCGTTTCGATGTCCTTTTCAGTTGATTCGACGCTGCTTCCTAGGTACGTGAACTTGTCTACTAGTTTAAGTGGGGTTCCTTCTAGAGTGGAGATGTCCCCCGTTTGGTTATAGCACATATATTCCGTTTTGTGTGCATTAACATAGAGGCCTATGCTTGCTGCTGCTCGTTCCAAACTATGCAGAAGAGTTTCGGCTTGGTCAGGTGTATTTGCCAGTATCGCTATGTCATCGGCGTAGTCGGCGTCGGTAATTGTTGTTGTGGGGTATCTTCTGCTTCTTTTCTTCGTCAGTTTGAAGCCATTCCCTTTGATTTTGTCAATCGATGTTCTAAGTACGTAGTCTAGACAATCGATAAAGAGGTACGGGGCCAGCGGGTCCCCTTGTAGTACTCCTGCTACAATGTCAAAGTATTCTGTGTCTCCATCCGGTGATCGTACTTTTACTTTAGTGTTTCTATAGAGAATCGTTATTGCCGCTACGGTTTCTTTAGGTATGCCGTACGCTAGTAGGATTTGTTCCATCTTTCCTCTGTGAATGGAGTCGAAAGCCTTGGTAAAGTCGACAAATATTAATGTCGCTTGTAGGTTCTTTGCCCGTACACCTTCAAGGATTCTGCGGATGGTTAATTAACCATCCGCAGAAGATATAATAACAGAACTTAAAAGGGAATATCTACTACTGCAGTGGACAATTTATAAATTGTCAGTACTCTTATCATCATGTTGCTGTTGGTCAATAACAGAGACTGTAACATAGCCAGATATTAATATGTGAAATGTACATATACATACAAAAGTGTTCATTATGCGTATAAACATAGGAATCTGAAAAAAAAAAGAAATTAGTTCAGGTACAAAACTTTTATTTACCTTTTTGAGTTTAAGGTTTTTCGACATGAGGAGAGAGAGACACAATTTCTTACTATGCTGACTTTTCCATCTGACTCCACCACGTGCGGCACCCCCACTGCAAACTACTGGTCTGGCCTCGGCGAGCACCGAAAATCGACTAAATGGCCTAGCATCGAATCTCAACTCTGTTTTTTTCAAATTCCCAAATCCCCAGACCATCACTACCAGGCATGATGTCATTCACATCCCCGGTCCCATTTCCGATCTGGGGTTTTTATTGTGACATCTGTGATTATCACATCCGCCCCATGTGCGCGTGAACACCTGCACTCAATTTGTGTGCTTAACTAACCCATGCACTAAGCCGAAAAGTTCTCAGCCTAACTAAACAGAAAGATAAGATATACAAAACAAAAATTGATAATATAAAAAAAATCCTTCTGCAATTATATAACAAGACGTCATACACAGCAAACTGAATCAAAGTCCTCAATTCAACCCCTGGAGAAGACGGTGTGCATTTCACTTCATGATAAGCTCCTTTGGCAGAGACATGAATCTATCTGTTTCTTCACACCTATTGGTAAATAGTAAGGTAGACTGGGTTCTTTAGCTTTAGTAAGGCAACCAGTTTAGAAGAAGGAAAAAGTGATTTCAAACCAGCTGTACTCCACTTAAAAATGGCAGATGGGCTGGGTAAATGCACAATATCTTCTGTTTTTATAAGTTACTATTCAAGAATTGTTACACCGAGATTACTAATGCTTTATCTTCGGAAATAAATGGCGCAATGGCTAAAGTGCTGGACAGCGACCTTGAAGTAAGCAAGTTTAAACTCCAGGAGCACTAATAAGCTCAGGAAAGGCATAAACCCTCTAATCCTCCTAGCTAAGGGTTAAATATTATCACAGGCGTCTGTCTACAACAATAGCATTGACATTGGATAACTCACAAAAGTTGATATGCCATTAAACAAAGAAACCAAACCAAATAAAATTCATAAATCAATAAAGAATGTTAATATTATGAAGAATGAAGAGAAAAAGGAAAAAAAAAATAACAAACAGAGCAACACCAAAGAGAGAAGCAGTCTGTGACTGGAACTCAGTTGCTTGCTGAACCCTCCTCCAGGCGACACCATATCCAATCGTCTTTCGTATTATTCACTGACGACACTGTCTTTGATATTACTCTCTATACCATGAGGGCAAAAGAGTTCTGCCTCAACCCTCACTACGCCCTTCTTTTATAGTTGGTAAAGCATGCTGGTCACATGTGGTCAATATGCATAAATATTGTGGTTCCAGCACATACTTGTTTTCTTTCTTTCTTTCTTTGTTTTTATAGCATATCAAACTTTTGGAAGTTATTTGATGTCAAAGCCGTTCTCCTAGAAGAACAGTAGTGGTACTATTTAACCCATAGCTGGGAGGATAAGGGGGTTCCTAACTTTCCCAAGGTTATTTGCACGAAAGTGAACATAACAGAACGACTGAAGTGCAAACTCGCATACTACAAATCCGTAGTCCATCACTTTAATCATTACACCACAAAGACACCCCCGTACTTGTTTTCTCCTTAAATTAAAGCTCCGCACACCAAACAAAGACAGGCTCTTTTATGGCGACGATAAGCTAAGTCATTACGTTTTCATTATCAGATTCAAGTTCCTAACCGTCACGTCTTCGACATACGATTTCATAATATTGGTTTTGGTTTTTTGGGCTGGGTTGGTTGGATTTTATGGTCTGTTAACCCTTGTAGATTGTTTAAAGCCAAATCTTGTTTATATATATATATATATATGATTTGTAAACAAACAATTTTTCAGTAACATTTTTAAACAAGACAGAGCTCATTCGTTTTCACACAGCTAAATATCTCAAGTATTGTTCTTTAATATTAACTATTCAATTTAACATCAGTTATTTGTTTGCATACAGTTAAATGGATATACATATATAATTTGTAAATGAATAGTTTGTAGGTAATTTTATTTTTAAAAAGTGTAATTTGTTAGCACACAAATATTTTTGTTTGCACACAGTTAAATGGTTTCAAGTATTGCTATCTAACACTAATAATCCATTGAAGACTTCATTTATTAGTACACAGTCAAATGGTTCCAACTATTGTTATCTAATAATACAAATTTTGATCATACTCAAGGGATTTCAAGTATTGCTATTTAACACTAACAATTCAATTTAAAAGTAATTTGTTTGCACACAGTTACATGATTAAACAGTTCTATTTGAGCCATAGGATGTACTACTACTCCAGGTTAGAGTGCATCTGAGAGTAATGCTAATGATGGTGTACTCCATATTCCCCAAAGCTACAGCCTTACTGGAGCCTCACCATCAGATAGTTTAGTATCATATCCAGAACACTCGTTGGGAGAGATGGTCTTACTCTCTTTGCAAAGATGCAGTCGATTTATTCTACAGCCCCAACAACTGGGCTTGGTTTTTCTTGTTTTTTTCTTCATTATGCAATATGCTGTGCTTGTGTGTCACGAGCATATCATAGTTCTTTGAAGATATCCTAACAGAATTCCAAAGTAAATCATTATTACTACAGAGGATTGTTTGTAAATTGTAGACATTCTTATCATCATGTTAGTGTTGGCCAATAATACAGACGTCAGATGCAGCTTCACAGTCAGTTTTGCTTTTCATTGGCTTATATTTAGCATTAGTATCTGAAAATGATAGATCACTTGGAGAGCAATCTATCTCACTTTGATCCTCATCTGTTTTAACATATGTTTGGTGGTTTGACATAATTAAATGGATTGATGGATTAGTTTCATATGTTAGATTTACACTATGTCAATTCTTATTAGGTTATTTTAATGTAAAATTCTTCAAGTAACTATTTCCCGAAATGTATTTATTTCTTTTTAAATTCTTTTTATATTATTTCATCTTAATTTCCCAAAATGTATTTATTTTCTTTCTTTTTAAATTCTTTTTATATTATTTCATCTTAATTTCCCAAAATGTATTTATTTTCTTTCTTTTTAAATTCTTTTTATATTATTTCATCTTAATTTCCCAAAATGTATTTATTATGTGTCTTTTTAAAATCTTTTTTTTAATTATCATTTTACCTTATTTTCCCACCATATATTTATTTTGATTCTTTTTTTAATTATTTTATTTTCCCCAATTTTTTTAAAATTCTTATTCTATTATCTTATTTATTTAATCTTATTTTCCCAAAGGTGTTATGTGATTTCTCTTATTGAAATAAGTGGCAACTGCTTTCCAGGCATCAAAATTTTAGCAATGGTGGACTGAGACGAAACTTAATTGTTCTGCAAAACATTCCTTTGTGAACTGCTATATATTAATGTCTTATACAAAAAAATTCCTACGATCTGCTAGACAGATAAGTCAGGAATGCTTGATTCTACTCACTTATCCCAGACAAACGGTTAAGAATTGAGGTGGCTATTCTCAGGGAATTATAAAGTAGAGTAGAAATCAATAAAATTACTTGGGTTTCCAAGGTCACCAAGGGGCCGATAGTTTAAATAAAAGATCCTGAAGAGAAACACAGGAATTCTTTTATAATGAGCCTGCCTACTTCTCAAAATAATAAAGGGGCAAAAGACATACTGATATTTTAACTCACACTCAACTGATAGATTACATTAGGTGGTAATGGACTTTGGGTTTTATGGCATATCAATCCTTCAGGGTTATTTAATGCCAAACCCTGTTTATACATATATCAAATATATATGATTTGTAAATGAATAGTTTGTAGGTAACATTTTAAACAAGCCAAAGCTTATTTCTTTGCACACAGTTAAATGTTTTCATGTATTGGTATGTAACACTAACAACTCAATTTAAGTTATTTGTTTGCACACAGTTAAATGATTAAACAGTTCTATTTGAGCCATAAATGGACCCTAACAGGTACTTCCACTCCAGGTCAGAGTACATCTGAGAGTAATGCCAATAAAGGGATACTCCACTTTCTTCAAAGCTGCAGTATTACTGGAGCCTCACCATCAGATGGTTTGGTGTCATATCCACAACACTCATGGGGAGGAGGGTCTTACCACTCTGCAGAGATGCAGTTGGTATATTCTCTAGCTTCAGCTGGGGATTTTGGTGCATCAATAAAGACATGATTAGAGACAGTATTAATATTCATCACTTGAACAAGTAGAAATTCCACAGATTATATATAAATAACAGACAGCAGGAAAGAGAGAGAAGAGAGAAAATGAGAGTGTGTAAAAGAGAAGAAAAGGAAGAGTGTGAGAGTAAAAAAGAGAGAGAGTGTGGAGAGAGAGAGTGAGAATCACAGAAAGAAAGAGGGGAAAAGACTAAGAGTGATGATTTGATTATTTGTCTAATAGCATATCAATTCTTTACAGGTTATTTAATGCCAAAATCTGATTCATTTGTTAATGTTTGATCATCATCATCATCATGTTGCGCTGGTAGCATGGATATCCTTGATCCTCTCTCACCACTTTTCCCTATCATTCATCGCCTCTGATAGGTCTTCTGGACTACATCCCGAATCCTCACTTAGTTGCTGAATGTATGTTCGTGCTGGTCATCCTGCTTTTGCTCGGCCGTGTGTGGAGGTCCATAAGAATACATCACTTATGAGTTCATCCCTGCTTCTCCAGCAGTGTCCTGCATGTCTGGTTCGTCTAACTTGAATAGTTTTCGTGATAGGGGGTAGGTGGCCGTACAGTTGGTGTCTTGTGGGGTGTTGCCGCCAGGACTTGTTCAAGATTTCTCGCAGCATTCTTGTGTAATTGCCATCTAGCTTCTTCTCCAGCTATTTTGTGAGAGTCCATGTAGTGCATCCATATAGCAGTATCGATGCGACCGCTGCGTGGAAGAAACTGCGTTTCATTTTATCGGTTAGGTCTGATTTCCATATAATCGATCAAATGTTTGATCATAATTACAACTATTTTTAATGTTTCATTACAATTTTTTACGTTATTTTTTTTCCTATAATTGTTAGCACACACAAGATATAAAGTATTCCTATTTACTAAAAATGATTTATGTACATTTATATAGTTTACCTCTTACTATTTAATAATCATTTATTTGCATACAGGTTTCAAGTATTTTTATTTAACAGCAATAATGTCAAATAACTAATAATAATACTTAGTAAACAATTATCATCAAGTCATGTTGATAGCACAGAATTCACCAACAGCACCCAGTTTCTGCACAGAATTGATTTATGTAAGTCTGTGCTGATCAGCCAACATCGGTGCATCCATGTGTTGGAGTACATAAGAGAACATCACTTATGAGTTGGTCCTTCCTTCTCCAGCAGTGCCCAAGATTCTTAATACAAATATTTTGCACAGTTATATTTGAATCATAGACAGAACCCTAACAAGTACTACCATTCCAGTGCAGAGTGAACCTTGGAGTAATATAATGAAGAGGAACTCTACATGCCCCAGAACTTGAAAAAGAGAAAAGAAGTATCAAGACTGAAGTTTTGAATTTTTTCAACTTTGAAATTTAAAATGAAGACAAGCACAACAGAGCAAATCCTGCAATAAAATAATGGCACATAAATGTTGAAACTTTGTCAAGTCAGTGCCAATTCGAGACACTTTTATTAACAACTATGGTCGCAAACTTTACTTATATACATGATTTGTTAAAGAATAGTTTGTTAAATTATTTTTTGATTTGCTTGCACACAGTTAAATGGTTTCAAGTACTGCTATTTAACATTAGTAATTCTATTTATTCTTATCGATTACAAATAATTTATATACAGTTATATGGTTTCAAATAACTAATAATCTTTAGTAAATGATCGGACAGTTGTATTTGACACCTAGAATGGACCCTAACAGATGCAACCATGTGACAGTGAACAAGAGTCAAATGGAGATTCCAGCAGAAAGAGGGCAAGACTTTGTTTAGCATGTAAAGCAGAGAAATAAGAAGACTTACCTTAAATTTGATGCCGGTGAAGTTCAAGAAAATGTAGAATAGTAGTGAGCGGAATATGTAGAGACTAGGCCCACATCATATGCAAATTTTTGTTGCATAAAAGTAGGTGCCCGTGGTGTAATGGTCATCGTCGCAGGAAATGGACATGGCGACACAAGTTCAAATCCTGGATGAGACTGATTACATTTCACATAGCACTAATACCCTTGGGAAAGGTATGAATCCAATTATTCTCCCTCCAGCTATGGGTAAATAGTAGGGCAGACTAGGTTCTTCAGCAACTAGTCTAGGAGAAGGAAAACTCTGAATTCAAACCTGTTAAACTCCGCTTAAAAAAATTGACCTTGTATCGTATCCTGCCCAAGTGGAGGGGTTGGGTAAATATGATAAAAGTAGGCTCGGAGGCAAACACGATGACGGACACCAGTGAGTAAAAGATTAATTGGAGAGAAGAAGAGAGAAAGATTAGACCGTACGAACAAGAAGCAAAGTCAGGAGTTAAGAACTCTGCCCGTAAAATGGCGAACTAGTATAATCGACCCCTCCCCGAAACTGTTATGGGGACATATCCTACCATACCTCAAAGATGGACTCGTCCAACCTAAACATATTCTCCGAGCTTAGCTCGCTCGAGGGAGACAACTTCTCGTTCCTTACAAGACATTTGACAGACAGACTGCAAGCCAAGCACGGCTAGTACTTCCTTTGTACGACTTCTTTTTCTGTTAATACAATAACTTAACTTTTGAGTTGTTCTTCCACCGGTCTTATCTGAAGACCACAACAGAAATGAACATTTTTTTTTTTTTGAAAGGCAAACCAATTAGGGGTAATAGCAATGAAATGATTCTTCAAACTTCCAAAACTGGAACCTAACCATCAGATTGTTTAATGCCATCAAAGCCAGGACATATTCATTTGGTTTGGTTTCTTTGTTTAATGGCACTTCAACTTTTCTAACACATTCATTAAGTATAAGCTCACCATAAAATGCCTTTTGCCAACTTAGAGAATAACAAATCTGAAGGGCACTAGATTATCTTTGTAATTGAAATTCCTGGAAACCTACTTGGGCATCACAGTTATGATCATAGGAAATGGAATGGGTAACCAAAGTTCAATTCCTGGAAGTGATTGTAACACATCACTTCAATAAGTCCCAGGCCTTACATATAGATGGCGCCACTAATAAAAAATCCATATGATTTTTATAAAGTACTAACCTTCAAATGGCACGTGTCAAAATTTGAGCACAATCGGATTATTACTATACAAATTACAGTTATTTAAGTGAAGCAACTGTTGCAAATTTTCAAAACAAAGGAAAAATCTGAATTTTGTGTGTTGGTAAAGCATTGCTTTCTGATGGGAAAAAAATGCTGTTCAACCCCAGCAATGGCTTGATAAGTGTTATTCAGACTCTGCTCCATCGGAAACAATGGTTAAGAAGTGGTATGCTGACTTTACAGACACAAATGATGTTGAACACTCAGGTCACACAAATTTGGCAGTTGTCACAGAAAACACCAAAAAACTCCTCCAACTTGCTTTGGCTGATCGTAAATTGAAGTTGCGTGAGATAGCAAAAAAAAAATGGAAGATATCCGAAGGCAGTGTATTCACCATTTTGCATGAATATTTGTCAATGAGAAAGCTGTGTTCAAAATGGGTTCTGCATTTGCTCACAGTCAAACAAAAACAACAATGAGTCAAAAACTCAGAGCATTGTTTGCAACTGTTTCAATGCAACAAAAAAGAGTTTTTGTGTAAATATGTGACAATGGATGAAACATGGATCCACCACTTCACTCCAGAGTCAAATCGGCAGTCAGCTGAGTGCTCAGCAGCAGGTGAAAGCCATCCAAATTGACCAAAGACGCAAACATCAGCAGGCAAGTTTTTAGCCTCCGTATTTTGGGATGTGCAAGGTATTTTGTTCATTGATTACCTTGAGAAAGGAAGAATCATCAATAGCGATCATTATATAGTATTACTGGTGCGTTTGAAGGAAGAAATCACCAACAAATGGCCACAAATGAAGGAGAAAAGTGCTCTTTCACCAAGACAATGCACCAAGTCACAAGTCAATCTCAACAATGACAAAACTACAAGAATTGCACTTCTAATTGCTTCTGCACCTCCCCTATTCTCTAGATCTGGCCCCCAGCAACTACTGGCTGTTTGCAGATCTCAAAAGAATGCTACAGGGAAAGAGATTTGGCTTCTACAAAGAAGTGATATCATAACCTGAGGCGTATTTTGAGGCCAAAGAGAAATCTTTCAAGTAAAAAGGCAACAAATAGTTAGAGAAGCATTGGAATCAGTGTATCACCCTAAAAGGAGACTATGTTGATGAATCAAGTCAAATTTTGCTAAAAGTTTTTGTTTTATTAGTTAGGCCAGGGACTTATTGAGTGTTGTGTTATTTCACTTTTGGCTAAATTTCTAAGGAAAGGCATGAGTTATAGGTAAATAACAGGTCTCATTGGGTTTTTTAGCCTTGGTCAGGCAACCAATCTAAGAGAAAAAAAACAATTTCAAACAAGCTTTACTTTATTGAATCTACCCATGCAGTAGGAGTTGTGCAAATACATAAAATCCAGCTTCCATCTCAATACATTTTTTTAACATCCCACATATGTATATGCACATTACATTATCCAACTCTTCATATTTATATATATATATATATATATATATATATATATATATATATATATACATACACACACACACATAATATGTGTTATATATATGCAAGAGTCCACTTTGACTTATTGTCAACACTTCACTTACAGGATATGACCCAAAGTCAATTTTCAAGTTAAGGAGACTCATGCAAGCATATATATATATATATAAAACGGTAGATGCAGTTTATGCTTAGAAGAGAAAATCTATATTTTAACACATAAGTGGCCTAATAAGTTATTAAATAAGAGAAGTGAACTAATAGCTAGATGTAGACATAAAACTAAATTTAAACTATAGAAATTTAAAAACATAGAAATGAATAGTGAAACCAGGAAAAAAAAGGTATCCAATGTACATACTAGGAAAAAATAGGTAGCTAATTAAATGGCATCGAAATTAATATAAGCATTAATATTACTCTTAAAAGTTATTTATCGAACTTAACATGAAAGAAAATAAACTAAACAAATAAATAAAAAAAGTTAATTTACCGTAATTATAACTGACAGAAGAAATTTGAAAATTAAAATAAAATGGAAATTCAATAAAATGAGGAGGTAACTCCTTAATCTCTTTCCCCCCACCACTCCACCCCACATGTCTATTCTGTTTTAATTAATTATCCATTGGATCTGAAGAAGTCCTGTATAAATATTTTTTCTTCGTGTTTTTGGTTCACACCAGAAACTGAAAAACAGGATGGAAATAAATTTATAATCCTAAATTAACCAGTCTTTAGTTTTTTCTTAAAGAAATATTGCTCTGTAATAAATTACATTGAGCTCTCCACCAGGAAAATTTAAATGTTCGGCTCTTGAATGATTTTCTTGTCCTGAAGGAATTACTCCAAACTCTGGTTTAACTCAACCGAATAATACCTATATATATATATATATATATATATATATATATATATAAATGTGCGTGTGTGTATGTGTGTTAGATGTTTAAAAAGTATTGGGATAGAAGCTGGATTTTATCTATTTACTCAACACCTCCCCTACAGGAAGGATGAGAGTAAATATATAAAATCCAGCTTTACTCTCAATACTTTTTAAAATCTCACACACACACACACACACACACACACACACACACACACACACACACGTGCGTGTGTGTGTTTAAGAATCCATTTTGCTCGAAAATTGACTGTGTCACATCCTTATCCTTCCTGTGGGAGTAGTGTTGTGTAAATACATATAATCCAGCTTCCGTCTCAATACTTTCTCAACATATCTCGCACTCACACAAAATGACAATGATTTTAAAAATAAAATAAATGAATGAATAAACAAAGTGGCACGAAGAAAAAAATAGAGTAGCAAAAAAAAAAACAAAAAACTTATTTTTTTAAGAAATAATTTTTCTCTCTGTCTCTGTCTCTCTCCAGCTCAAATATTCGGTTTCATAAATAATACAAAACTTGCAAATCAGAGACCAAAAGACGATAGAACACTTGAATAATTGAAAACTGATTCCAAGAAAAAAAAAAGACAGAGGTGAGAAGATGCAAATCTTAAATTCAAAAACACGATACGATGGATACAAGATTCGTAACATATTCAGCAATTTTTAATATTTCCAGAACTGGTTGGGCAGACTAGATATAACTTGGCAACCAATCAGAGATTTTAATGTGCATACATAAACAGAAATTCTTTGATAAGGTTACTTAGTTGGAAGTAAAATGCCTCTCAATTGCATCTTTTCCTTGGGCCTCATTGATTGGTTTGGTTTGTTTGGTTTTATAGCATATCAACCATGGTAGGTAATTTAACGCCAAATCCATTTTTATGTAAATAATCTATTCTATTTCAGACAATTCAGTTTAGCATAAGTACACAGTTTAATTGTCAAAAACATTTCCATTTCAAACTATTCAAGCAGTTATATATAATAATTCAGTTAAGTGTAAATACAGTTTTAATGTCAAAAAACAGTTCTATTTGAAGTAATTCAGTTAAGCATAAGCACGCAGTTTAAGTGTAAGTACGGTTTAATTGTCAAAAACATTTCTATTTCAAGCTATTCAGTTTACTCCATTTTAGCATAAGTATGCTGTTAGTTCTATTTAACCCATAGATAGGGCCCTATCAGGTGCTACCACTCCGGGCCAGAGTGGACTTGGGAGCGATGGCAATGAAGGGGTACTCAGCATTCCCCAAAGCTCCAGCACTGCTGAAACCTCACCATCAGATTGTTTAGTGTCATATCCAGGACACTCATTAGGGGGGTCTTACCCCTCTGCAGAGGTGCAGTCAGTGTATTCTACAGCCCCAGCTGACTGGGCAATTGAGCCTCATTGAGTACATCTGTTAATAAATACAAGGGTCATTCAATAAATAAGGTGAGTTTTGCCTCAGGAGTTGGAAATTAGAAGCATTGCTTATAGTTGCACCTTTTCCAAGGAAATCAAGTGGTGGATCATTTCTATCAATTTGTATGCAAGTAACCATCTCCATTTCCTATGGCAATAAATGGTAGACCACAAGCACCTCCTTCATTTATAGATAAAGCACATTATATATATATATTTATTGTGACACGATGTTGGGCATTCGTTGTGTGGGTGTCGGTGAGTGCCAGTCAGAGGATCCCTTTGTCTGTTTTGGCGCGAAACTCATACAAAAGGCTTGCACGCAAGATCTCCCACGAGACCGGAAGAAGAGAAGGGAAGGAAGGTTACAGACAGAACAGGGCAGTCGATAGTCAAGAGAAGAAAGGCAACTGCTAGGACCTGTGGACTCAGAGGCTGGGTTGGCCAACGTGAGAGGATGAGTCAGCGTTCCTGGTGGCTTTGTGGGAATTTCACTTGAATACACACTCGCGATAGCTCATAGAATGTTAGGAAAGTGTCACAAACTTCTCCCTTCTTGCGCTTGGAGCTAATCCAAGTCCAAGTTTGTTCTCTTTTCTTCCACCCTCTCGGTTGTCTATTTTGTGTGCCCATAAAGAAATGTGGAATACTCCTGGCTGGAGATGAGAGAAACCACAAGACGATCTTATGGCCATGAGTGGTTTAGGAGGTTGAGATAGTGGGGGGGTCGGCCATGGGTGTATTGGTCACTATATATATATATATATATCCACTTACTAATGACAAAGAAGGTAAACAAGTTGCTCCCCGCTAGCAATCAATTAAGGGCAACCCATTTTGACAGAAAAAAGCAAAAAGTGCTTCATGCCAGAATGACAGACCTGGTGTAAAAAAGCAAAAACAACCAATATTATAATTGGCTCCCCCACACTACTCTATCTTAACAAAAAGCATCACATCATGAGTTAAACCAGTGTGTGCATATATACACACACACACACACATATCGGCCATTCCCGCAATATGTGTTAGACAAGCATATGTAGTAATGATAAAATGAATAAAAAAACCCAAAAAAACTTAAATATCAAATTTGAAATCATTTGCAAACCTAGTCATTTTAAAATATTTTCTTTTCTCTTAGACCAACAACAATCTCTTTGCGTGTGTGTATATAATTTGGCTGACTCAAGTCAAGGGCAACCTGAAGGCTCCCTTTTCAATAGCTACTACAACAAGGTGTAGGGGAGGGTGCTACTCCTTTACCTGGTTTGCTCCACTTACTCTTGATATGTACCTTATGATGCTGCGAGTTAAGCAAGGAGGCATCAAGTACCAATTTTTGAGTCTTTGGTATAACTCTACCCGAGATTGAACCTCATTCTCCCAGACCATTGGTGAACACTCTACCCAATACAACAATACACACACACGGAGAAGTTTCCTTTGAATTCTCAATGAACTAAAAAACAATAAATACTTTTGATCCACCCTAATACCAGTAGATTCAACTTAACAGATATTCGAGCAAGCCACAAAGAGGTTGCAGATAAAGCAGGTTGTGTTTGATCTGCTGTGAAATGAAAAGAAGAAAATGAGGGGCTAATGATATTCTGTTGACAATGAAGGTTAAGCTAAAGTCATTTTTGCCTTGAGGTATGGTAAAATTTTAACAAAATTTTATCAATACATACATGATGAGAAGGGTCCTGTTTTTATTTGAATTCCACTAATGTCACTATTATCATTTCTACTGACATTAACTGTAATGCTAAACACGCCTCAAAATTCACTTTGAATAAATGTATTTGGAAAAGGAGGGAATCCATCTCTCCTTCTAGCTATGGGTAAATAGGACAGCGAGGACTTTCTAGCCATGACTGACAACCAATATAGAAGAAGGAAAATTCTGAATTCAAACCAGCAGTATTCTGCTTAAGAATTTACTTTGTGTTGCATCCTGCCTCTGATTGAAAAATTTTATACTGAAAAACATTGATTTAACAGCATGTAATCCTGTGTTGGTTATTTAATACTAAATCTTGTTTATATAGCAATATATAATGTAGAAAAATTGACAGAGTAGTCCAAAGTGATGAATTTATTAAGCAGAATAAGTTGACACTATAATGTTTCAAGTGTTCACCAATGGTCCAGTAGACCAGGGTTCAATCTCAGGTTGAGTCATACCAAAGACTCAAAAAAATGGTACTTAATGCTGCCTTGCTTAACACTCAGCATTATAAGGTATGGATCAAGGGTAAAGTGGAGCAAAACAAGGAAAGGAGAAGCGCCCTCCCGTACACCTCGGTGTAGTAGCTATTTGAAAAGGGAGCCTTTGGGTCACCCTCAACTATGGTCACTAACTTTACTTAATTAAGACACCATCATCAGGACATTAAAAGGAGACATCTAGTGTTGAAGGAATAATGTTGGATGTTTAATAAAATACAAGAAATAATGGGGGAAATTTTTTTTTGTTCACATATTTCCTCCATTATTATTCAGACATTATGATTGAAAGATAATTACTATCTATAACACTGCCAGCCAAGCTATTACTGAAAGTCATTTCTCACTGAAATCCATTTGTTCTTTCAACTACTGTCCACTTAACTAATGTCCCTTCCACTAATATCCCCTCCTAACAGCATGGTACCTCTATATTATGTATAAGTCCACTACTTCTGTCTACTGGTGATCAGTGTTCAATTACCAGTATCTCCATATTTACCCAACCCCTCCGCTCGGGCAGGATATGACACAAGGTTAATTTTTAAGCGGAGTTTAACAGGTTTGAATTCAGAGTTTTCCTTCTCCTAGACTAGTTGCCTCATCAAGGCTGAAGAACCTAGTCTGTCCTGCTATTTACCCATAGCTGGAGGGAGAATAATTGGATTCATACCTTGCCCAAGGGTATCAGTGCTATGTGAAATACAATCAGTCTCATCCAGGATTTGAACTCGTGTCGCCGACGACATAACCATTATACAACGGGCACCTCCTCCTTCAATTACCAGTATCTCACTTCATTCCGTATGACAAAACAAGGCAAATATGACGAGTAGCACTTGGAAAGTATCAGACGAGCTCAGCATCTCACAGTCCAGTGCAGTTCAAAACAATCTCAGCAAAAGCAACCGAAGCTGCCAAATTACATCTCATGAAATCAAAATATAGCAAAACCTTCCCTGTCCTAATAGTCTTCCGGTTTGGTTTGGTTTCTTTGTTCAATGGCATATCAACCTTTGTAGGTTATTTAATGCCAAAGCTATTCTCCAAGAAGAACAGTAGTTGTACTATTTAACCCATAGCTGGGAGGATAAGGGGGTTCATACCTTTCCCAAGGGTATTTGCCCAAAAGTGAACGTAATAGCGCGACTGGAGTATGAACTCACTTACTACAATTCCGCAGTCCATCACTTTAACCATTACACCACGAGGACACCCCCTAGTCTTCTGGTTGAACTTTGCCCAGGCTGCTATAAAACCATTGTCTTCTACCATTCTTTATTAACCAGTGATAAATGAGCAACAAGTGAAACATCAAACTGACCCCATCAAATCTTCTCGCTCCGCCATCTTTTTCTTTCTGAAACCAAACATTCAATAAGAGTGACCATGTCTTAATTAGTGATTAGCCTGCTTCCAAGGACTAATTAATACCTTTGAAGTCCTCACATAGGTGGCAGTGTGATCATTTGCCCATCAACACAATTGGATATTGTCCAAGAACAATCATAACAACAGTAATTAATGAACACAAGTGTGGAGTAGGTTATTTCTACAGGAGAAGTAATTGGCAAGCTAAAAATACTGCCATTTTTTTTACAATGAGATATCAAGTAAAAATTTAAAAAAAAAACAGAGGAAAGTTATTAAGAGATAAAAAAACACAATTTTATGAAGAAAAAGATATGAATCTTTTGAAAAAATAAAAAAGCCGATTAAAAATATATTTTTAAAAAGAAAGAGTTAAAATTATCTTAATTTCCAAAAGCATAATTCTATATTCTGTAAGCATACACTTCATTTTTAGATTCATCTATATTATCCTGATCCAAATTTTGTATGTATGTATTTACTAACCCCCTCTGATGTGACACAAGGCCAATTTTTGAGTAGAATTAAACAAGTTTTAATTCAGCATTTTCCTTCTCCTAGACTGGTTGCCTAACCAAAGCTAAATAATCCAATTTACCCTACTATTTACCCATAGATGGGGGGAAAATATTAGGTTTGGTCGGGTTTTATGGCATATCAACCATTGTAAGTTATTTAATGCCAAATCTGCTTTATATATATATATATATATATATATATATATTAGATATATGATTTGTAAACATAAATCAACAAAGTTAAATCGTTTCAAGTATTGTTATGTATCACAAATAATTCAATTAAACATCACTCATCTATTTATACACAGTTAAATGATCAAACATTTCTATTTCAAATGATTTAGTGTAAGTCATTTGTTTGCACTGAGTTTAAATTTCAAACAGTTCTATTTGACCCATAGATAGGACCCTATCAAGTGCTACCATTCCAGGCCAGAGTGGACCTGGGAGTGATGGCAATGAAGGGGTAGTCCACATTCCAAGAAAGCTTCAGCATTACTGGAGTCTCACCATCAGACTGTTTAATGTCATATCTAGGACACTTGTTTGGGGCGTCTTACCCCTCTGTAGAGATACAGTTGGCATATTCTACAGCCTTCAACCCCAGCCAAATGGGCTTAGATTCATATCTTTCCCAGGGGTATGAGCATTATGGGAAATGCAAACAATCTCATTAAAGATTTGAACTCTAGTCACCGTGTCCATTTCCATTGATTATAACCATTACACCACAAGCATTCAATTTTTATACGTCTGTTACTATTACATCGCACAAATAGTTCATCATAGCCAGATTTAAACAAAACATTGAATATTTAAGAGCGTAATAACTGTCATGATAATATTCTTTGATGAGACAGCAATTATTAATTGAATGTTTTCCTCCCTGGGAAAGTCAGTTATTTTGTACTTCAAGCTGAACTGCAGAAATACTTTGAATCTAGAAAGAGGGACACACGGTCAATGAAAGATGGTTGGCAAAAATAATTCAATAAGGTTACTGACGCCCAGTACACACTCATATACACTCAGGGGCAATCTAAAAGTAATGTTGCCACTAATTATTTCTGCTGAAACTAGAACACATGCTGGAAGCAGAATAACATGACTGTATATAAACAAGTCAGTTGGGGCTGTAGAATACACTAACGGTATATCAACAGAAGAGAGGGATTCCACCTCTTTTAACAAGTATCCTGAATATGACACTAAACCTTCTGATAGTGAGGGTTCAGCTCTAGAGTTTTGGGGAACATGAGTACACTTTCATCAAATGGTTGATATGCCATAAAACACAACCAAACAAATGGTTGGATATAGCCAGTTCTCAACAACACTATTTTCCAAATAGGTCATCCAATGCATTTTCACCAGTTATATCATTTTTCTTCTTATGTGATCCTATTTACCAACCCCTCCACTCGGGCAGGATATGACACAAGGTCAATTTTTTAAGCGGAGTTTAGCAGGTTTGAATTCAGAGTTTTCCTTCTCCTAGACTAGTTGCCTCACCAAGGCTGAAGAACCTAGTCTGCCCTACTATTTACCCATAGCTGTAGGGAGAATAATTGGATTCATACCTTGCCCAAGGGTATCAGTGCTATGTGAAATGCAATCAGTCTTGTCCAGGAATTGAACTCGGATCGCCGTGTTCATATCCTGTGACGATAACCATTACACCACGGGCACCTCCACTTATGTGATAGTTTACAACCAAATAAATTTAAGGCTTTACTTATGAAGCATGTATCATGTGAATGTATATATATATATATATATATATATATATGAGGGTCAGTTAATAAATAAGGGAATTCTTTTTTAAATGAATGAATCTATTTTTTTTTTTTTCAAAAAATTTA